>OZ026620.1:78661578-79059078 GCA_964020975.1 Hermodice carunculata | reverse complement strand
CACCGCCTCCTACCGCCGACTCCAAACAGTCCCTGCTTGTTCTTAGCGGCAGACAGCGACACTGAAGATGTGCATTGCTGAGCTCTGCTGCCCATCGCCAAATGCCGTTGAAAGCATATACTGGGGTTGCCATATTTTGAAAAAGAAACTACCTGTGTTGTCAATAGAACAATACGTGTGCTGTGCAGAAATGGTTGGGCATGTAAATGAGAAGAATGGAGGGTGGGGACGGGTGTGGTAGTGAGTTATTAGTGGAACACAAATCGAGAGTAACACTGTGCTGTGAAATCCGTCCTGTTTCTTATTGCTCAAAACATTTATGCTAATAAATATTAGAAATGGCCATTCCTTAGGGGGCTGTTCATTATTGTCAGCACTGTCCCTCAAAAAAAGAAGAAAAAAAATCCATTTGACCCCCTTACCCCCCCCCATATCACGTTTGACATATTTGACGAGTGCAACCTTTTTGAATTAATATAACTACTTGTCTTTCTTTTCATTTTGTTGGATACCCTTCCTTGAATTTGTGTCCTGATGCAGATCTTGCACACGAATCCAACTTTGGTCGTTTTTTTTTTTTGGGGGGGGGGGGTGTGTTTGGGATTTTTTTTTGTTTTTTGTTTGTTTTTTTCTGTCTTTGATTTGTTCTGTGTTATAATTTTGTTTTAAACTTATGGGCTGAAATTTTGACTGTTTACATTGATTTTTTGTCGTGTTTATTCGCCCATCTGTTGAGCAGACATGGTTTGGTCATGCTTATTTTCCCAGACATGGAACAAATAAGGTTCGCTTCATTCGCCCAGCTGTTGAGCTAATGGATTTCAGTCTGGTCTATTTGCCCAGCTGCTGAGTCAATAAGTTTCTATCATGCTTTATTTACATAGCTGTTGTGTCAGTCAGGTTTGATCATGCTTTATTTGCCCAGATGTTGTAGCGATAGGATTTGACCATATAAGCCCTGTGTGCCAACAGGGTTCGACCATGCTTACTTTGCACAGCTTTTGTGTCAATAGGGCTCATCCCTACTTATTTGCCCGGCATTTATACCAGTAGGATTTGACTCGTCGTTACTTTGCTCCGATCTCATGCCAATGGGATTTAATCACAACATCTTGCCGACCTTTTGTGTCAATACGTTTGGCACGTATATGCATATTTGCTCAGTTCTTGGGCACATAGCCAGTCCTTTTTTTCTTTTGGAAAAATGATTTATGACCAAAATCATTATTTCATTCTCTCCCCCCCTCCCGTTATTATTTTTTATGAGAAAAAAATGACAATTATGGACGGCCCCTTATTTTTTTTAAGTAGTGCACCTACTCATCGGCTCATTTTGCTATTTGGAATTTTAAATAGTGGTTACAATATGTCAGACACGCCCTCTATAAAAACAATTGAGTAAGTGAATCGGCATCTCAGAAGCCCAATGATCAACCAAAGCTGTTCGTAGTTTGGTAACGTGCTGTTGCATTCATTTACGTTGCCTCTCATAAAAATGTATTTCAATTTTCAGTCTGCAGAAGTCTTGGAGTCAATTGTTGGGACAAAAAACGCCAAGCAGTACGGGAAATCATGCCCGCAGTTACCACTTGGATACAGCCCACTGAATGCGAAAAAGGCCCAAGATGAAAACTGTCTTTGCCTCAATATCCACACACCTCGACTGGTATGCAGCTGGTACTTTAAACTATTTCAGTGCCACATTTTGGACTGAGTCAAAACCTTTCCTTGGTGCGCTATGGGTGCAGTGCACCCAAAGGGCGCGAACAAAGCTGTTGACGGGGACTGTTATATTATATGTAACTTCAGGCATGCCTGTATTGACTGAAAGGTCTTTTCACAAGGAATATGACTCTAGCAACCCTATTATAATTCAGGGAAGTCCGTTTTAAGTAGTTCAGTTTTAATCGCAGTTGCACTGAAAGACTTAACCAAGGTTTGATGTTTTATTCTGGATAAATCTTTAGTCAATTGTACTACTTTCTATTGCGTGACAATGTCAAGTTAAACATTTTTTATCTACAATAAGTGTTTTTGTAAATATCAATTTTATTTACTTACGATAAGTGTTCTGTAAATTGCACTAAGGTTCACAATTTATTCACAATTAGTGTTTTATAAATTGCATCACGGCTCTCATTTAATTGCTGACAAATCCTGTGGTTATAATGGCAACAATTTAAAATGCCACGACTAATGTTTCACTGGTCAGCTGATGTACTTCGATCAATAATGCGTTGAAGTTGGAATGGCAGCTTTTATGAGACTTTTGAAGATGTTCAAGATGAAAAATTTTAAATATGGCGAAAAACACCATTAGAATGCAATGTTTGTCGCAATATTCATTACATGTGGAACAATTAGTAAGGTTGGTAGTTCGAATGCGATTAAAGAAAGGAGGGAAGACGGAAAGAAGAAAAAAGAAAGAACGATGGAAGGAGCAATGAAGTAAAGGCAGGGAAGAATAACCAAACAAGAATAACCAAAAAAAAACAAACAAACAAACAAACAAAAACAAAACAAAACAAAAAAACAAAACAAAAAAAACAAAAAAACAAAAAAACAAAACAAAAATAAAATTAAAAAAAACAAACAAAAAAACAAAATAGGTCCTGTGCTGAGAAATTAAGGCGATAATTAGTTATAAGGGACAACCCATGAATTATTGCACTTTAATAAGACAATACAAAAACAATTTTGACAACAGACACGTTTTCATAACTGTCATAAATCATTACTACTTTTGGTGTCATTTGAAACTTTATCAAATTTTTTCTATTTGTTTTTCAAATTAAAAGCAAGAAAAAAAATTTGAAATGTAGGTTATGAAATTGATATTTTATACAACATGACATGAATAACTGTCATCTCTCAAAAAACCTTGTGACTTTTTTCCGAATAATTTTTCCGAATAAACGCAGTATGATACATAACTGTTTACACCAGAACAGATGATATGCATTTCGTTACCAGAATAACTGCACCCGGCACGTTCTCTGCAAATATTTTCAATGAGGCCTTTATTGATCCTCCCAGACAATAAAAGACATAATAAATAATTGTTATATAGTGATTGTAATTTGCAACTTTTTGTAGAAGCTGACGTCTGGTAAAAATGGGACATTTCCTGTGCTGTTTTTCATTCACGGTGGCTCCTATATAGACGGCACTGGTGGTCTATACAGCGGTTATGTACTGGCTCATTACAATGTTGTGGTTGTCACCATCAATTACAGGCTTGGATTATTAGGTAAATGATCTTTTCCTCACCTTTTACTTGTGCGAATGTGCCACAAGAAATACTCGTGTTTATGTATGTATGTATGCGTGTGTGTATTTATGTATGTATGCATGTATGTATGTGTGTGTATGTTCGTAAGTGTGCATGTATATGTGTATGTATGTGTGTATGTATGTATGTATGTATGAATGTATGTATGTATGTATGTATGTATGTATGTATGTATGTATGTATGCATGTATGTATGTATGTAAGTATGTATGTATGTATGTATGTGAGTGTTTCCGTTTTTTTGAGTCGTTCTTGATCACTGAATTTATTACAAATTAACACTTTGATTTTGATTCGGTGACTTCCCGGTCACCGAATCAAAATCAATTTTCAGCCATGTATAAATTGGGTCTTTTATAGCACGTTATACGTACACGTAGAGGCTTATTTCACATTAAGAAAATCCGTAGTTAGACAATTTTCTTCAAAATTATATTCATTTGTCTGCAATACACTAAGCTTTTAATCCTCAAAGTGCGTCACAAAATAAGGGCGTCACATAAGGAGTCCTTAGAAGTTGAACTGAGATCACAAAATATGCTCCACGGTCGGTGGGAGGGGGGGGGTACTTCCGTGTAGGGTATGTGCCGCAGGAAAGGCCCTGTGTTCATAACTCCCAGGATTAGAAAAGCCCCCCAAAATGCACAAGGCTGGATTAGGATAGGGGTAATAATTATTTGAGTGAACTGAATGTCTTACTCATTTTTCAAACAAATGTATGGATCTTGGATATTGGCTGGAGATATAGGATATAATCAGCATTTTTTTTTGGGGGGGGGGATTTTTGTGAAAAGTAAAAATATGCTTAAACTTGTTTAAAATTGGAATGTGGGTCTCCAAAATGCACCAGGATGCACCAATGCAGCACTCCTTTCAACACATTACAGGATCAAGAACGGGTACCTTTTTACATCTGGTGTAGGATTAAGATAGGGTATTGTATAAAAATGTCAGAGGCACACACACACACCCTGATGTTGAGTATGTGCCCCCCCCCCCACGACCCACGGTTCATAAGAAAGTGATGAACAGACTATTGAATGATACTTTAGAACCTAATATACCCCACGTGAATGAAACGCAATCTTGTGCACTGGTTTTGTACATTGAGTTAATTCGGTTTGAGGTTAAGTATGAACAGGCTAACAAACAAATAAAGAAACAAAAACCTGAATATTTGATGCAGGGTTTCTCACAGATGGTGGCAGAGAGCTGGCTGGCAACTATGGGTTGCAGGACCAGGTGGCAGCACTAATGTGGATACGTAAAAACATCGCTAACTTCCGCGGAAATCCAGACCATGTCACGGTGTGGGGCAGCAGCGCAGGCGCGGCAAGTGCGGGCCTGCTCATGTTTTGTCCTGAGGCCAAAGGTGGGACAAAACTGTGGTTCTTAAAGGCTTTGGGAGATTGAAAAAACAAGAAGGGACATGTATTTTCGGGCATGCCTGGACAGACAACATTGTTTTTTTTTTTTTTTTTTTGTTTGTTTGTTTTTTTGGGGGGTGGGTGGGGTGGGCAGGGAGAATGAGGTGTAAATTGATCGGAAGAACCGAGCGTGGCACCCTCTGAAGGAATCTCACTATCCAGCGTCACCCCTGAGTAAATTATGGCATTAGTCACATGGACGGGACCTGGTCACATGCACTTTAACTTAAGCCAATATTAAATGTATATAGTTGTTTCACGTGACAGGACTTAAGTTCCAAACAAGTTACAAGTTTATTATTATCCTCCTCCTCCTCCTCCTCCTCCTCCTCCTCCTCCTCCTCCTCCTCCTCCTCCTCCTCCTCCTCCTCCTCCTCCTCCTCCTCATCATCATCATCATCATCATTATTTTTTTGGGGGGGGGGGGGCGCTAGTCTGTTATATGGGTACGGTAGAGCCAAAGGAAGTTGCGCAACAGAATAAAGTGGTATAGGTCTTGGACCAGTAAATCAAACCTAATATAGTTACATGTATAATTGGCTATATTCGCCGGCTTGTCTCTGACATTTTAAAGTTTCGTTAACACTGTACCTGTCATTTTGCTCAAAAGTTACTTCAATGACAGTAATATAATTAATAAAAGATGGGGTCAAACCAATTAACTTTTTTTGCTACTCGCGCATTTGTTTATGCTTACCTCCATAGTTACAGTTCCGAAGCAAACCTTAGTGAAATATTAGCCCTACAAGATTTCGGTTCAAGGGTTATATGTTGAAGTGACACCCTTCTTAAACCCACATATCATCATTCTCTATTTATTCTCTTTATATGACAAGGAATGGAAAAGAGTTTCTCTGCCCCCTTATTTTCAATAGCCTGTAACCTGAGCCTCTGAGGTCCTGTATGCATTACGTGATGGAAAGTTCTGCCACACCTGCACCCGCAGCGTATTTACTGGTCCAATACCTATATATAAACCTTCACCTTATTCTGTCATGCGCGCGCAGATGCAGAGTACACCGTGCCCGAATAACAGACAAGCGCCATCATCATCATCATCATCATCATCATCATCATCATCATCATCATCATCATCATCATCATTGTTATTATGTCGCATGACCGACGCAGTTCGTTGAGCCTATTTCCCATTGGTCAATCGTCTGGTAATACGAGTTAGTGCATACCTCCATTTTGAAAACCATTACTGTATGGTCCCTTAAAAGCCAGCTGTGTTTGAGGTGTCGTCGGACAATCGCCAGCCTGCATCAAGTAAAGTGTAAAACATTGACAACACAACTTTAATACTGTAAACTGCTTTATTTTCGAGTGTCTAAATTTTCAGGTTTTTTGTATCTTTGACACATCATTGTTGTTTTAATTTTACTATTTTGAACATAATTCCTAATCAAAGAATGTTAAAATACAATTTCACCGTTTTTTATTTTCATGGTTTGTGGCATCAACGGAGATAAGAATACAGAGAAAATAAAGTAATTTACAGTATATGATAAGAAATGAAGCTTAATTTTGGTCCATTATGTTCTGCCCAATGAATGTTCTGCACCCCCTGCCCATTGCATTGTTTTGTCGGCGTACAAGGCAGATTTCAAGCCCTTTGATCTTTCAGGTCTATTCCATGCTGCTATTCTTCAAAGTGGAAGTCCATTAGGAGTTTATGCAGTCCACAACAAGACAGCTGACCTAGCTGGGTTTACAGAAAAAGTTTTTGGTTGTGCCGGGTGCCAGGAGTCTTCCGCTA
This sequence comes from Hermodice carunculata, assembly GCA_964020975.1. Classification (NCBI taxonomy): domain Eukaryota; kingdom Metazoa; phylum Annelida; class Polychaeta; order Eunicida; family Amphinomidae; genus Hermodice; species Hermodice carunculata. Next base: position 79,052,597 of record OZ026620.1, on the reverse strand, counting down.
ATGAATCGGTCAAATGCTTGAAGTCGTTGCCAACAAAACGTATATTGGACTTGGAGTACGGAGCGTGCCTGTCAGAGGTATGTGCTCAGGATTCAGTGTGGCCATACGCAAATGGCTTGTTTGGGCGCAACCCATCCGCCAAATCAGGTGTTTTTGTCCAACTTAATCCTAAGGGCGGGCTTTATAACTTAACTATTTATATTTGTGTGAAGTTAACAATTAAGGTTAACCTCGTATGCTTAAAATGGTACCTTGCTAATTCGAAGCATATAGAGTGGAGAAAAGGCCACCCATATTGGTTTACTACGGGGTTTTCATATGGGTGTGTCAAAGCAATTGCTCGACCCCGTGGACCAAAGTGAAAATCTAGGAGGACATGCCCTTGACATTGAAACACCAACATCCCAGCTGCAAGGCCATGCGCACATCTCCAGCTATGGGCTCTTGCGAATGTAACCCGGAAGATTGCGGCTACGCATTGGGGTGTAACGTAAGAGAATGCTATGCATGCAAAATCTGACATAGACAAACGTTATCCTCGTGTTAATCTAAACTCCGTTTGGGACTTCTGCAAAAAAAAAAAAAAAAAAAAAAAAAACAGGCTGCGTTTATGAATGTCGTCTGACTTTCAGCAATCTTTGATTCGGTTCCCCGACAGTCTATTGCACGCTTGGCGGAAATAGACAGCGGCTGTTCCAATATAAAAGCACTGAAGAGGCGATCAGTCTACGTTCTGCTCCGAACTTGTTTTAATATTCGTCAGTTTTTCGAATATTGAGTGTAAACCATACAAGGCCAGTAAAACATTAAACGTTGCCATTAAGTTTCCTTACACATATCCATTAATTTGTGCAAGAACATATTTGTTCTGGATATTGCACTTGAGTGTGATCTTCTAGCAGGATCAAGTTAAGACTTCGCATGGCTAGCTTTGACCTAATTTCAAAAGTTACAGGAATACGTCACTGAATGTTACAAGCCACGTGATAAGTTGAGAGCTTGAACTGGGGAATGGATGTTTGGCACTGTGACCGTCCTCATTACGGACATAGTCGAGACTGCACTGGCGTGAATTAAGCATAAATCCAAAGGCTCCAACACAACTATAAGGAACATGACTTCACTTAAGAGGTACCTGGAGGACCTTTCAAGCGAGAACTGATATTATTGCACATGATGATGGTCCCCTATGAGGGTCAAGTTAAAACTGAACATGAGTGATTTTGACATATATGAGGGTCGGTAAGGGATTTCCCGTACTGGCGTACAGCGGCTTTTTATTTACCGTACTGGCGTACTGGAAGCCCTCTTGTTTTACGTGCTTCGTACTATCCAAAATTTTGAAAGATTTTTATTTTCCGTACTACGTACTCTAGAAAAATTATTACCTGTACCAGCGTACCGAAACCCCCCTTACCCCCCATCATATATCCCCAGGTCATGCATGTACTGACTTCATCGTAAGGCCATCGGACAACGTTACTGAATATTCTAGCTGAATAGTAGCTCAAGAACGTGATGAGCTAGAATTTGAATATGTGCTTGGTGATTATCTTCTGGAAAGAGAAAGGCAGCTTTAGGTAATTTCAATCAAGTGTCTCCCCCCCCCCCCCCTTCCTCGAAAGTGTCTAGGTGTCCAGAGGAGGGACGCACATCTCTGGTTACCTTTCATGGTAGTAATATTTATGCGAAAAATGGTCATTTCTGCGGCAATTATCGGTCGATGCGTGCAAGTAAAGCGGTCTTATTCCTTCTCGTTTTATAATTTGCCAGTGTATGTTCAGCTCCCAGAATCCTTCAGATTTACGAAAAGAAAAGGAAGGGAAAGGAGAAGAATAGAAGGGAAAGGAAGGGAAGGGAAAGGGAAGGGAAAAAGAAACAAGGAAAGAATAAAAAACTGACGATAAAAAGTTCCCCTGAACATCCATATGTCCTGGGACAAATACACTTACTATTAAAAAGATGGTTACTTGCTCCGAGACTGAGCACGATCGAATATGAGTTAATGTTAAAACATATTTTCCTTTTCGCTACTTCTCAAAACTTAGCAAATACTGGTCTGATCTTTTAGTAATATCTATATGGGTGAAAGAGCCTTCATAAGCACATTGTGTTTGCACAGGTTGAACGATGGGCGACAGTCTGTATCAAAATTTGCACGTTTTTTTTTCTTTTGTTCTTCACTATTTTACGTGGTCGTATGGACGTCCAATGCACGGTCGTTTATGTCAAAAGCAGATAAGCCCAGCTAATCGTAGATAGTTCAATCAATGGAGGGTGCTACTGGTTAAAAATGATTTCTTGGCATCCCATCACCACACAAACAGGACAGAAGACGTCAAGTGATCCTTCCTGACCAGTGGTGGTTAGAACCTGTTAATGTCTCAGTGGACTGCATTTGTCACCGAGTACTAATTGTAAGAAACAATTTGAATTGCAGCGCCCAATGATAACACAGATGGGTCTTCCATTCAAACCTTGGATAGACGGTACTGTTATACCGGATGCTCCGGAGAAGCTATTGAAAAGAGGTCAGCTACACAAAGTGCCGGTTGTTATTGGGTTTACCGCAGATGAATGGGCCCATCACGTTGGCGGATTTCTTGATCAAGACAAAGGTATTAAATGTGATTGTGGTGAATTACCTGCCCCCAGCCCCTCCAAAGTAGCATGCGATGTTGTCATACATGTCGTGGTTTGCAAAATTACTGAAAAGTGCATTGTATCTATCATATTTGTGAGCAAAACAGAAACCAATTCATCCATTCATGTTTCTGAAGTCTGCCATTCACCATGGCGTAACAAATCACCATGAAATACATTGGACATGTTTACCCATAATTTAGGAAACACACATATTCCGTCCTTTTATTTTGTTCATCAAGTGAATAATTTCGTGGCGTTGGTTCTGCTGACTCGATATGGATTAAACTCTCTGACTTAACACATACTAGTTATGTCTGGGTGCCAACCCAGACATTTCTTTCTTTCTTTCTTTCTTTCTTTCTTTCTTTCTTTCTTTCTTTCTTTCTTTCTTTCTTTCTTTCTTTCTTTCTTTCTTTCTTTCTTTCTTTCTTTCTCTCTCTCTTTCTTTCTTTCATTCTTTCTTTCTTTCTCTCTTCTTTACAGGCAAATTTGTCCGACATTTCATTTGAAAAGTATTGCACGTAAAAGCTCCAAACTTGGCATGGTTATACTTCCATACATGAAGTCTTGCGTCTTTGTAAAGCGGCTCAACGATTTTGAAAATCAAGCAAATTGGAAATTTGAAAATTTAAATCTTGAATATCTTCAAAACTATAATAGGTACAGGTAACCAATTCAACGGCAATTAATATGTTTGTAACACTGCACATTTTTGTAATTTATATGTGACCTCTAAAGGTCAAACGTCAAGGTCATTTGGACCTTTGAAATTTTCATCCAGTCATAACCCTGTCCATAATTGTCCAATTTTGATCATGTTGGGCTCAAATTGTAGCTATTGTAACACTGCACATTTTTGTAATTTACATGTGACATCTAAAGGTCAAAGATATAGGTCATTTGGACCTTTGAAATTCTCATCTAGCCATAGCTTAATCAACTTTTTATACAATTTTGAGCATGTTGGGCTCAAATTGTACCTATTGTAACACTTCACATTTTTTTATTTTACAAGTGACCTCTAAAGGTAAAAAATCTACGTCATTTGAACCTTTGAAAATTTCATCTAGCCATCACTCGGTCAATGTTTATCCAATTTTGAGCATGTTGGGCTCAAATTGTACCTATTGTAACACTTAACATTTTTGTAATTTACATGTGACCTCTAAAGGTCAAAGGTCAGTGTCATTTGGACCTTTGAAAGTTTCATCCAGTTATCACTCCAATTTCCATCCAATTCTAATCATGTTAGACTCAAATTGTAGGTATTGCAACATTGCACATAACCTGTAACCTCTAAGGGGCAAAGGGCAAGGTCATCTGGCCCTTTGAAAGTTTCATCTTGTCATAACTTGACCAATTTTCATCTGATTTGGTTCATGTTGGGTTTAAATTGTGGGTATTGTAACACTTCATTTTTGTAATTTACACGTTACGTGTAAAGGTCGAGGGTCAAGGTCATTTGGACTTGGAAATTTTCATCCAGCCATAAGCTTAATGGAATGTGAAGTACCAAAGGACAAAAGTTGTAGCCGTAATATTTTTACAACTTTTGAAGAGATTTGCTTTGAAGCAAATCTTCTTTTTTAGTTCAAGTTTTCTATTGTGGGTCAAATTGTATGTATGTATGTATGTATGTATGTACGTATGTATGTATGTATGTATTAATTTTCTCCTGAAAGCTCAAAGAGACGATTACCATCAAGTGATGACTTTCGACCAACTCCGCGAAAATATACGTCATGTTATTGAGGACCACTATTGGTGGCCCCGCAGGGTTACGGAAGCTGTATGGGGAAAATACACCGCAAACCTGGACAAGTCAGATCAAAGCCATGTCTACTGGCGTTATGTGGAGGTAAGAGATCTCAGTACATTTGAATATTTGGAGTTGAATATTTGTGACGCGTTTACGCGAAAAGAAAATCTGAGTATTGTATCTAGATCTGAAGCAGACATTCGATAGCGTTTATCGGTGCGTGGTAATAATACTGATCACACGTAGTCATCCCTCGACCATATGAAACAAACTCGGACACACAACCATATGCATTGACCAAAGGTGTCGTAAGCTGTATGAAAAAAACTGTCCAACGCTAGTTTATTTAAAAAATTATCACCTGCACTTAGTTCTTTGTACGGAAACTATTTGACATTAATGCGGTACATTATTCAGGGTAGCTACATTCTTGTCAATGGGACACGTAGAAACAAATTCTTATTAGGTTCACGTTAAAATGCTAAATTCTAACAAAGCATGCGTTCAGTTAAAACGTAGTGGTAGTTCAAATAAAAGGAGACATTCATATTTAACTGCGATCCTGCTCACTTCCTGTGTTTGCCGGGGCAACAGACTGATGCTTCCACCATGGTCAGGGCAGATTTGTATTATATGCTATATAAACATCCATAAATAACATCTTTTCAACCAAAAGAGAACCAATTTCTAATCAACTTGTGCATCCTTTATGTTTCGTATATATGTTAAAACATTTTCTTAATATTATTCTGTGTTCGTGTTGTTTATTTTATTGAAAAAGTACTTTTGATCATGCCAAATACATGGATCTGCCCTGATGCAGGTGGCTCCCTCTTTTGCTCAATAGGTGTTAGAGTAGGACCCCACTTAAATATGAACACATCCTATTGCAATGTATTTACAAGTACCGTTCCGTTCACTCTAGTTCGTCAGTGACCTGGTCATGTTGGCCCCGGCTGTGAAGACAGCATCTTTGCTGGCCTACCAAGGCGTGCCTGTGTATCTGTATGTGTATGACCATAAACCGTCCAATCTTCGACGGTTAGGAAACCATAACGGTACTATACACAGATATGGAGTATATCATACGCTGGATTTAAATTATGCATTTGGAGCTCCATATAGTGGACAAAACATCCCGGGACCAGTGTCAGGACGTGATCCCGAACCAGCTTACGATGACTTCGACAAAAGAATAAGCTCGGAAATGATGACGCTTTGGACAAATTTTGCAAAATACCGGTAAGCATGTACAGATGTACTGATACTGGGCAGGGCAAACCCTGGGAATGGTATCAAAATTTTGACTATCAAGTCAATTTTTTTGCCTATAGGTGCACATTTAAAACATTTCGGCGCATGGTGTTAGGTTGGTCAATTGACTACAATATAGTGTTACTGTAACTGATTGTTTATTTTTAGCTCAGTTGTCAGGTCTAAAATCTGCGTTTTTATTTCAGTCAGTTGAAAATAAAGGATGATACGTGGTCCGCTGGTCCACAATTCACATTTTTGGACTACTTCTCGAAAACCGTTCCGCAGATCCACCAAAACCTTGCTGGGGATGTACCATCGGCAGGTCGGCAGCAAGTTTGTTTAAATGGTATATTTTTAACGAACTTTGTGTGTGCCTTCTCTATTTCCGACCTCTCTAAAGCCGCCTTTTAGATTGTGCCGAAACTTGGTGGATGTGTATCTTATGGAAGAGTCAAACAATGTTGTTCATCAGTTGGTGATAATCTGTTTTCTTATTATTTAAGGCTTTTTTTTTCAATTCGGGTAGTGATACCTTTATGTATACATTCCTATTAAAGTACAATGCAAGTCATTGTTGGCTTGCAGTGGTACTTCACATTTTCCACTTCTCCAAAACCGTCAGATATATTCACTTCACGCTTGGTCGGGATGTACTTTCTTTTTTTTTTTATTATTATTTTATAGTTTTTTTTAATAGTCATGATCCAGCATTTTGTCATGATCCAGCATTTTTTAATGAGTTGGGGCGGGGGGGGGGGGGGGCTTTAAAGCACGTTCTACCAAACCACATGGTTAATTGCGTCCAAATTGCAGAGGCTCACTTTTAAACACCCGTAGATCTTAATTTGTCCACCAAGAGGCGCTGTGATTTTTTCTATTTCTTTTTATACGTTTTTGTGTGGGTTCAACATTTTCTACCTTTTGTAACAAAAAAGATGCAACTGGCATTTTCTGACTTTTTAACAAATTATCAAATTTAGGAATATGATTACCGATATGGATACATGTAGGCCTACATGTTAGCATTGTTACTTTGGGGATATCAGCTAATCTGAAATATCGGCTAACATCTCGATGATGGTCGTAGTTCCTATAACAATGGTAACTGTAAACACTAATAAGAAAGTACCGATTGGATTTCCTTCTCTATTTTTAATTTTGACGTTACGTGACCTTGAAAAGTCAAACTGATATGCTGCCCTGTATCTTGAAAAATATTAGTCCCTTTTTCATTTAAACAGTGACAACTCCAGAACTGTCTGAATAAAGATCATTGCAAACAGTTATAATGATATCGGAGAAAAGTGACCTTGTTATTATGTCAAAGGTTACAGGACAACTTCAGTCTGTGTATATTAAAAATCAGCCGACAAAGGAATGTCACACTTTCCTGTTTTAAATTGTCAAACTGCACAAAATGCAAAATATTTTTAGTTTGAACACAGAGCCCAAATGGTGATAACAAATGGAGTGATATGTTGCTGTTCTAAAAGAACCAATTATTCCATCTTTAGCGGTTGTTATGAAAGGAATTAAATGGATAACCATCTTGTTGTGTCACGTGAAACATTTTCAGAATGTGTGTTATTCCAGGAAAGTGTAACCTACTTTGGTTATGTTTTTTTCAGAGAACCATGCCAAAGAAGGACATGTGCGCTAAATACCACATGGTTTAGGTTAAACCCAGCAGTGTGGAATTACCTGCACATACAGACCGGTGACACCAGCATAGCAACTGAATACAGAGTAGACAAAATGGACTTTTGGAACTATGAAGTGGAAAGAATGATAAAAGAAATAAACACGAAAAGACAAGAACTTCCCCAGAATTTTTATGCTGGAATTGGAATTGGTATTTTTATGTTATGCATACTAATTTTAGCAAATGTTTGCTATTTTAAACGGAGACGAAAGGAGAAGAAGATTGAAAAAGAAAGGCACGGGGTTGAAGCAATTATGCTCGAGGAGATGCAAACGACCACTGAAAGTGGCGAGACAGAGGCAGTATAGCATTCATGGGTTTGCATGGAAATTAGTGCAGTGTTCACTATGTGGGCAGATGCATGCTATCAAAACAGGCAGCTAGAAGTGCATGCGCGTGCATACGTGCACTCAGTGCTAAACACTCAGGAAGCAAATATCATGCCGCCTGGTAAAGAATTCGGTATTACTACCAGGAGAGTATAAACCCAAACAGAGGTAACTTTGGTTTTGTTTTCTTCCATTTCGATAATGAAACAGACTGTTGCCAAACAAACGTATTAGCGGGGAGACTCCTTAAGTTTCACGCTGAATAATCTTTAACTTTGTTACAATTTGACAATTTTCAACCACTTCCGTGAATACTATCAATATTTGTCTTCTGTATCTGATATTATGATTTCAATCTCCCACAATTGTACTTTGCATCTTCCAGATTTCAAAGTTGGCAGGTCAGCAACACCGGAAAAACTCTTTCGTTTTCCGTGCTCCTAACCAGTGGCTCCTATTATTGGCTGAGGTAAATTTTTGCCCATACCGAGAACGAATCTGTGGTGTGCATTGTAGTATGCGTAAATTTCATATGTATATTCATCTAGTGGGAGCGGGCGTGTCAAACGTATGCTTGACAGGCTATCAAAATTGATAAATAAATATATGATACAAACTGTAATTGTCTTTATTTATCTATTAATTAATTGATTAATTAATCAATTAAATTTATTTATTTATATCATTTGTTTCTGTAAGTTAGCATTTAAGTCTCACTTGTACCCTGCGGAAATATCCGATAAAGGAAATATCCCATCGTGTGTGTGTATGCGTGTGTGTGCGAAAATGTTGCACTGTCTCTACAGAAAGCGTTTTGCACACTTTATGCCATGATATTCACACGATTTGTAAGTTTCATTCTTTGTGGTTTTTACGCAGCGCAAACGTGTTGTCTGAAAGCTGTTGGTATTTTGTGAACGATTAGAAGGTATTTTTTTAAATTTTGGCTTGATTTTAACTAAATATGGTGCCACTTGATTGTGATTCCTGGTACCGATGGCGGCACTTGTTGATCGAAAGGCAGGCACGAAAACATTGTAACGATCCATTGTGCATCACTCCATTCTTAAGTCCCCTACTTCGTAAATGAGTGTTACCAAGGAAACAATGACACACTTTTTCATATAATTTATTTCACACAATGACACAACATTTGACTTGGAGCAATAAACGTAGGGGTAATCACGTTTCCTTGAACACAATATATGACTTTGTAAGTAATTATATACAAGTAAACCGGAAGTCACAGGATGAGCCAATATGCAGCTCGTGATGCACATGTCAAAGGTCACGTTGTTTGTTCTGTCTGAATATTCAAAATCCTAGATTGATCAAAGCTCAACACTATCTTGAGAATATCATTCGGCTGTGTGACAGTGACATTATAAATCCTCACTGATTTTACTAGAAAGAAAATCGGTTTTGAAATGTTAATTAAAATGCCGTCATGACATTACCGTGCGGTATGGTCTCACCCGGAACATCTAATCTGGAGTAAAGGTCAAATATAACATTCTGATACATTCTTATCGGAACAAAGCTCTGAGGCTTGTGTCCACAAACTGGTGAGAATTTACTCAGGTATTAACATACATGTTCCCAGCATGTATATTTTTCAAGTTCATACAATTTATCATATAGAGATTCATGATAATAATGACATTTTTCACATTTCCACAATTTACATTGGATGAATTATTTAATTTTCATTCAGTTCATACCGTGTGAAAGGTCAATACCATTTACGCACAACAAATATACAACATTACTTTGTTCATGTGTAAGTAGGTTGCTTTCCTTAATTAGAAGTACTATGTCGAAATACTTAATTATCAAAGTAAAAATATTAGTATATTAATATATTCACCATTTATATTAAAATAGTATATGGTTTTGTAGATTTAATGTAGAATGCCAGTTTACTAATGGTCATATATATATATATATATATATATATATATATATATATATATATATATATATATATATATATATATATACATGTATATATATGTATATATATGTATATATATACATATATATATATATATATGTGTGTGTGTGTGTGTGTGTATATATGTAGATCATATACCTGTAGACAATTGGCAAATAAAAGCAAATTTGTACAATGACTGTAGCATGATTTATGGCCAGTATGGCCCGGGGAATGAAGTGTACATCAATCGTAATTGATTATTTTCTCAAAAGAACAAACTCTGTATATCGGCACAAAGTGTCACACATCATGAAATAAGGTGCTCCCATCAACAGCTCATGTTTGATATTATGTAGTGTATCTGAATATGAGAGTATGTGGTGTGATGGCAGTTGTTCTACAATAAATTATGTTGTAAAATAATTTAGGGGTCACAAAAACTGGACACGCCCCATGCACACCTGGTCATAATGCCCATGTCCCACCATGCACATGAATTCAGAGGTAATTTTCGGCACCTTTGCCGCTTTAGCTTCAGCCCGGATGCAATTTGTCTGCGAACTAAACTGGTTGCTGGCGCAAGATGTTGCTTCGCAGGCAACATTATAACAATAAACGGGTCCTTAATTGAGCATCTTCTTTGGGTCGAGCCATTTTTTTTACTGCAACTCCGTTCTTAGTGAAGCCTGTCACGCTTTGCGGTATTTTCCTGCTCTTTCATGTGGATCGGTGGCACAAATTACAATATATATCTTTAAACTATACAATATTTCACACGTTAGGCCTTTATGGCGTACGTTTGGCAAGGTGACTGGCACAGATGTGCAATATTTTACGTTGTCAGCAACGCGTCAGGATGCACATCATGCGTGCAGTTAAAGTGAACTGTCGCCAAACACTTGCACTCCGTGTATATGTATTCGCACCGTCTCTTTTGCTCCCCTCACATAGCAATCCTGCTGTTTTTCCAGCTGCGTTGACACTTGTAAGGCTTCCCAGATGTTACGGAGGGCAACGTCTGATCAGATAGTTATCCATCGTGCATATTTTTACGTATGTTTACCGCGTATTTTGCTATACACTGAATAATGATCCAAGAAAATCGCCACCTTTCTCTGAGTACTTTTCTTTTTGACCGTTTGTCTTGATTCCATGTATTTTGTACACCTATGTATATGTACAGAAATCAGCGTTTTTACCTTTGATGTCTCATATACTTTCACGTCCCTGTTCTTGGGCCTTTCTTGACTGCACCTGGCAGCACGTCCTTCCCGTAAATAGCATAATTGAAACTGTGCAGACCCTTACACGCGCGCTGGTATGGAATTAGTGTCAATCCATCCTTCGCTGTGTCTAGGATTTTGGCACCTCTTTGACTTAACCATGTGCGTCAGGAGCAGAACTATACCTAGCAACAGCAAGCCTGATATCCCAAGAAAGACCCACATTTTAGTCCTGTAATGTTGTTCCTTTGTCGATTCCGCCATGTCGGCCATGGCTTTTAACCGGGGAATGAGGACGTTCCAGAAAGCCACCTTCTCCGTTCTAAGATGTTGCTTCATCCGGCAGTGATGTGCTCGGATGTGCAAGTAATTTTTCTCCCGCGGATTGAAGGGCTTCCATGTAAATTTCAGTTTGCTCGATTTTGGTGTAGGATTTCTGCAAATGAAAATGACAAAATGTAGGGGGGAGGGGGGGGGGTTCATATGAATCAAATATGTCGATATTCAAGTTTTATGTACATTTTAACGGGACAGAATTGTTCCATCGCAGTGGTTTGGACCAGTTTCAATACATGTATATTACATGACTGGAAGTGTTTTTGCAAAATCTAAAATTATCGAATTTGATTGCGACACGACATAAATCAGCAAACCAGAAATATTATTTTAAAAGCTTCCTGGTTCTTCTTTCTGTATAATCCTCTCAGATATAATACTGTAACAGGGGAAAAAAAGGTATTCTTGTACAGACATATTCGTTTCTCAGAAACAGAGTTTGCTAGAGAAACGAATATATCCGTACAAGAAAACCTTGTAAAAAAAAAGTATGCCCATCTAAAAATGCAGTATGCAGCTAATACTAATTGGACTTAATCACCGTACAAAATAACACGATGTGGTATTTTAAGTAGCTAAAATCGTTCAAAAGTATACTGCATTTAACGATTACGCAAAGACAGACAACTTATCCGATATCCGCCAGTATCAAGATATTCACATACGATGAGAATTGACACAAAGGATATATATATTAATATCTGACCAAAAAATCCAGACCGAGTGCAACCATGTCCTGGTGATAGTCATGTAAATCCACTCGTAACACAACTATTTTTGGTCAGAGACCAGAGGAAAAAAGAAACAAACAAAAACAAAGCAAAGAACCCTTAGAACCAATAGAGTTCCGTGTATTTCATACACCTGCACTTTCCTCCGTACATGAACAATAACTGAAGCTTCCGATTGCAATATGTTTCTAGAATAATAAGTTTATATATACGACGAGACTTTGTAACTATGTGTGTGAGTATATATACTTCTCTTGGTTTTTGTTCGAGGAGTTGTTGCACTTGTTTGTATGTTCACAGCGTACCTGTTACGTGCGAATAAGACATACATGTACACAGGGAAAGTCGCTATCTCATTAAAGTTAGAAAAAACATGTTAGAACCAGAGCTCTTATTCAGCACAGGGATTGACCTTTTCCCACTCAACTTGTAAGGCTACCTAGATCACTAGGATGAAACGTCCCTTTTTATCGCTTTCCTTGACAGGCTTCATAAAACAAATTTAGGGCTAGGCCTACGTTTGGAAGTGCGACCTCATTACGAGTTCCTGAAAGCACGTAAATTCATGTGCGTGCAGCGATCATCGTCTTGCTGCAAAATAAGGGAAAAAATTGTAAAAGCAAATACGAGTAGGTTTGTTCTTGAAATATGAAAATATGACTGTAGTTTTTTTTTCAAACACAGAATAAATGAAACTGCCCGCGCTAGCCGTCTGTCCGGTCAGACCACCTCCATTGTGACGGAACAGGGACATGCTATAGCACGTCCCTGGACGGAATAACCTTCAGGCATTTGCGCTCAGGTTGTAGAGCACGTCTCCGTAAGTCGCATGGGTCCGACAGCCAGCTTAGCTTGCTTCATTATAATAGGCCTGTTATTCTGTGATCCTAATGGGAGAATAATTCCCATCAAAACTGGTGTAATGTTCGTCCAGTTCGACGGGACGGTAGACGTAGGCCCTATACAGAATTATAGTGTCAGATGACGGTTATTGTGTGCAGTTTTTTCCCTGTAAATCCTGACGGTTTTGCGCTTGCGTACTCAACATATATTTAAATCGGCAAATAGACTGGGACCAGACACTTTAGCATGATACGAGCCAAGTGAGTTCCCCCACCCACAGCGACATCTGCTGTAAATCAAAATGATCAAAATTGCGATGTGATCTAACCATACTTTCCTACTCTGTTTTTTTTATCGGACAGATACTATTCAATACTGGATATATCTTCTGTTTTGGACATTCATACTAAATTGACGGCTCTCAGACAACCACCTTGGTTAACTCTCCGCACAATGTGAGAAAAGGCTGGAACTCTTGATCTGGGACTAAAATAGATGGCATACTTCACCAAGGATGCATAACTGTAATGTTGGGTTGACTTAAACAATTCTGTGCATTAATGTTTGGTCAAAATGTAATCAACACACTTAGTGACCTTCGACGATGTTCGTTTATGGCAATAGATTGATTGAAAAATAAAATATAACAATTGTACCGTATACACGAGGGTATAAAAAACATGAACATAAAAATGCAGGACATTTTCTGATAAAAGATATTGATGAAAAGGAACTATGTATCGTTACAGATAAGAAAACTGAAACGTCGCTCTTCCATAAATGGTAAAGATGACCATAATTTTCCATTTCCACACTCAGCACAATTGTTTTTCAGTTTTAACTTTTTTGTTGAGTACAAGCGCACATTCGACATTTTCTTTTATTTATATATCTTAGTTTTTCACGCTCGGCCATCTGCTAACTTACCCATACTTAGCGAAGTTGGTCCACATTGTCATCATGATATTGCTCAATTGTTTGTCTTTATGCGTGAAACTTGTTTCATTTCCGTCCATGATTTCATCGGCAAACAAACCACTGAACGGAGCACCAAAGACATAATTGAGCTCCACGGAGTGGTAACTTTGGTTGAGGTGAAAGTGATACTGAAACACTCCCTTGTTATATGTGGAAGCCCATGTGGCGATCTCTACGGTTGGCGCTACCATATGCATGTCGGACAACAACTGCAGCAACATTCAAACCTTGTGCTCAAATAAATATGTATAAGTTTACCTCTTACAAATGGAAAAATTCTTAATGCACAAATAATTATGCTAGCTTATGCTATTATGAATTTAAGTATCCATTAAACATCAGACAGCGAAAATTGATTTTTCTATGTCCCCGATAGGAATCAAGCCGATGGCCGCCTGTATCAATGGCAAGTTAATAATGTCTAATGACTGAATATCTGAGCTTCGCCCCTAACCGTTATAAAGATTGCTTGTATAACTGGGGATACTCCTATAGGGAGCAAGTTACTTAATTTGCATGGCCTTATTCCTTTCGCAGGTACATCAGAATGTCAGATGTTTGAGAGATATACATTCGTGGCATAACATTAACTTCCCTATCATTTTCCATTATCTAAAGTATCACGGAAAAAGGTGGGTTTTTTTTTAACAAAACTCACCGATCCTCTGTCATATATTCTGCTTTGGTTCCAGACGTGAGGCGTCCGCCGCCAGTCCGTATACTCGTAACGTATAGTGTCTTGTAAAGACGCCTTTTCCCCCATTTTCTCTTTCAGATATGTATCTAATGCTTCGTCGTACTGCGGTTTATGCCGTACTCCACCACTGAAGTAGTTTCCTGAATACGATAAATTGTTAAGAACATTGTCACCAAATCGGTTCGCCATCTGATTGCTGGGCAGCACATTGCCGCACGTAAAAACACTATTTGGTTGTGTCGATCGATCGGAACAGAATCTAACACTGGAATTGTGGAGCAAGCAAGCCTTCAGCAAAGAGCAGTTCTAGTAAAATTGAACATCGCAAATGCGCTTTTACTGAAAACGTAAGCAAGCGTTTGTTGCGAAGCTGTATGAGGAGAATACTATTTTTGTGGTAAGTCGATGCCACAAATTAGTATGGCCTTACCAAATGAGTGTGTTCTTGCCAAATAAGTGTATCCTCACAAAATTAGTATCTCCTAACTAAAGTTAGCATATTCCTACCAATTTTGTAAGTCCTTATAAAAGCAGTATGTCCTTACCAAATTCACTCTGCACGGTTCCAGTCATAAAAGGGACCCTGAAGACTTTGCCAGCTTTGTACAGCGAGCGAGGCTGCCCAGGGACCAATTGCCCGTCCACAAGTGGCCGGAATTCTGGGTCAATTGGGTTGTACAAAGGAAACTGAGCAAAAGGAAAACAAAATCATTATGCCTGATACTGACGTCTACAAGTTGCCCATTTTTTTCATGCTGACGTGTTTGTTCTGCGTTTCAGCATATTGTTCTAGCTTAGTAAGTTAATTAACAATAAAGAGAATTCTTCCTCGGTTGTAATGACAGGCATCATGTAGTTCAATGAGACTGAGGTCTCTCTCCAGCTGCCGTCTTGGCTCAGCGTTGATGCAACTAACACGCTAACAGGTACACAGTGACGGCTTAAAAATGACATTTTATGTAGATTTCAATGATTTCATGCGAAACTAAAGATATTTTCAATGGCTTGCCGCAAACAACTGCCGAGAAATATAGTTTGAACCAAAATAGAAATAAAACGTATTAACTTTTGGAAGAAGTGCGTTTATTGAAACTGATGTGCTTAGTCATGTTGTTCAAATTCGGAACATTTTGCCTACACACAGCATGAGAGAGAGAGAGAGAGAGAGAGAGAGAGAGAGAGAGAGAGAGAGAGAGAGAGAGAGAGTGAGAGAGAGAGAGAGAATGAGAGAGAGAGAGAGAGTGAGAGAGAGAGAG
Source organism: Hermodice carunculata (assembly GCA_964020975.1). Lineage (NCBI taxonomy): Eukaryota > Metazoa > Annelida > Polychaeta > Eunicida > Amphinomidae > Hermodice > Hermodice carunculata. The sequence continues at coordinate 79,036,904 of OZ026620.1, read as the reverse complement.
AGAGAGAGAGAGAGAGAGAGAGAGAGAGAGCAATTTTCCTATTTTAGATCATCTAAGTGACGGAAAATGTGGTCTTAATATGAAATTCTACTGTCTTAATGGTATTTGTGTCTGTTCGTCCAGAACCAGTTCCTGGCAGTCGTTACCCTATTCGGTAGACCGAACTCTCTTCATTCCAAAAGCCAACCTGTCACTGTCTAGCCTGTATACACATGGACGTACTATTGTCACATTTTTCTGTAGAATTTTGACATAGGCTGTATTAGCCCAAGTAAATTAAGGGTCTTAAGCGGGTAACTACGCAGAACATGTTTTGGAACCTGTACCCGTACATGTCTCTCTGAGTAACGGCTCTGTGTCTAAGCTAAATATTCAGGAAAGACAACCCACATGATAATGAATAAATATGAACGTGTCTAATGATGAATTAGCTAAATAAGTGAAGTTCTGCTTATAACTACAGAGCTTCAATATAAATACAGAATACCTATCAAACCAAACATAACAAAGAAATAGTATAGAACAAGTTGGGATAAAAACAAATTTGACTCACCCCTGAACTAGTATGTACCCTTTCTAGCTGGGTAGGGAACATTACTCTAACCACCTGCCAGTGTATAACTGAGGTAGAAACAAACTGGGGCTATATATTCAATCCCAGTATTACAAAATAAACAGTTACAGCCAGACACCGGTATAAACATGGGGAATTCAAACCAAGTACCGTAACAATGGACATCATGTACCAGAATTTATATACATGCATGCATGCATAGATACATTCATTCATACACACATACATACATACATACATACATACATACATACATACATACATACATACATACATAAATACATACATACATACATGCGTACGAACATATATACATACATACATACATGCATACATACATACATACATACATACATACATACATACATACATACATGCATACATGCATACATTATACATACATTCATACATACATACATACATACATACAAATCAAGATCTTACGCCTCTGGGTTTTCTGTTCACACATGCTGTACATTCATTTTTCATTCTTTTAAACTCTGAAATGCTTACTTTGTATCTTTTCTTTATAAAATTTCCCACTGGGACAGATTTGATGCATTCCACTATGGCGTAGATGCTGTTGCCTCTGCATCCGATTATATCTGCCACCTGTCTTATGTAGCCTTTGAAGTCCACATTTTTTCCGTTATGATAACTGTACGCTGCTAAAATGGAACCACTTTGTGCTATTGCCCGATGGAATAAACCTGCACCAGAAGAAATAAAATGGTAGAATAGAAACTATAGACGATATAGGACTTCGAATGACAAATTGTTATTTTGCAATGTTATTTCTTAGAAAATATATTGCGTGGGAGCAAAATGAAAGCCAAACTAAATAAACTATTGCATTGGAGTAAAACTTCTTTACATGGAAGCAAAAGATTACTGGAAAGAAATAAGATATATATATATACATATGGACACATTTGTTTTACATGGATTGTGAAAGAAGTCAAGCACTGACATATTGAGTCACTCTCCATGGCACAGATGCAGGCGTATATTTCCTACCTTGTCTGTGGTGGAGAAAACCGAAGAACTGGGCGAAAACCACCGTGCACACTTAAAGTGGTTGGAAATTTCTCCACATGCTGCCCAGGACGGGAATCGAACCCAGGTCGCAGAGGTGAAAGGCGAGCGTCTTACTGCTCAGCCAACCGTGCACGAAACATATTGCAAAGATACGAACTTTCTTTCCATGGAAAAAGCATGAATTATATTGTATGGCATCAAAACATTCTTCGATGAAATTCTACTTTAGTTCCTACAAATTGCCTTGTCACACATCCTCCTTCCTACTTTCTTCCTGAGCTGATTCCAGTGAAATAAATACATGGGATTGTATCACGTGAGCCAAATATTTTGGCGGAACTAAATATGTGTGTGTGTGTGTGTGTGTGTGTGTGTGTGTGTGTGTGTGTGTGTGTGTGTGTGTGTGTGTGTGTGTGTGTGTGTGTGTGTGTGTGTGTGTGTGTTAACTTTGTTTGGGCTTCTTTTGGTTTGGTGTTTGCCTTTTTTTTGTTATTATTTTTTTTTTCGTGTTTGTTTTTTCACTTCATGGGCAATCAGTGGCTCTGTATTATGTAGCTTTTAATTTAGAAATCACATTTGGTTACTTTTGGAGGAGGTACCTTTTGCAGAGGGCGTGGTCATAAGCAGACCTACACTGGATCCTCCTGCGCTTTGTCCAAATATGGTCACTCGACTGGCGTCCCCGCGGAAGACGTCTATGTTGTCTCTTATCCACTTTAAGGCGTGGATCTGATCCAATATACCATAATTTCCCTTTAAGTGAGAGTCCCCAGATGTCATAAACCCTGCAACAAAATAGCAAAGATGAATTAATTTTCGTAGCTTTGACATCCAACTGTCAAAATGTATTCCGCATGAAGTATATAATTTCAGACGTGCATATAACTTGAATGTCCTGAAACGTTTGGACCATAAAGTGATGAAAAACGGTTTTTTCAACTATCCTCACGATATAATGGAGAAGGGGGGTAAGGGGAGGGGGGGTTTCAGTACGCTGGTACAGGTAATTAGTTTTCTAGAGTACGTAGTACAGAAAATAAAAATCTTTCAAAATTTTGGATAGTACGAAGTACGTAAAATAAGAGGGCTTCCGGTACACCAGTACGGTAAATAAAAAGCCCCAGTTCGCCAGTACGGGAAACCTCTTTCCCACCCTCAATGGACTGCAGAAGAGCCCACACTGGCTTCTACAGGAATATAGCATTGACAATGCAAAGTAACAACACACAAATTTCATGTAATCACAAGCGCATGTGATTTTTCTGTGTGTTCACAAACACTGTTTTTTTTTTTTTTTTTTTTTCACGCCAAAGCACTCGTTCGTTCGGCGTAAATAGCTTTCTGGGTTTCTTTGAAACCAAATGCTAGAGGTTTGGGTGAAGGTGTTACAAACCGACTGCAAACAATAAAAGTTCTCACCTAATGCCCCCAGGCGGTAATTAATCGCTACCATGACGACACCATAAAGCGCTAATTGCTGACCATCGTAAAGTTTACCACCCCCAACCTCGTATGAACCACCATGGATGAACACCATTACCGGGTACTTCTCGCCAGAGGGCGCGCCTTCCTGTAAAGTCAAATGCTTTTGATGTCAATGAGTATATTATGTTAAAACGCAATTAGTTTTGTGACTGCACATGTATTTGTCTGGTATATTCAGTATAGAAGATATACCACAATGCAAAAATATATTACACGTTTTTTTGGTTTTTTTTTTTTGGTTTTTGGGCGTTTTACTGTAACAATAACAGCAACATCAATAATAACTATAACAATAATCAACCACTTTCAGCCACTCTACTGTCCCATCCCAATCATAGTTGCCGTCCGGCTGTTTCCTTCCCCACTGAACTCTTCTTTTTTTTCTCTTCGCTTTGTTCTCCTCTTCTCTTCGCTCCGGCCCTCTTTCTCTTTGCTATCGCTCTCCTTTTCCCGTACATTAGGCAGTGTCTCACCTGCCTTGTCTTTGTTCACTTTGTTTGTGTGATAGTTTCAGCAAACTTAAAGAGTCGTAAATAATTGATGAAGCTACACTCAACTTTTTTGTTTACATATTGTGTTAACGCCTTTTTTTGGCAATATAGCACTGTGACCTAAAATGAGACCTAGTGGCCTATTTTTCAACAGACACCTGAAGCATCTCAATACCCCTCTGTGATAAAAATTTGGTCTCTGTAAAGTGACTATTTTTGGAAATATGGCGTTAACAAGGCATGGACGGACGGATGGTCGTGTAGATGATGACAATACCGCTGCGGCCTTATGTGCCGAAGGGTAAAAACCACACAGAGGTAACTGATATTGCTTTACAGTACCACAAATGAAGATGAATGGTCTTACCTATATCTACAAACACATGCACAATGGATGAGATAACGGTTACATTAGATATGCTTTCTTTCAGTCTTTTCCGCAGTTATGTGCAGATCAAGTAGCAATTACTTGATCCATCTGTTTGACAAAGAGAACTTATATAAATGAATAAATAAATGTGTTCTTAACTGCAGCTTCTCCTTCTTGTAGTTGATCCTCGTAGAATAAGTTCAATAGTTTAAAGCTTGGTCCACCAATATAAGTTATAAAGAGTGTGAACATAGTCAAAGGGACAGCCCAAAGGAAAAGAAAAAAAAGACATAGAATATGAACATAAAATGAATACAAAGAGACCACGTGGTCCATGAGATTGTTTGCCCTGTTTTGCCCTACCCCTTACAAAATAAAAACAAAACAAAAACATGCAAAAAAACCCAAACAAACAAACAAAACAAAACAAAAAAACACCCCCCCCCCCCAAAAAAAAACCAGGTTGCCTTGTCTTTCCCTGTGTTCCCTTCTCTTTGCTCGATTCAGGAGGCATGACACCTTTTGGCCATCCGTATCGAGTGCTTCTCCGATATCCAACGCCTTCATCTCCAGAACACTGCCAGGCAACTTTTACTTATCAACAGGCGCACAGTTCGAGGAAAACATGGAGTTTACAAATGGTAGATTGGTCCCCTTTCTATTTTAGGTATGCTGACAATAATTACCCAGTCTTAGACTTCATTTTTCAATATAATATTATGACACAACATGCAGTTTTTTGACGGAACGAATCAGATGACAGTTTAAGACGATACGAATTTGTAATATTATTCAAATTTACGCAAGAAAAGCGAAACAGAAACAAATAGCTGGCACCTCTAATCGAGATAACGACGGAAAATATACTCCTTTACTCTCATAGACTTAAACTGATATTCAACGTAATAAAATTTAAAACAGATCATGTCATAAGTTTGTTTGTTTTTTTAAATAAAAGTGACTTTCTTCTTTTTTTTTGTTTCGTTCATATAGTTTTTTTTGTATTTTCTTAAAATTGTAACGCCAATGGCAGGTGTGCACAAGGAGATCACAATAAATGAATTTATACTGATGCCCGCGAAATAAAATTCTGTAGGTTATGTATGAACATTTACTGGTATTTGGCATTATCGGGCGCAAGTCAAAATCAGTGTCACGATGGCTGAATCGGTCTACTGATGCCCGATATAAAGATTTGTATAAAGGTTGCACCCATACCCACTGGACAACGTTATATTGTATGATTACCTTGTATGGCGAATAGATATGAAGCAGAAGGCAATCTTCGTTCTGATGCTGCTCTTTCGTGTCGGGGTGAAAAATCGACACCTGAGGACACACCCAACCAAACTCCGTGGCATTCCGCACGCCGTGCCACGGCTCTACGGGCTGTGGATCCTATGGTACATATAAGATACATGAGGGATTACTGGAGGGAAACAACAGATGGCAGTTTGACTGGTTACACACATAAAGACGACCATGGAATGTACGTCAAACGAGCGTAAAGAACGTATTACCAGTATACTATAAAAGGAGCATGGTATACTTAATCCACAGTGCGTTTCTTAGCATATCTGCAAATTACCTTCAACATTATAGTGGTGCATTTCCCAACCCTTCAAGAAATTTTGATGCAGAAAATAATTATGCTTATTCAGATAGCATAGATCTAGATCAATGATAATACCCGTATCACTGAACAAGTGAAGTGTGTTGTATTGATGAACAAGTTAAACTTATCTTTCCATACATCATCAGGCGCGTACATACGTACTGACCTCAAAACGAAACTTCCCAGTTGGAGGCTTGGCATATGGTACGCCCAGGAACAAGTCCACGGTATTGGTGTATGAATCTGCAACATACAAAAACAAAAAACAAAAAACAAAAACCACCTCAAGTATGTGTCATGCAGCCCAAAAGTAAACGATAGATCACTACACTAATTATACTGCTTACACTTATTGATCAAGAGAACACGTTTAAAACATCAATTTACGTTCATTTTAGATAAAGGCCTGTAAGAAATGTATAAAATTGTCCAAATTTTGATGTACCCTTCTCTCTCTCTCTCTCTCTCTCTCTCTCTCTCTCTCTCTCTCTCTCTCTCTCTCTCTCTCTCTCTCTCTCTCTCTCTCTCTCTCTCTCTCTCTCTCTCTCTCTCTCTCTCTCTCTCTCTCTCTCTCTCTCTCTCTCATATATATATATATATATATATATATATATATATATATATATATATATATATATATATATGTATATGTGTGTGTGTGTGTGTGTGTGTGTGTGTGTGTGTGTGTGTGTGTGTGTGTGTGTGTGTGTGTTTGTGACTGTACAGTTAGATGGAAGTTTAAGTGGGTTGTACTATCGAGTCAAGCTCGTTCCACACGTGAAAATTAAATGTCGCTCCGCATTGCCCAGGGGTAATGGCTAAAATGACAATCTATAAATATTGATGCTTTCCCATACCAAATGAACGGACGTTTTCTTTTTATTCGAATTACTGAAATTCACCTTATACGAACACAAGTTAAATGACATGTTTTATGATATTGTGTTTATCAAGCGGTGATAAAATTTAGAGCCGATCACATTTGACTGACCTACGCGCACACTTTCAGCCAATCAAAATAGGGTTGGTACCATTTTCACTTTCTCGAACACATCCTCCTATTGTCTCGGTTCGAAAACCGAACTCAGCTGTGCCCAATAATTCACCAGTTATAAGGGGGGGGGGGGGGGAAGGATGAAAAAATAAGGTCATCAGGTTGAGCAAATTAAATTGTAATTGATATCATTTCGTATGGCATTGGAAGACTGTTTAATGTACAAATAGGTGTAAAAACCTCGAAAAAAATGACACGTAGAATTAAACAGTTTATGACCGTCTTTTCTGCTAAGTTGGAAAACAAATTTGGACGTCACTCAGGAGAACGGGTCACCAAATTCTGAGACACGAAATTTATCCTTATTATTACAGAGATTGACAGGGCAAGATGTAACCAAATGGAAAGGGAATTACTCTCACGGAAGAGAAGAGCCCTCATCCTTGTGTACACCGGGGGTGAACACACAAAATTGCTGACGGGAGAGACAGGGGCTTCCCTGCCCATGTTCACAGTAATGCATTGCCTGGGGTCGCGTACATATTACAGATCTTTTCTTCCATCAAATTGCCTCAAACCGGAAAGCGTACCGCTGTGACGGGGAGTTAGGTAAGGAGATGGGGATTGATCACTTCAGCCTAACCTTCTCCCATCCAAATCGCCCAACGGCTCCGACATACAAACGATTTTCTTATTCACCGTCTTAACTTTAAATTCCCGTCAATGCAAAACATATTGAATTAAACTTGGAGATGTGACCAAGCAGAATACTGCGTGCAGTTACTTTTACTGACGCGGCTAAGCCCAACCTTCGCCAAGCAAAACTGTTCACTCTGTGGTTCAAATTCTAACCGGCAGTGGGTTAAAGATCAAGAAAATTATTTCCCTGCACGATGATAGCAGTAATCATCAGAGCCCTGGATGAGCTATTTTACCTGTCTGCGCAGTAGCACGTGGTTTTGTTAAACAGACTTAATAGATTAACACAGGTCACGGTATCCCGCGTCACATGTTAGAAGTTATAAGTTTTTTACTGTTTATCGAACTTTCCGCATCATAAAAACGTCAATTATTGACATATAAGCAAGATTGAATTTTAGTACGTAGATGTCATAATGATATTTTGTTATAATATGTTATAGGATTTGCAATTGACAGTCTTCCGAATTGAAAGCTCTAAAATTGACAAAAACTGGGCGATGTTGCATCACATCTGCGTCGACATTCTGCGTTGAACAGGACGCAGAATGTTTTTCAGCTGGTTTTGTGGGTTTCTTTTCTTTTCTGTTCGGAATGATGGTCCGTTATTGCGCCATTCACAAACGGTATAATTTCAATTGAATCCGGTTCTCTATTTTTTCTTCGAACAAAATGACTGATAAATGTTGGGGAACATTTGAACGGAACACAATTATAAAAATTACTGTGAATGTTTTCTATTCAGATCTTACACCTCGCGCTAAGGTCTGAAAAAGGTCTGTTTGGATTTTAGCTCTATTGATGAAACTTTTTTTTTTACAACAAAAAGAAATTTGTTACGGCACTTGTTAGCAATAGTATGCATACACTTGCGGCAACATTGTTTGCCTATAGAAGCTACTTCACGCAATAGTTAAACGAAAATATTTTGCGCAACACAAAAACAGAGAAACTTGACGATGTGAGGTGGAAAATAACTTTGCGCACCATCAAAATTATAATCTTATACACATATATTGACAAAAAGAAAAAAAATGCACATGGCTTTATATAAGCCTACAAAAATCACATGGTCCTCAATTATACAAAGGGGAACAATAGCCTCACATCCTCCGTGTAGTCCTGAACAAATAAAGAAACAAATGGAATAAATGAATAAATGAATAAATAAATATAGATAAATGAATGAATAAATAGGATAAGCAAAATCCGATATTTGTATCCAATAGACCCATTCTAGTCCCTGTCCTATACCTAAACCTGTACCATGATTAATCACTACTATCATGGCAATAAAAAACAAACAAAAAACAACAAAAAGCAAACAAACAAACAGAGAGACAGAGAGAGAGACAGAGAGAGAGACAGAGAGAGAGACAGAGAGAGAGAGACAGAGAGAGAGACAGAGAGAGAGACACAGAGAGAGAGAGAGAGAGAGAGAGAGAGAGAGAGAGAGTGAGAGAGAGAGAAGTTCAAGGAGTCGAGAGTCAAATGACTTTATGAAGTGGCTGGTCGGAAACCATCAAGCATGTTTTGCAGTGAGTAAGTCATATATAACGTAGTTGCCTGTCACCCTAAACCAAAATGAAAATCGATCTGTGCTTCGAAAATGAGTCTTTTACATGTTGAGTCATTCTACCGCCAAAGAAGCTTTTCACAACCCACACGGAAAAAAGGAGAAAGAAATCACGTTCGGCGTGACTCGACAGAAATAAGTCAGGTGTAACTGGTCATCAGGTCGAACATTACCTCTGTTTTCCTCTCGTGTGCCAGGAGAGTTTCGACATATCCTGATAATAAAGCGCATTCCCTGCCACTCAAGGAGATATGAATATAAAAGAAAACAATGATGAAGTTATGACCGACAAACAATCCCGTGTGCAAAATTCGTGCAACGTTGGTAAATGTGCTTGAGATATATTGCCCCCCACCTTCCCACAAAAAAGAAGACTCATATGCCAAGGATGCATCTTCAAATTATGTGGTTCTATTTTTGCCAAACTACTAACAATTTATGTAGGGTTTGGTCGGTGTCGGATTCCTTACTTCTGCTGAGAGCGAGACAGGGTGGATATGCATCGCTGAATGTGTCATAGTGTAGCGAGAGCAGAGGAAAGGAAGGGAAAGCAAGTAGATAGGTGGGGAAGGAATAGAACAGAAGAGAAAGGGAAGCGAAGAAAATACCGTTGAGAAAACGGATTACCCTCGCCGCCCACAATCAATTTACCTGAATTGTGCAAAGACAACATGCTTAAAGGAAACATGTACAGAATACAAAATCTACGTTGAAAGTTCCATACACGAGTGAGAAGGATAAGCACAAAGCTCTAGACAGAAAAAAAGTCCTTTAAGATAATTAGGGTAAAAACAAAACAAAAACAAAAACAAAAATAGAAAAACAAAACACACACACACACACATACACACACACACAAATAAAATAAAATAAAAAAGGGAGAAAAAGAAACCGACAAGTGTCACAAGTGCATGACTACAGATAGGCAAACTTTCCATGGAGAGAAAACCGATTCGATAGATTAGACACTATACAATTTGACCGTTCAGGAATTCCCAACATAATCAGTCATTCAGTTATTTCTAAGAGCACTGTCGGCTGTCCATGAAACATACATGTACGCCTGTTGATTACAGGGCGTGTATATACCATTTTTCTTTTCCTTCCATGCATCGCGGCAATTTCTACCGCAAAAGTGAAACTGTGCATGTCAACGTCTCAGTACATTTCATGTTTCTGTCTTGACAGAAGTGATATGATCACCATCGACACAAAGCGGTTGGAAGCATTTTTCCTCGTTGTATATTTGAAAAGTTTTTAATTCTGTAATTTATGAGTAAAAATGAAAATTGATCTTCAACTCGAGGAAGACCATGTTCGTGAAGCGAGACTTTATGTGACATTGATCTTAAGCATGAATTACCATATTTCTTCCATGAAACCTGTCCGTATGATTGCAAATGTGAAGGCTATGTCAAACATGTGACACAGACCTGCGTGCAAGACAATTAGAAGGCAATAAAGACACGTCCAAGTACTGACTTTTCAGATCCACTGAATGACTAATCCCCTCAAGCGCACCAAAATGCTTTGCGGTTCCGTAAGGAATAGTCACGTTAATTACATTATCTCATCTCAGGGAATACGAACGTACTACAGCTCCTGAGTCATGTATTGTTGGAACTCTCCAATGCACAGACGGAGCTATTCTTGCTGCCAAACATAATGCATGCAACTAAACAATTATACATATAAAAAAAATAATAATAACCGCTGGCAAAATAGGAATATATCCCTGTGTATGTTCCTCATAACCCATTGCACGGATGCCAAAATTGCCGAATTTCCCCGTATCTGCTCCCAGAGAGGAAGGGGGCACTGGTAGAGACACCATGCGGTCGGGGACTGCATTCCCTAACTATTCCATGCTAAGTGCATCAAAGTTGGGAAAGTTGCATCGCTATTTTTTCCACTTCAAAGCTAAACAATCGGTCAGAAAAGCTAACACTTCGAGAGCATATATATTAAAGTAATTTAATATTATATTTCTATGATGTTTATATGCTCTGTGTTCAGCTGCAGTCCATTTCCAAATGCTATCAACAGAGTGTTATAGATAGGCAACTCTGCAGCTTGCGCCGCTGCGCATCCCAGCATCTTGTGCGGTGGAAGTCACTTTCACACCAAATACACATGTGCAAGGCTATCCACGAAAGGGGTTATGTACGGTATTTAAAGGTAATGAAAACTGCTGCTACCACCAGGTGGTTAATTGTATGTTAATGAGATGCATGGGACAGGCCACTATACATGATCTCTTGTCAGCTCAAGAAGTGGGTAATACCTCAACCACTGTCACCCTGGCATGCCCGGCCCACAAACAGAGATGAGGGAAGACCTTATCATCACATGACCATTGTAGTATGACGTCACAGCTAAAGAACCCGCCCAGGAAGTAAAAATGGACCACCTTTTCTGCCCGCTTCCCATTAGCTCAAAAGAGAAAAACGCATTGGAATGGTTTTGCAAAGAAACAATAAAGTGTTGTATGTAATTATTGCAAGCATGACAGCATGTTCAGAGCATATGACTCACTTTTCCATTTCCTATTTAGACTTAAGCGATGGTCACAGAAGATGGATACGTCTGCTATAAGCTCAGTTGATATGTCAGCCTGGTAAAATAGGAGTCAAGCAGTGGAATGGCTTTTCTAATAAGAAGATGCATGTAGGCTTGATAAACCAGTCGTGTTAAACATTCCATGTCTATCCGACTATCGGTGAGTATATGTCGAACAAAATTACATTCTGATGACAATGCAAAGTTCATTTTGCGGGGTCACCTCTTGTTGTCTCACAGAAGTTCAGAACCTTAGGCTCAGAGTAAAGGTGTTACCGGCATGAACATAAACTATAAGACCGCTCCTGATTGAAAAATAGCCTCAGACGACGCCAGGCAAGGCGTTTACCTCCCCTACTACCATTGGACTGAGAATAAAAATAATTGGGCGATGCGGAGTCAAAAATAGGAGACATTCATATTTAATCTTGCTCACTTCCTGTGTTGCTGGGGCAACAGACTGCTGCTTACATCATGAACAGGGCACATTTGTATTATATATTACATAAACATCGATAAATAGCACCTTTTCAACCAAAAGAGAGCCCATTTCTAATCAATTTAGGCACCGTTTATGTTTCAAATATGTGTTAATACATTTTCTTAAGATTATTCTCTGTACCTGTTGTTCATTTTATTGAGAAAGCACTTTTGACCATGCTAAATACATGGATCTGCCCTGATGCGGGTGGCTCCCTCTTTTGCTCAATAGGTGTTAGAGAAGGACCGCATTTAAATATGAATACATCCTATTGTGTTAAACAGAATTTTAGCACTTGATATGCCCATGAACCAAGCAACTGTTTCTCACTGTGCTTTCAAATATCAGCTTGAGAACTTCGCAGCTGTTTTGCGCATATTTTTTCCTTTTTGTTTTTGTTTTGTAATATAGTCTTGAATAATCAAGCATCGTGTATTACTACAAGGTTACCTGGAGATTAACCTGGTATTTTGTATCATGTTATCTGGAACAAAGGTTCATGACAAAATCACTATCAATACTTGCTTTGGTATATTGTATTTACCTGTAGTATGCTTGTGGTGCAGGTGTGTGTGTGTGTGTGTGTGTGTGTGTGTGCGTGCAGGTGTGTGTGTGTGTGTGTGTGTGTGTGTCTGTGTACGTGTACGTGTCTGTGTACGAGTACGTGTACGTGTGTTGCAGCATTTTATCGGATAAGCAAAGTTCTTAACAGACATCCCTGGTGATAGTCAGAAATTCAAGTGGCATAGTCTGCCTTATGATTGCTCTCTTTGTGTGAACATCTGAGTCACACATAGAATTACAGCTTAGGGACTGTCCAAGAAGTATAAGTATGATTAAGTAAAGTATGGCATAATCAAGGTAGTGTATCGTTTTTATACAACCTAATTTAGAACAATATGGAAGAGTGAAAATGTGATTTGGACATTGAAATGAAGCTTACGACACTGTATTGCTTTCACTAACTTGCAACAAATCCTGGATGCACAATATATTTGCATATTAGATGGCTTGTATGTCTGATACAAACAACCACAGCCGCAGCGGATGCAGAAAGCCTACGGAGAAGTACATGGACTTTACGTAGAAACTCTATCTAGACCAACGGACACGGGTATTTCAGGTAAGCAACCGAATTAACTACATATAATGTAGTTTGATGGCTGTTTTTTTCCAAGTTAAATGCTTTGCATTCGATTTAAGTCTCATTTGTGCCCCTGGCCTTACGTTCCCCCCCTCCCCTTAATGTCCCAAGTCAATGGTGCCCTTGGCCTACAGAAGGTGCTTGAAACTATATGCTGTAGAAATCGAGCGAGATGCATGTTGCAGAAACTACGAGGATTCTTCACTAGCTACGTGGAGCTGTCTGTGCGACTGTGCCAGTGCGGACAGGGGCACGTGTCTATTTGGCTGAACAAGCTGAGGAACGTGGTGCTGTATACCATAGAGGAAGCTGTTGATTGCACAAGCTGCTTGTACCTGTTGATTGCACAAGCTCTTGTCAAGCTTTTGATTGCACAAGCGGTATGAAGCTGTTGATTACAAGTTTCTATGAAGCTGCTGGTTGCAGGGTTCCATGGAGCTGTTGCGTATGCAGCGGTCAATTGCATTACAGGCATATAGAACTGTTGGTCACACACGTTCTATGAAGCTGTGGATTGTATAAGCTCTATGACGTTGTTTATTGTACAAGGTCTGAAGCTGTTGGTTGCATGAGATATATGAAGGTGTTGATTGCACAGGCGAAGCTGTACGCTGCAAATGTTAGCAACGGTACCTCTGAAAAATACAGCTATTTTATAAAGCCTTGATAGTAAATAACTTTTAAAATTCCACGTTTTTCTGTTTATTTGTATAAGGGATTTGGTTTTAACGTGCGTTTCAGTGAGAAATGATCCCACTAGTAATAGTATCCCGAAATAGAAAAACACAGCAAAGTCTGCAGTTTGAAACGATGAGTGTTACAATTACAGTTTTTTGTTGAAATGTCGTCTTTCAGATTAGAATGTGTGAATGCCAACGTATTTTATGTCTGTGTATTTTATTGACGGAATTTTGCAATTTCCATTGTTTTGTAAGCTGCATTGACATAACAAAAGTTTGATGTATTGCATGCGGATAAAGTTACACAAAGCATTGTTAAAATTATAGATGTTATTCGGTAATTCTTTCCAATCATTTTATCAACATAGTAATGACAAATTGCTTTTATTACACATTCCAACGTCCACTTTCTAACTTTATAAGAACCCTGCACATAGTTGATTCAAAACAGGCCTTTCTGGCCATGAATATGCGTGAAGAGAGGAGACAGAAACTTCCTTAAAGCTAAGATCCTATGCGTTCATAATTGTCCGGAAATATTCAATTACATCGGTAAAACAACTGCATACATTTTCATTCGAAGATGGTTTAGCTCATCAGCACGGCATCGCTTCGTTCATGATACAATAGTTTCCTTCTTTCATTACCAGAGGTGGTGCCAAGGGACGTCGGTGTCCAGATAGAGTTTACGCCTTGATCCAGTCTCTTATGTGCCCGCAGGGAGAGGGCCAGTTGTATGCTGGCACCACCGTTGACTGCAGCAAATTTGAAAGACCTCGGTTAGGTCTATCTCTATGAACGGCGCTTTGTAATCAATTTCCCGTGGTCTCTCAATGGTTAAATTGAGAATGACTTTTTGAAAGGACAGAAACATGTGATGCAAGCTTTCGGCATGCGATATTTAAAGCAAATATCGTCTGTAGGAGAGATTCTCGCGTCCTTCGTTACTTTTTCCTAATTTCTCCTTCACTGTCTTTATAATTTCAAAATGCCTTCCATACGAATGTTTTGTCCCTGCTATTATTTTCATTTTATAAAGAATTCTCCTCATAATTTTTTTCTTGAATGAACTGGAGACCCATACATATATAAGCAGTAATACACTACAATGCAGAATCCGATTTCATTATGCAATGCATTTGATGATAAATATCTCAGTAGAGGGGCAACCTTTCATGGTGACTCTGTAAACGTTTTCTCGCTTGTCAATGTTTTGGTTGCAGAGACATATAAACAAACTCCTTGGTACTGAGTGTCTAGCATCATCTAGAGCAGGAACATATCTAGGCTTCAAACATCTGTAGCCAAAATTGGAAAAGTACGTATGATTACTGAAGATTCTGGTGTGGCCATTTGATAATTCAGTTTGAATAATTTTAGACATTGACGTTTCTTTTGCCAAATTCAATAAATATTAGCAAATAGCAAATAGGACGTGTTCGTATAAACTGGTATCCAATAGTGCTACATAGACTGCAGCAAGGAAGTTGACCAAAATGAGGGCATATTCCTGTATTAAGTATTACCAAAGGATACAATTAACAATTTGAGAAAGCAAAACACTTAAAAAGTAATTCCTTGAGTTTAAAAATATTGATGATGCCAAACATATTGAGAAAATTTCCTTTTCCTTTTTTTTTTTTTTTTTTTTTTTTTTTCAGAAAAGAATGTATCTCTGCACGGGGAAAAAATAAATAAAAAAACAAAAAACAAAAAACAAAAAAACACACATACACACACACACACACACACACACACAACATAGTCTGCACGTGGTTTTTAGCCAGAGATCATTGTCAACACAAATATTCTTTTATTTGGTGATGCCAACAAATCGACAGATTGGAATGTAAAGTTATTCAACAGTGTACAGAAGTTGATTGCAAAACAAACAAATTTGGTTCAGAGCACTTCCAACCATACATACATACATACATACATACATATATATATATATATATATATATATATATATATATATATATATATATATATATATATATATATATATATATATATATATATATATATGTATATATATAGGCTTATTTTAGAAATATTGACGCCGAGGACCATAAGAAGCCACGTAAGCCGTGTTATCCTTAAGGGATAGAAACAATCATGTGGCAATAAGAATGGAGTTCCCAACCGCTGATTAAGATAATCATTTTGTTCATATGGGGCACCGGATAAGAGTCAAACATGCTTGGACACGAATTTACAGTTCTCAAGATGCAAGCTGGCTCTGCTATGAGGTAACTCAAAAACTACCCCACAACTAATTCTTTTGGATTTTTTGGTTATTTGGGAATTGATGTAGCAGAGTTTTGCAGCACCACTCACACGTGCACTTAGCTTGACTACACGTATATCTGCTATTGCATTTGATTGGGAAATAGCGTGCGTAACTTCTGTGTTTTAGGGTTCTGGTTATGGACATGGCATGTGGGTAATCATAGGTTCCAATAGATACATTATCTAATGTAGATTCTAACGCATCGAAAGTGATTTCATGAGTTTGTCAAGGCTCAATGCTGGGTTTGTTGTTGTTTCTCGAATGTCTTAATCACTTAGTTGTTGCTTGCCGTGACACCTCTTTTTATTTTTAGTTTGCAGATGACAAGAGTGCCTGCAAAAAAATTGAAAAAACGGATCCATTTGAGTAACACAAGTCCGCATTTAGTAGCAAAATTATTTCATACTAATGATCTCTCTTTGAATGCGAACACAATAAATTTATGAGAAATGCTTCAAGAAAAGCTGTAATATGCCAATAAAGTCGATAATGTCGAACCCCAAGACGTTTGATACAATCGTCCAGCCAAACGTAAAGTCCAGCACTCGGATCTGTGAACCACTGGAAAATCCCCCCCCCCCCCCCAAGCTGAACAAGGACCCAGGATGATGTTATAGTATGGGTGGCTTGTACATTGTCACTGTAAGGCATTCCATAGGCAGATAATTTTTTCATATGTATAAATACACCTCTGATATAATTTCAAAGTCGGGACAACGGTCCATAGACCAATGAGTATTATTTAATAATAAAAAATACCATAATTTCAGTCAGCCTACCGTGAAATTTGGATCCTCGAAATTTAAGACCGTCAACTAGCCGAATATAAAGTCCAATACTCGGATCTCTGAGCATTTGAACTACCCCCCAAAAAAGGTTGACCGAGATCCCTCGGATTTTTTTCCATGTGTTGCTCTCTCACCGACACAGGAAGGCGTTTTTATACACCGACATCTTTATCATACAAAAGTAAACACCCCTCTAATATGATTGAATAGTCAGAGAAAGACCCCACAACGCAATGAAATAAGGAGTATTATTAAATAATGGAATATATCACACTTGTGTCAGCCTACTGTGCAATTTGAACGCTTGACCTTCGGTTCCATCGTCTAGCCAAATGTACAGAGCAGCACTCTGAGGAGATATCTAATGAGTTATCCAAGGACAGGAGTATATTGGCCAAGTGAGACAGAGTGTGACTGGAGAGTCCTCATCGATTTTTATTATGCATTGTCCATCCATGCTATACCTATTTTAATAAAACGTGGGGTTGTGAGTTTAAAATTGATTTAAATAGTGTTTTTAAACTGCAAAAGAAAATACTACGGATTATATTTTTTTTTCAAAATGTAATGCACATACTTATCAACTCTTTATCAATTACAAAAATATATAATTCGACAATTACACTACTCCTGACTGATGTATTTATGTGTAAAGTCAGAAACGGTCTCTTCCCTGCAATTTTTCGCAATGTTTTTGCATAAAATATATGTATCCAGATTCTTTAAAACAAAGCAACGGTATCATTTTCACCTTTTTCCCGCCCATACTAACTAATTTGCTACTGTAGTGAATAAAATATCAAGGGACAAAAATCTCGGAATACTTGCCCTTACAATTGCATGAAAAATGTTCTTATCATTGTTCAAAAAAAAACCAAACGAACAAACAAAAAAACTTAACCACCATTTAATCGGTCTGAATTTATTGCAATGAGATTATACGTTGATTTAAACGGATGGTATTTAGTTGTATCTGTTGTGGACTAGTTTATGATCTCCTGTTTACGTATTTGTATTTGCGTCTTTTTGTCCAGAACCACTTCCTGGTGGTCATTACCTTATTCTACCGAACTCTTTACTCTCCATAAGCTTACCTGTCCCTGTCTAACCTATATACATATTGATAACTCATCAGTTCATGAAAGAATAGCTCACATTATTTCAAAAATATTCACTTCTCGCAGAGCTGTAAGCTGATCAACACCTTGGGTTCTACTCTTGAAGTAATTTATGAATGACGTTTAGCACATATATATATATATATATATATATATTGATGAATAAACAAATCACAGATCCGTCTCAATTGTTTGTCATATTGCTACTTTTTACCTTATTAATTTCAGCACGTCACCATTTCCATAAAGCCCTTAATGTATACAAGACTATATATGGGTTAGTTCCCGATTAGGCCTTAACAAGTGAAAAATGATATATATGCATCCTATACAGCCAGTCATAAAACGAGAAAATACTTGAATTGCGGATGTTATATGTCCGAAAGAAATGAAGATATCTTCGTAGATCGTGAGCTATATCACATGTAATAGGCGTGTCATAACCGGTACTCATGTATTGTCATCAGGTTGTGTGTATCAAACTTATAGAACATGACTTTTTTTATTAAAAAGAAAAAAACGAAAAAAAAAAAAAAAAAAAAAATCTTCAGCTCCCGGCGTGTAAAAACCAAATTACTATATTGTGATGCCAGTTCACCAAAAACATACCAGAAGAAAATTTATACAGCTGTCCAATCATGGTACGGCCGATGGGTCGATACTTATTTTATGGACAGAAATTCCGGGTTAGTAACAAGTGTTTAAGGAAGATACAAATATGAATTGAAGTATCAAACATACACTACAGGTCAGCCAAGTTATTCAGCTGCCTAATATGTATTGACGAGGCCATAGCAGCAGTAAAATATCTGCTATATTGTCAAAAATGTTATTAAAACTAGTAATGTCCAAAAAAAAACACATTAAAAATCAAAACTATGTTTAAATATAAATAGCAAAAGCGAAATTCAAGGTTTATACCTTAACATTTACTACACTAAAAAGTGGTAGTTTTCTTTACATTTTTCAAAAAAAAAACAGGGTTAAATAAACGGCATGACAGGGGAAAAATATTGTTGTCGTCATCATCATCCACTATGCTTGAGCATCACGCGTATAGATACAGTAGCAGTATTTTAATCAAGGTTGTGGATAGAGGGAAAATTCTTCGAGAGAGAATATTCGGCCGAAAAAATGGGAAGAAGATGATTTTCTTAATTAAATTCTAGCTCTGACTATCTACATGTTGAGCGTCAAGTAAGCACTTACATGAGCTGAGGCGATTTCATCGTCGCGGTCTCCATCCTTTTTCGTCGAACCGCCATGCTGTTTAAATCGTTAGAACGCTTAAAACCTTGTCTATATTAAGGATAAGCTCTCCAATTGACTGAAACGAAAGTATTTTAGGGTAAACCCCTCCAAAACTGCTTCTATTTCTAACAGATATTTCGTTATTTTAGTCGGAAACTACAGAAGATGATTCTCCGGAATATTCTGGGTCAGTCAGGGGGCCGGAATCGATCACGTGATGTTCACCGTCCACTCAAATGCGTCGTTTTTCTACCGTTGTTTCGTACGGGAGTTCTTGCCACCCCCTGCTGTGAAGTCTGGCTTGAAAAATGGGCCACATTTGTAAGGACACAAGTGACCATGACGGACATTGTATTAGAGCAAGAAACAAATTTTAAAGCTGTACTTTGGTCGGAATGATAACATACTACCAGTCTTTGTGTACAATAGAGCAGATGGTCCAATATTCAGGGAGAAAACGAGTAAAATACACAGGCCGCAGTAAACATGGCTCGGCTTAAAAATACCGCTGTCGCTTGCGTTGCTCATGTTGACACTTTATCAGTGAATGCGATAAAGTGCGTTTATCGACTATGTACTGCAGCAACAAACAAACTACACCACTGTAATTTAATGAAAATTGTGACACACAACCGATCTTTAGAAAAAAAATAAAGAGGAACCATCGTTCATAACGCTAACCAAGGATAATGCGCGGACTGGTACCCATACACTCATGCAGGCTTAAACCGTTTTGATCAATTCGTGTTTGAGATCAATAAATTCACTTTGTTAGGGTCTAGGGCACGAATTTTGGCTAAAATTGACAAAGAAACCAGATATAAATGTAGGGAAGGTCCCATGAGAAGGTCATACTGAACAAGAGACGTCTGGAAAATTTTGCATGAATTGCAAATATAACAAAAGCTACGGCAATTTTACGTCAGCATGTCGCATGTTGCGCAACAAACTGAAAAAATGCCCAGTGGCTGGCTGTGCCAGATTCCAAAAATGTCCAGTACGCTAAGGGTTTAATTGATCAAAATCACTCTTTCAAAATTCCCCAGTTTCTTCACGTATATATACACTTTAATATGGCTGTCGATGACCCGCTGATAGTGGTGCCCCACTTCCCACGAAATACCATTTAATCTCTTCGCGCGATCCTGGTGGTTAAAACTGGAAAACTCAATTTCGTTAGGTTGGTATTTATATATACAAGAGGTTACATTTATCGTATGTTCTGTCTACCAATCTTGGTCACCAAGTGCATTTTCAGCCCTTTATTCAATTGGACGTATTCTTATCACGCCTCACAGCAAGTGCAGTTCGATTCTGTTTACATATTCTAGAAAAGCACTGACTAGAGACAGGTATTAATCTTTCAAGGTCAAACGGTAACGCTGTTTTGGTGTCGACATTTTAGCCTCAAAACATTAACAGTGATTCAAGTCGACCCCTTCACCGTAAACAGACATGTACACTGTACTTCTCATGTTGGTCCTACGTAAATTCTTCTCGACGAAATTTATCCAATATCCCATGGTGTTGTATATTTCAAACATTATGCTTATGTGTGTATATATATATATATATATATATATATATATATATATATACATATATATATATATATATATATATATATGTATGTATGTATATATATATATATATATATATATATATATACATATATATATATATATATATATATATATATATATATATATATATATATATATATATATATATATATATATATATATTTATTTATTTATTTCATTTGCCAAATGATCATTTATATATGTTCACTTCTTTGACTAATATTTTTCAAAGCATACCATACGAGTTGGGACTAAATATCCACAGTAGCAACCATTATGTACTTCGTGTCCAATTCATAGGTATCAAATTGGAAATAGGATTCATATCGTTCAGTTCCCCCGGCCAGTAAAAATGTCAGCTAGTTTAAGGTTCTGATTAACACTATGCTGTCATTTATTGGCTTCACAAGTGAAAAACTTGTTGCGAAAATATGTTAGAAATTTATACTTCCAGAATACATGTAAAATTGATTTTTTTTCATTGCAAAATGTGCATAAAACATTATCAATAATATTATCGATAATATATTTCCCATTTCAAATAAAATTTATTTAGATGGATAATTCTATTGAACGGTTCAAATTGATTTGAATGAGCATATTGAACCATACGTAGCAACAGCTTGCTGATCCTCCCCCCTCCCCAACATTCCAGCTTGGCCTTCCACGAAGAATGTCAGAAACCAGTACCTTAGGTCTTGCACCAGAACTTCCAACCAAACGTTTGTTGAACACATGTCTGGTCAAGAGAATGCTACTTTGAAAAAAATGGCCAGAGAGAGACAGTCCAGTGAGTCACTTCTCTCATGAAACAGCCCCTGGCATGACTGTGAAAACGGAGCATTTTTTTTGTCCGAGAGTAACATTCTATGTTCCTTCCAACCCAGAGACTTCTCTTTCAAATTATTTTAAATTTGCACTGATTGAAAATTACCTCTCCCCCCCCCCACACACACCCAAGGACCACTGAATCGTTCTTTTCGTTAATCAACATATGCTGGGGAATGAGGTTTGCATGCAGCCCCCCCCCTGAAAAACACGCACGCAAATAGATAGATAGATAGATAGATAGATGGCTGGATGGATGGATAAATGAATGAATGAATAAATGAATGAATAAATGAATAAATAAATAGATAAATAAATAAATAAATAAATAAATAAATAAATAAATAAATAAATAAATAAATAGATAAATAAATAGATAAATAAATAAATAAATAAATAAATAAATAAATAAATAAATAAATAAATAAATAAATAAATAAATAAATAAATAAATAAAACACCCGTATCGTAGATTTAGAAATTAATAAATGTTAGCATCAGACATGGATAAATGTTTGGTCGACGTCACTCAAATTCCCAAATGGTGCGCTTACATCACTTATATTTCCCAACGTTGAACCAACGTATTGCGTCAGGAGGAACTATAGCTTCAAATATCATTCACACAAACGTATATTTCCTACGTGTAGCTGTACAGGAATTTGCAGCCATAAACAGCATATAAGATGGAAGAGTGCGCTATGTGCAAAACGGCAAGATATATTGGTATACTATATCAATGTTAATTAGCTGGGCGCATGAAGCGTATATGTGAGATGATATGAATGTTACAGAATCAAGAAATGATAAATTGGTTCGATAGGGAGTCCATGTCAGCTGGTGTGAACGTATACATGCGATTAGTAATCATGTATGTCCTTGGAAGGGGAGAAGGAGGGGAGTAAGAGTACCTGTGTTCTTTGTGGTTCGGAATTTTTTCTCTAACCTGTGAGGTAAAAAGTAAATATTTATTGTCAATTACCATTTTTGTAACCTGGATTCGGAATAAACTCTGAACTGTGAAAGCACTTTAATACAGTCAACCTGTGAACTGTAAATATGACTCCCTTTTTCCTCCCTTCCCAGCAAGTTGATACAGACCGAAGCATTTATGTTTAATCGAGCTGCAATGTGGAAAAAACGGGACTCGTTAATTGAGATATGTTCTGGCAAGAACACGACATTTTTTATGCACAAAGATACGAACTCATTGAAATATTGCTTTTACACATGATAATACAAATGTTCCAGTCTTTTGAAATTAAGCCCCATAATGTGCAATTTAACTAATTATCGACTCGGTCCAACAGGATTTTAGGTTTTGAAGCATCTGCGGGGCATGTCATTTGCAGTTGCCGTTACGCGTAATTAAGTCTCCGTGCAAACACAGACTTTTTGTTTTTCCTCAATTACTTTATTATTCATTTTTTATTTATTTATTTGTTATTCTGAAAAGTACCAAGTGTGGCAAGCTAAAAGACTAATAAGTGAAATTACGTACCTGGTTTGGAATGGTCACAATGTCGCAAATTTTGCAAATTAGATCCATTTTAGAATTTAAATTTTGAAGATCTTCAAAACTATTAAATGTAGACGTACAATTCCAATTTTCATTCGTAGGTTTGTACTACAGGTGGATTCAATGGCCCGCAAAGCAAAGTTCTATAACTTTAATTTATGATAATTAGGGCACTTGAAAAGTTTAAATGTTGAACATCTTCAAAGCTGCTATAGGTAGAAGTGAAACTCCAACTTCAATTTATTAGTTTGGTGCAACACAGAAATTCAATTCGGCACAAATAAAAGTTGTAGAATAACAATTTATGCTAATTGGCGGCACTTGAAGAGTGAAAGTGTTGAATATCTTCAAAGCCACTGAAGGTTGTGGTACCATTCCAACTTTAATTCATAGATTTGTGCCTTAGGCGAATCTAATAATCCACAAACCAAAGTTCTATAATTTTAATTTATGCAAATCAGGAGCACTTGAAAATTTTAATTGCTGAATATCCTCAGAACTATTACAGGAAGAAGTATCATTCCAACTTCAGTATATTTATATATATACATATATATATATATGTATATATACATATATACATATATATGTATATATATACATACATATATATATATATATATATATATATATATATATATATATATATATATATATATATATATATATTATATATATATATATATATATATATATTATATATATATAAACACATCCAACAAACCACAGACGGAAGTTGTAGAATTTTAATTTTTTTCAATTAGGAAAATACACAAAATTTAAATCCTGAACAACCTCACAACTATTTTAAATATAGGTGTCGTTCTAAGTTCAATAGATAGGTTGGTAGTACAGCTGCATCCAATAAAATATGAACCAAAGCTATGACATTCAAATTTATACAAGCTATGAAAATTCACAAACTTTAAATCTTAAACATTGAACTTCAAATTTGATGTGGATAGCGTTGCAATAGAACTTCAATTGATAGGTTTTTGAGATAGCTGCATCCAATGAACCATGAATTTAAGTTATAGTTACTGTAGTTTGATTTATGGAAGTTAGGCAATTACACAAAATTTAAAATCTTGAATGACTTAAGAACTATTATGGATAGAAGTACTATTCCAACTTCAATTCATAGGATTGTGACAAAGCATAATTGTTTGTGTCTGTTTTGAACATTTCATTTAAAGTTATTTTTGCAGGAGTTAAATGAATACTGAAAAGGCAAATTATAAAAGTTTTCCAAGCCACAGACTGATTTGCAGACAAGCAAATCAAATTTCTCTAGTTTTTCCCCTTGCATTATATTTGTCATCATTCATGACCCACGTGCATTTCCCGTTTATGTGTTGTTCTTATAACGCTGTTTTGTGGTTATAGCTGCTGTTATTTCGCGCTTTTTATGTCGTTCTTTTCATGTTCACTTTTAGCAATTTATGGAATACATGCGCATACAATATTTTCAACATTATATTATGAAGAAAGAAAAGTTTCGTGTCAATATTTCAAGGACAACAAACCGAGAATCGCTGACGAGCGCCGTGTCTCGATCGACAGACAAAAAGCAGAAAGAACAAAATTTTGGTCAAATACTGCTGCATTTGTGAAACGGTAGTCAAAGATGCAAAACGGCCCATCAAACTGATCTGCAAAGCAACAGCGTGGAGTGATAGTTAATATTTATTAGTGTGACTCACCCGCTGACAAAATTGCGCATGCCATTTGACATATCAGGTAAGGGTAACCCTGGTCATTTAGCATCCATCCATCCATCCATCCATCCATCCATCCATCCATCCATCCATCCATCCATTCATTCATTCATTCATTCATTCATTCATTCATTCATTCATTCCAAACAAGGACTTACAAGAATGATCACAACGGATGCAACCAACAATATAAAAAGCTGTACCAGCTGCCTGTATTACGGTCATTTGAATGCAAGCGTAATTTGATACTGCAGACCACCTGTTGACAAACTTAGCTTGTTTTGCTTCCTTTGTTCTTGCTTATATAAGCGAAAACATCAGTGACTATCTGCCCGATGTAGTTAACAAAAGTCATCAATTGAACAGTCATGAAAGACGTTAACGGAACAACAGGCTATTATACGCCTAGCTGCATATGCATTATGAGATGCTCTGCCTTGAACACTACATTTAATATATATCTAATGGAAATATCACAAGTGTGGTGCCGTATTAACTGGAATTTTGCCATGTACATTTTGATTGTAATTAAATGTTTAATTGTGTTCTGATAAATGACGTCAATGGCAACCGTGTTACCTTAAATTATTAAATTCCTAACATAATTACAAGGGGCCTGAGTATCTATAGTTTGGACACTATGCTAGGATTATATTACAACTTAGTATACTGGTCCTAGATCCAGATTACCTGGTCAAAATAACATATGAAGTCCATATTCCGTCCAACAATCACATACAAATAGTCATGCATGTGCAACTCGGTATTCTATATCGTAAATGATCTGGTGCGAACTGAATCATTGGCGCATTTTAAGCCTTCTAAGCTAATGTGTCTTGACTTGAAAATTGAATCGCCATCGAAAAGTAAGCATAATTTGTCATAAATTAAAAGATTCAGCGAGAATAACCCCATGCATAAAAATGTACCTACTTAGATATAATTTGTAACTGACAGATGGTATGCATATTTGAAACTAAACAGAATCAAATACTAAAATGTCACAACTTCCCAACACTGATTGCTGAATCGGTGAGAAATTGCGGCGATCTTTCAACATAAACAAAATATTATAAATACGAAAATCGCCTTGAAAATTGTTTCAGTATTTCAATACGCACGTCACGCCCTGATGGAATTGTAATGCGGAACAGTGTCTTGTGTAAGAAGGGGTGCAATGAAACCGGTAACAATCAGGCTCAGCAAATGCTTACATAACTAGTTTTCTGATTCAGGTGCCAAACTAGCAAAGCAAGGAGACCCTAAAGGGTAATACTGGCCATCTTACCGCAGACGAGAATTCGCTTCATTAACGGAGCATGCTTGTTTGACAGACACAGATATTCACAAATAAGCAAGGCAAAGATGTTTAGTTTGCATTGCTAATAAGTTTATGGTCGATACGAGACAGGAGGACGGAGCTGAAAACAGCCAATTCGCTTACTTTATGATTAATGTGGTGGTTCCCTTCAAAAACAGCTGGACCAATTCAAATCCAGCATGCATGAGTATTTCAATGCTTCCCGGCTGGAACCGCCCATAGAGCACCAGGGATCTAAATATCGGCCCTGCCGAGAATTTTATCCGTTTCAACTTCGTCGCAACTTGAAAACTTTCTCACGAGGATTGTAGTTAAATGATACCTGATATAAAACTATGCCTCACAAGATAGGTCAGCATTTTCCGACTGTAGTGTGTGTAGAATGTTCATCGTTAATGAAAGCTGTTGCCTCGACTTATTGTTGCAAAGAGGGATTAAGTTATGTTGTTGTTTTTTTATGTGTGTGACTCATTGCCTCTTTAAGCTATGACTCTGTTAGAACAAACAAGTATACCATCTTGAGAAATGATAATACTGCTTTTCTTGGGATCTACTGTTTTGCCGCCAGTGTTCATTCAGCTTAACTCCAATCGGTGGACCTCCTGGCCATTTTTGATTAAAGTTGGTTGTGGGCACAACTAAAGATATAGACCCCCATGCTTAGATAATAGGCCACTTATTAGTGGGGTGTTCTCCTGACAAGCTGCAAAAACAGCCCTTCACCGCCATTAGGAAGCCACCCCTCCGGTTGGAGTGATAGATGATTTGAGTACACATGGCATGAAATCAGCTGGACTGATGTGCATCTCTTAAAACTAAGTAATTGTGCCCTTGGTCCAACTTGGTAACCCTGAATTAGCATCAGCACAGTATAATATGCATAGTTTTGTAAAAGGCCGGACAATCAAAGTTTGATTTACACAAGCACAATATTGGCAGTGTTTTCTAAATGTACATGGTAAAATACAGCAATTTGACTTATATATTCTTATAATGTTGTCCTCATGCCCTGCAAGAATAGAAGACAAGGGTTGCTTTTATTATTTTTGCCAATTTTCTTCTGTCTGCCTTCTTTGTCATTTTTCCGTCTCCCTTTTTCTTCTGCTTCTCTCTCTCTCTCTCTCTCTCTCTCTCTCTCTCTCTCTCTCTCTCTCTCTCTCTCTCTCTCTCTCTCTCTCTCTCTCTCTCTCTCTCTCTCTCTCTCTCTCTCTCTCTCTCCTCTCTCTCTCTCTCTCTCTCTCTCTCTCTCTCTCTCTCTCTCTCTCTCAAACATGGTGACAGGATGACTAGCAACTCATGGGAGGATGGCAGAACAGAAAAAACCCACTACAGGGGTATCTTTATTCGATTCGTGTGTTCCCGTCGATAGCATTATTTGCATTTAACTATCTATCATGACTTTTAGTTAATGTGGCAACAGCAGATTTAAACGGTGGGTCCCTAGATGTGAGCAGTTCTGTCTGGAGCGAAAAATGCTAAATTGCATTTTTTTTTTTCTACATTATTTAATTATTGATCATCGAATACACAACAGCATTATTGTATATGAAAGAGAAGCTGGTCATATTTAGAAATAACTGTAATCAATTGTAGTCTTTGAATACAAAATGCACCTCACTGTGTTATATATATATATGTATATATATATATAATATATATATATACATATATATATATATATATATGTATATATATGTATATATACATATACATATACATATATATATATATACATATATATACATGTATATACATATACATACATATATATATATATATATATATATATATATATATACATATATATATATATATATATATATAGTTTTTGTATGAAACAATTACAAAAAAGGTTATACACTTGCATGTGTTAAAACTAAATTCATTTTTTTGACGTGTGATCATAACATAAGGTAATCAGTACCAACGTGCCCAAGACGTACCTCTTTGTTTTTCTGATGGATGGTGACTCTTTTTCCAAGCAGAGTGCCATATCTTGTCTGAAGAATAACTGAGCCATTCTGGGCGTTGATAAGCACCGGGCACAGAAAAAGTAGCCAGCGTTGCAATGGTGTGTCCAAAGCCATAGCTGCAAGTCCACATGCACAGAGATGGTTAGCGCGTGTCCCTGATTAAATGAATTACTAGAAACCAAGTCATACATTTATCCAAAGGCAAAATTAATCTCAAGTGATACATGTATGACAGAACTGGGGCCCATGCAGTCTTACGTCTTCTCCAATGCAACTTGGATGTATATTCTGTAGTAAGTTTTACAACTCAGGTTGACATGGCTTCCAGAGAGAGTTCCAAAGCCAAATTCCAATCATGGCAAAAGAAAGTAAGCTTCCAACGTGGATTTCTGCTGATACGCTACGCTTGGAGTGTCCCAAGCACTAACACTATCTCATGGTGACGACCAGCATTGTAATGTGTCATAAAACTTAGTGAAGGTGGACATAAGTACAATCGTGAAGTTCTGTAGATTGAAATAATGTACCCAGATATATCTGACAGCAGAAATTATGACCCAAGTTCACCACACCTTAATAACTCGCGAAACATATTAACAATTTATATACGAACGACGCTCTTGATTGATTCTCGCTGGACACAAAGGATTGCAATGCAATGCAAAGCACCGTATAACACTCAGTGACCACGTGTTGCCTAATACGATTAAGGGAAGGCTGAACATCATTAGATAACATTTAACCATGAAACCAAACATAACTAAGATAAGAAAATATGTTTAGCCTACTGGTTCGTAACTGGTCACCTCTTGTTATTTTCCACGTCTATGTAAATGTTGACGTTGCATCAGCAACAAGAAGTAGTTAACTGTACACTTCAACGTGGAGACAGGTCAGGACTTTTGGATTCAATTTCGTTCCTACATATTTTCCTGAAATATAACCTTTTACGAAATTTTAAAATTCCCGACTTCATTAGAACAAAATTTCGCCGAATTGTTTTCCTGAATTGTCGATCTGTGTGCTAAGAAAAACATTCATTGATAAACGAAACTTTCATATTTTAATTTCTTCAATGATACTGCTCTGCACGAATCGAGAAAATGAATGCGTCGGTAAAATTTGTGTTTGTATGTAAGTATCTCGTGGGGGTGTACTGGGACTGATTTGCTATGATGGCTGTCAAACCTAACAGTATCTCTTGTCAGTATAAATGAGGGCGGCAACGTAAGCTGTGCTTACCTGGACAAAAGATTGTGGCGAAAGTTGTCAGTGCAGGTAACGCCTCGTTACTTGTTTCGTAACTGGTTCCAAGTGGCGCACTAAGTCATAAGTCCGTGTCATATAGAGCTGTAGCATATAGTTTTCCTGGAGCCACATCACCTGAAGCCTTGCAGTAAATGGGCAAATGCTTGGCTAGATGTACATTATCTCAGGTAAGGGTAGGGCACTTTATTGTGATATCCAAGTTTCCTCTTCGACATCCAAGTTTCCTCTTCGACATCATCACTGTCCAACCTTCTCCAGATTACCAGGGCAGGTCGGATGTTGGTTGCGCTCGCACCTGGGTAGCCGGGCTGGAGCTGCTATATTATAATCCAGCACACCACTGATTTGCTGCTTTCTAATTGGGTGCAAAAAGTTAATAAGTGCAATCATGCCTTGCAGTCACTATCCTCATGGGAAGCCATGTTGAGAGATTCCGGTGATGGGGAATGATAATGGGGAGGTATCGTGACAATTACCATTTCAAGTCACTGCGTATAAGTTTTCTTCTCAAATACATAAAAGAAAGTGACGTATTTTCATATGTTCATTTCTGGGTGTGAGACAGTGAGGGATGGTGCCACATGTTGTTCCATAATGAGAGTCTAAGAAAAAGGGTTGCTCGCTGAAAATACAAGAGTACATCTCAGTCGCAAATTACCATGGCGCCTTCACTAGCCTAAGAGTCTTCCGTGCTAAGATTCAGTCTCTGAAACAGAACAAATAGAAAATAAGTTGAATTGGAAAGTGTTTTAAATAAATATGTTTATGTGTTAAGTGTTATAAGTATAAAGATTTAAATTCAGTAATGTAAGTAGCCAGCTTACAATCACATGACAACAACGTACTAATTATATGTGCAGGCACGTGACTCATTTCTTATTCATATTTGTTGCTTTTAACCGTTTGATTATTTTGCAAAAACGATAAATTCATTTTTCGTGTTCACAGCTGGTCCACCGACTTGACTTAGTTTCCTTTGAAAAGAGTCAACAAATGAACCTTACATATTCTAAAAAAACTGTTCATATTGTCTGCCATTTAGAAAATGAAAATCATTTGTCTTTGAATATAGTCGGTAACCATGCAGAGACAGGCAATGTGCATATCAAGATGACACAGAGTCGTACATCATTATGGGCACCACTGCCTCAACGCTAAATAGAAAATAATTTTAAAAAATACATAAACATTTTTCTAAAAGAAAGAACAAAAAAATGAATCGTGTGCAACACTCAGAAATTGTTTGGAACGACGAAATATCGTAAAATGATATGAAATGAATAAAAAAAAAAACAAACGGCTACAGATTATGGCGTCATTTTGCCGATCAAATTAACAAATCCTTTTTTTTTTTACTCGTAGGTATGAAGCCACTTATTCTGCTGTTCTAAAAACCGGCTTTACGTGCCCGGCTCAATTTTCAAACCGCTCCCTGCAGGACATCCGGCCTTAGAAGATTGCGTGGCGACATGCACAAAGCAACTTATAAAGCGCACGGTGCGCGATATATCAAGCCATTTATATTTACTCATATAATCAAAGATTTGTGATCATGGTGATATGTGAACTGATAATAAATCCATTGCCTTGGCGTTATGGTCAAAATAGCAAAAAACGTGAATTATTTTTTCTAGCTTTATCTCTCGTAGTGCTAGAAATTATATATACAGCATATTCATAAAGTTCATCAACAGATAGAGAAGTTTCCACGTTTGATGGGAGAAAGTAGACACCGAAGAGTATTTATTTCCCGTCATTCCAGCAATGTCGCCTGTGATTGAGGTTTTGGTACCAAAGGAATGACCATAAATACACCTGATTGGCACCGGAATGCAGACTGTAAGGCCAATATAGTAAGCAGGAAGATTTTGGTAACTGTGAATTAATAAAAAAAGGAAAGGAGTATCGGGAAATAAATTATATTATTTCACGACACCCCCCCCCAAAAAAAAAGGCACAAGTAATGTCGTGCTTCTTTTGATAATTGTGTCAGTTCTTTATAGCGCGCAAAAGTTTACTGCAAAACACAACTTGACCAGTTCAGCATGTCACACCAGCCAAACCCAAAAAGGTGTATTTATGATTTTTGACATTCCCCGCCCATATAAATACCCTTTTAATTTTGTTATGGACGGTGATGACTACTTTTCACTAGTTTTTGTGCTTGCACTGTCTATCAATGACAAAAACGTTTGCCACCTTTTTGGTGAAATGTGCTTTCTAAATTCACACCACATTCACACTAAATTCAAACATACGCGTGGTAATGTAAGTTTATATCTCATACTCTTTCCGTGCTGTCTTCACATGCAATAACGAACTACCGGCAATAGGTCGATCTCAATAACTACCTACAGTAGGACCCTTTGGATTTGTTTCTTTTCAGTATAAATGTAGAGACATCTGGCATAAAAACGGAGATGAAGTTCAAAATTTCATAAGAAAAAATGATGAATAAACTGTTAAAAGAACAAAATGGTAACACTGTGATACAGGACTTGATTGAGTTTTACGAAGTCCCACTGCAATACTAGTACGAGCGATTGATGAGGACAACTGGATGAATGCCGCTGTTACCATGGCAATGTATTCAGGCTCGAGATCCCAGTTTTTGATTATCCTTCGGAGACGGTTAAGTTTCCTACTTTTTTTGAAATCTTTGTTTTCCAATTATTTATAATCAACTTCGTTTAACAAGTAAAATTCATTTTATATTTATACTTGAAGTTCCTTGTCGTAAAGCGGGCATTCAAAAGTATTTTCAGGCCAGAATCATGTTCTCGGGCTAGACTGGAGCGCCAGTATTGAATTTGGGCGTCAGACTGTTCTATCTGTAACATTTAAACTAATGGGGCAGTTATTTTTGAACTCTTGACAGTTTTATAAATTCCTGTTTTTTCTGTACACATACACACACACACACACATACACACACACACATATATATATATATATATATATATATATATATATATATATATATATATATATACATACATACATACATATATTACAAATGTAGTCGGTCAAAAGACCTAATTGAGTTACAGACTACACCTTTTTCACATTTCTTTTTGCATTAGTTACCAAAACTTTTAACACTTTGGAAAGCTGTGTCAGTATGTTAGATATCAAGTTACAGAGTGGTATTTTATTTTATTTTATTTTTTATTAAAATTCGTTATGTTTGTTGAGTTTTTTATTTTGGCCATATTTAGAAATCAATATTAGTAATTGCAAGGAGTACAATTAAATAAGTTTAGCCGTTTAAAGAAAAATGGATACAGAGTGAATCTCACTGTTTAGTATCCTAGGAAGATCATTTTCGCGATTGCGCTTCTTGCATAACAGAAAATGCTGACTTTTATTGCATACGCTTTGTCTGAAGGCACTTACTAGATAAACTTATGAACGCGTGCACGAGATTTTGTCAACGCATGCACTGAGAATATGGATGGCACTTAAGCAGTAGGTGCATGATCACGACAATCCCTGCAAAACAATGGAAAAGTGAATTTGAAACACGGTTACTGCAGGATTGAAAATTAAGGAATTACGCTTAAAAGTTTTGAAATTAGAAAATCATTTAATATAACGAAAACTGGAAACGTGGGGGAATGCTTAGCGAGTGGAAATTAATGCTCATGTTCTTCCTACTGAAATACATATATGCAGACAGAAAGTACTGATAAAAGTGCCACCTGATCAGCAATTTTCCAAAATATGTCCAACTATTTGAAATACATTTCAGGTATATTTTGGCCTGTTGGAATTTTTGTTGCTCGCGGAAAAAAGCTGATCAATTCGGCAAAAGAAATGATACAAAATCTACATGAATTAGATGAGAGAAAATTTCCAGATAAAACAGCTTTGATGAATCGGTCACAAGATATGGAAATACACCTTTTAGAATAATTTTTGGTTGCAACCATAAATCTGTAACGTTTACTTTGATATAAATCACAGAAATACCTGTAATTTTTTCATCTCCTTCCTAGATGATTTCATTATATCATGTGTTTGTATATTTGTATTATGTGATGTATCCGTGCTGTTTTTGGTATGTTTCTTGTGTTTTGTCTTTGTTGTTCTTCGGCAAAATGCCCAAAATGTACAGGTAAAACAAATAAAAATCACTGGCATCCCTGTTTAAATAGAAAACAGTAAAAGAGAAAAAAATTCCCCAAAAGAACAACGGGGACTATTCACTGACAACGGCACATAATAGAGAGATACGCTTCCCTGGCGTCCTTGGATGTACATGCAACTTACATGTGGCAGTGGTCTTACAAAAAAAGGCCCTGATTAACGTACCCACCCACAAAAAGGTAAAAGCTTGATTTTGAATACTGCAAGTAGGCCGGATGAGGAGTCGTTTTATTCTTTTTTTCTTCTTTTTTTATTTAATTGGTGAATTTTTATAATGTTGCGTGACAGGAAAAGTTTTGCATTGCAAACGAGGTACAGTGATACCATTGAGTGCCCCATTTGCTCCTTTGCGCATGTAACTGCGCAGATTGTGGGCCTAACGCATGTGATGGCATAGCAAGGTACATTTATTCGTGATTGAAACAAATAGATAGATAGATAGATAGATAGATAGATAGATAGATAGATAGATAGATAGATAGATAGATAGATAGATAAGTAGATAGATAGACTGATGAGCAAATGAAATGAATAAATATATAAAATATAAATAAATATATAAATAAATAAATAAATAAATAAATAAATAAATAAATAAATAAATAAATAAATAAATAAATAAATAAGAATAGCGAGCAGAGAACGGCTTCCCTTCGGTGCTCACATTTTTATCTCCTCAATTCTGCACTTTTTTAGACTTCGCAGGTGTCATTATGGTGTAACTGCACCAAACATTTGATGAAAGTGTGGTGAATCCTTTTTGAGATATTATGATAGCATTGTCTACTTGTGCGCCACTGAGATGGCCTTCAAATAAATACTTCAAAAGTGTTATAACAAGTTTAAAAATAATAAGAGGGAGCTGGTTTTCTATAGGAAAGTGGTCCATTATAATGTCCATCTCTGAACAAATAAAATGTGAAGCTACAAAGGACCTTTATTGAGCTATTACGATAACGTCGGCCAGTAGTTACCTTGGCGTGGCGGTAACTACTTTGCCTTCTTGTGGGCCACTCAGATGGCCTTGAAATAAAAACTTAAAAGCCTCATAAAAAGTTTATAAACACAAAGAGGTAGCTTGTCTCAATCAGGAACCTTGTCCATCATAAGATGCATCGCTGACAAAAATGTGGTAAAGCTGCAATCAATGTTTTTTGTTAGATATTGCGGTAACATCGTCAGGGTCGTCGCCAGTGAGACGGAATTCAAATAAATATGTCAAAAGCTTCATAAAAGTTTAAAAATAATGAAAGAAAGCTTGTTCTTAATTGGTACCTGGTCCATCATAAGGTTCTTCTGTGACAAAAATTTGGTAAGGCTGCGGTGAATATGTTTTGAGATACGATAACGTCGTCCCCTTGTGCCCCACTCAGACGGCCTTGAAATAAATACTTCAAAAGTTTCATAACAAGTTTAAAAATAATAAAAGGAAGCCGGTTTTTAATAAAAACGTGGCCCATACTAAGGTGCATCTCTGATAAAAATTGGTATTGCTACGGTGAAAGTTTTTGGAGATATGGCGGTAATGTCGACAAGACGGATGGACAGACAGACGGACGGACGGCAATCCCCTGCGGCACTTTATGTGCCGAGGGTAATAAATGAACAAGCGGACAGACGAACGAAAACCAATAAATAAGCCAGGAGGTAAATGGATAGGTAGGTAGATAGGTAGATAGGTAGGAAGGTAAATAAGTTAATAAACATAACTAAATATGGAAGTAAGTAGATAAATATCATATTTTTCCAAGATGTAAAAAAGGTCACATCATGATTTTAATGATGATATGAACGATTTGGACCTTTTAACCTGCATTTATGTGAGAATGGATCTTTCAAAAAAAATGTTAAGGCCCGGTACATTCAGAAACGAATTTCGTTGGTTATAGAACTTCATGATAAAATTCCCTGGACGGACAGCGAATCTCCACACAACAGTTGAGTTCGCGAAAGAAATCAAACTATTACGTGCATAATTATGCCACTGTAAGGAGCCGTGTGAAATGGGCAGGTACAAAACGTGATACACATGTGTTGTACCCGAGGAGAAAAATAAGAACCTGATGTGCTTCGTGTCAACAATTTAGATTTAAAAACTGCTTTCCACAAGCCGACTTGGGGCTTATTGCGCTTTGTAACTATAGGTATGAAAAGCCTACGAATCAGGTTGAGCATGAGTTGACACAGAAGTAGCATCCCTGAATTCAGTCTGTGAACTGAAAACCAGTTTTGCGGAAGCCATTATAAAAATGCGGAAGGTTATAAACATTTATGTACCACAATCGCACAGGTATTCAAGTCGACAAAGTCACCATTGGAAGTCGCTTTGAAAGAAGATCATGCCTTCAAACTCTGCAAATTTGAGCTGATTTGACATTAATTACACCTCCAAATAAAATATATTTCTACCGTAATAATACAGCAGCTTAATTAATCGTCTATGTAATAAAAAACCTAGCTGAAAGAAAAGAACAGACCCATAAGGTACATGTTAAACATATGTAGGGGAAGCCAGCAGCATGTCCATGTATTGCACTAACACCAGAGCCAATGTGTTAAGGCACATTCGCTCATCAAGAATACATCAATCTGGCACAGGTGTGGACCTGAGAACGCAAACCGTAACGACCAAAAAAGAAAAAAGAAAAAAAAACAAAAAACAAAAAAAACAGACATAGCAGTCAGATAACGTTGCACCTAAGCCACGACTATGGAATCTTTATTAGCCAGATGTTGAGGCCAAGCTTGTGGTTTTCACTAATTTCTGAATCAGAGTTTTACAAAATAGCAGGAGGGGGGGGAGGGCTGTAACATTCGGAGTGGCGTATTTAGAGGTGATTTAAGTTACGTTTATTTCGCCTTCTTTGCTTGATAATGCCGTGATAAGTTCCTGACGTCGATCCGAACGTTGCGTCACAGTGCCGGTATTGTGTTTGGTAACATCAGTCGAAAATAAAATGGTTACAGTTCTAGATCTGCTACCATAAAAGAGAATGGATGCAGAATAAAAGGCTTAGCACTTTCTACATTTCATTATCGAGTTATTATGGGAATATATTCGGGGTGAATGTACTTCATGTTTCTATATATGTACGCTTCATTAAAGACCTCGTACTATTGTCTAACCTTTTGGGGGGGGGGGGTGGGCTGGGTTGTTTGTATATGGTACTGAAGAACAAATTACTGAGAAAATATCAAATAGCCAGCACTAAAAATAACTTTCATTTTGCCGCCTGCTTCTTCATAACAAACGGCCTGTCCACACCGAATAATTACTGTAACATAGCGGGACGGGAAGGAGTTGCTGAATGTGTTGAAAGGCTGTATTGGCATAAGACTAACTTGTGTGATGAACATGAGCAATGCTTCTATGATATTATTACAATATGTCCTAGTGGTATCCAAGGCCATGGCATTGGCGCAGATGTTGGATCTGGTGTGTGGGTCCCGAGGGCACAGTTGTACTTGTGTATTTAATTAATAACTTACCTGACTGGTGTGGTAAATAAATTATTTCCAATAACTTTTTGATCTGGTATTTCCGCCATGCTACTGTGACAACCAAACTTAATTGATTTATGCTAGTGGCAATTAAAAGAGATCCTTCTCTACAGGGATAGATAGTCATCATATATATATATATATATATATATATATATATATATATATATATATATATATATATATATATATATATATATTGATCATATTACCACAAATGCGGAATCCGTCTCGGGTTTTTCGTGTGTTTTTGGTTTTGTTTGTTTCTTTGTTTTTTGTTTTTGTTTTTTTGTTTTTTTTTTTTGTTTTTGGGTTTTTTGCAAAGCTGCAATTCGTATTTACATGATTAGAAAAACTTACCAAAGCACTGTGTCCCAACTCCGTTATATCCACCTTGTCTTGCAAGCATAAATATACCTTATCTGGCTCCTGAGATGTGTTACTGAAATAAAGTATGACAAAGTTTATTTTTCGACAAATAATCTTGTTCTGTTAACATTCTTGGCATAGCAATCATATGATAATGATGATAATGATGATGACCAATGCTGAATGTAGGCTGCTTGACTATCAAACTTTCACCTATGGTAACTAGTCATACAAAACTTTATATTGACGTTTAATAAGATTTTATGCAAACAATAACATGAATTATTCTTATCTGAACCTGTACTACACAAATTTTGTAATTATGATTTATTTGACAGGTTTTTTTCTTTCATAATGTAGTTCTGCATTTATAAGCAAAACTTCACGTATTTAGCTAATTCATAATTTGCCACGTCATATTTATTCATCATTCTGTAGGTTGTCTTTGCTGAATATTTATCTGAGACAAGCAGCCGCTACTCAGACAGACATGTACCGGTATAGGCTCCGAAATATGTTCTGAGTCGTTACCCGCTGAAGACCCTTTAATTGATTAGGGCTAATACAGCCAATCTCAAAATTCTACAGAAGAACGTGTGCAATATGAACAATGGTACTTTCATATGCATATAGGTTAGACAGTGACAGGTTAGCTTATGGAAAGTAAAGAACTCGGATTGCGGAATAGGATAATGACCACTACGAAGTGGCTCTCGACATAAAGACACAAATACAATAATTATGTTACTTCTGTGACATTTGGGTGTGCAAATGTATTTTTTCATTTGTTTAAACTTTTATTATTTTTTTCGGGGAGCATGCACGGACCCCTGTCATGAGCAAATGAGCAGTTTCCGTGTTCAGTGACACTCCAACATAAGGAAGTCATCCTGAAAATCACGCTTACGTTACTGAGTTGTGTGACTTCACGCCAAACGAACTATCTCTACAGCAAAGCAGGACACTCTTGATCATTAAAAAGCACGTCATGACGCATATTTGTGAAATCGGCGACACAAAGCAGAGGCGATTGCATGTTCCAGACCCCTTCAAGACTCGTGCAGTTGTTAAAAAGTAAAAGTCGATTGGCCACTTTTTTCCACTTCCCAAAAGTCCGATGTTGAAAATAACCAGATAAAAGTCAAAGATGGCTGGTTGTAAATGCTAACTATCATCGAAAAAAATCTCAACTCAACTTAGATGTAAAAAGAAATTGATAATAAGTACTATGATGTTGTCCTTGCCAGTGAATTTTCTTTATGTCAGTGACCTCACAGTTCGTCCTCGCACTTCCAACATGGGCAAGAGGAATTAACATAGGGCAGAGAGAGAGAGAGAGAGAGAGAGAGAGAGAGAGAGAGAGAGAGAGAGAAAGAGAGAGAGAGAGAGAGAGAGAGAGAGAGAGAGAAAGAGAGAGAGAGAGAGAGAGAGAGAGAGAGAGAGAGAAACAGAGACAGAGAGAGAAACAGACAGACAGACAGACAGACAGACAGATAGACGGAGAAGCAGACAAGAGTCAATTTTAGGGATTATCTGGACTGGACACGTCACATGCCGAGGTTGAATTATGGTTATCGTCTGGATAGAACCAATTGAGGGATAATTTGACCACACCTGGTCAAATTATCAGCATGGCAAACCAGAAGATACCTGCTGCCAAACTTCCCGCATAGTTGATTGTGGATAGATTATCGTTAAGGAAAGCTGACCAGTTGATTTTAGGATAGTTTTTTTTAAAGGATAGCTGACCTGTTGATTTGTGGACAGTTTGTTTTTTAAGTGGTCCCGATTTTAGCTGCAAACTTTTTTTCTGACCTTCATGTGTTTAGTGTACGTATTTGATTGTATATAATTGACACACTTCAGTAAATGTTCTGCCCGCATGCACCAGCTGCAAAGATTAATTTTCTATCCTCGTCGTCTTCATCATCATTATATTTCTTATATTTTTGCACGATGTAGTTCAGTTACTTTAACGGAGTTCATCATATTCTCCATCGTTGAAGTGCATGGTTATGATCATACCATTAACCGAAAGTTTTGTTTCAGTTTCACAAGAAGCAGTTATATACAAAGCCGTAACTTTGGTACATGTAAGGTAATTCAAGAACATAGGGACACGAGTCAGATGGGAGGTTTAAACTTTTATTTCATATTTTGCTCGATTCTAGGAGAATATAGACGCTCAATGAATCACATGCGGGTGGAAACATTTCACCGTTGGACACATGTGAGAGCAAGACGTCTTTAAATGGAAGTTGCCGTTGACATTTGTGTGTGTGTGTGTGTGTGTGTGTGTGTGTGTGTGTGTGTGTGGCTGTTGTTGTTGTTCTATTTCTTCCCCTTTCCCTTTCCCTTTTCTTCCTACCCCTCAACTCTTTTCTATGCTACTTTGCTTTATTTTACTGAGTAAACAGATTTAACAACATCTATGATAATATCAGTAAAATTTAATTTAATATGACATATGGTCGTGACCCATGTAAACGAATCCTCAGAACATAAAGCATGTGGCAAAAAAGCAATTTGCAAAGACATAAAATTGTGCGGCCAGGTGAAAAATTTAATTAAGTTAAACTTAATTATGCCTGCATAATCACTGAAAACTGAAAGGTCTGTTTAGAGTCAGACGCGGTTTGGAACACTTGGCCCTGGAACTTTCTTCAACCGTGATAAACTGCTGCTTTTACAAAGGCACTGAGACAGTTTGAAATTTACAAATACATGTTATGGGGTACACTTGATTTGATTTTGACTGCGCCCCCCCCCCCTCTTTCATACCCACACAAATACCTCGCAAGTATTTGATTTTTTTTAACAAAGGCATAGTATCACGACATATGTCTCAGACTTTCGTTATATTGAATGTCACCAGAAAGAAAGATAAAAGGAGTAGGAGGATACAAAATGGAGTAGAAAACAAAGGAATTGAAGAGAAAGATGCTGATGGTAATGACGACGAAGACGAAGACAACGACGATTACGACAATGATGGTAAATCACATATTAGAAATACCGGTCGCGAATGACTCCCAATATCCAGATAACTCGACAGCATATTATGAGAAAGGACACAAACCCGTTCGTCCTGTGATAGCCGCTTCAGTTTATTGAATTAAAGTGATAATGGGTTAAAAGAGGAAGCAATTACAAGGGAACAAAACAAAATGGCACCGCCTCAGCAGACAGTTTGTCGACTCGAGTAAAAACGATGTGCTATAGGATGCCTGAATTATCCGTTCACACTGGGAACACTCCACGTCGGTTTTACGATTATACTGTGATCTCAGTACCTATTAAATCATTTATTGCTTTCGGGCGTGATTACATAATATGGAGGCCAAATCGGAGCGCAGACGGTGAGACCTAGAGTATATCAAAAATTGTGAGGCCTTCTTTCTTTTCTTTATAAAAAATTGGCGTGTCTAACCTTGACTCTGCATGAATGTTAGAGCGACGTTAAGTGTGGAATATGTTCTCCCCGAAGCATATGATCGTTACGCAAGAAACAGTAACAAATTATATTAATTGCATCATTGCGTAATTTGCGGTTACAATGCATCGTCTTGTTTTAAGAGCATTCACGTCTGTTTGCAACTTGGATACAAACTGAAAATCCTTAGCTGACACAGCTACTCTAATGCTCGACCTTATTTTGCTTCAAAAACAGTCATTTTTAACAGACACAAGTGCTAACAAAGAACATTAGAGCGAGAACAAAAGTTCTGATAAAAACCAAAGACAATGAACATAGTCGATTTTCTCCTTTAAAAGCGATAAAGTATGCCATTATGTGTCCCACATTTACAGTATAATTATGAGGCAGACAAATGTATTTTATTCTCATCGATTATCTGTAAATTCAATATTAGGGCGTTGAATTGTCTTGATTTTCACAACCCGGGTACCCGTCTGTCGGAAAAATTATTACCCGGATACTCGCAATGGGTACCCGAACCATAACTGCAAGCAAACCGACCAACATACATGCACACAGATACACGGAACCATCAGCCATTCAACTGACTCTAATTATATCAGTCATGTCAACATTGTATACCACCATGTCAAAACACAAACTATATTGCTTAGTGTACCTTATTGCGCTGAGTAAAAAAAAACCTGTTATTTACCAACAACTATCTTTTTCCACAGATAGCGCGTATCCTATACATGTTTACATTGGTAGTAGAGTCGTCGGTGAGTTTGCCAGTCTATTTACTTATCCTGTTCGGAAATTACATTTTAAGAGTTTGTTTCCTTCTATTGAAATGCAAAAATAATATTTAGCACTTCTGCCAACTCTGGACGAATAGGGCAGTTATATTGACAAGTTTTGTTGAAAAACTATTGAGTTACTGTCAAGACAAGACAAGATGCCGCATGCCAGAGATAGGAATTAACTAGTTATTATTGTCGTGGTTGTTGTTGTTGTTGTTTTGGTGTGCGTTTTTTATTGACATAGATAAGTTATTAAAGCGTGGTGTCTCTTGCCCCCTAATCAGCAGCTGTGCTGCCAATTGCAAACACATTTCGTAAAATTATTATTGTTTCTTTGACAAATATAATACAAAAAAAAACAAAAACAAAAACAAACAATAACAAAAAAAACTGAACAAAACAAAACAAAACAAACAAACAAAACAAAACGAAACAAAACAAAACACCCCCCCCCCCAAAAAAAACCCCCCAATGTTTTCGACAGGTACCCGATTCCGCTATGATCAATGTGACAAAATGCAACGTCATCAGTATGAAATAGAATATTCCATTCAGTGCAAAGAATGAACAGTTTGCGGTTCACTCTAATGTTTAATGTTTTCCATGAAAGCTTTAAGAAATTTCAACAGTTCTGTGTATTTTTTCAAGAGTCAAATCAAAATAAGATTAAAAAGCAAAAGAAACGGTTTTCTGTTCATCGATAGCAAAGAAATTCAGAGCGTGGAACATTTGTGGTCAGTGCACACATCCACTGCAATAAAGACACGCGTATGTTTTTTACAAGACCGGCACAACGCAAAAACCAATGACATTTGCTATATCAAATCGTGACGGTCGGATTTGTTGACTCTACACGTTATTGCCAGAGGTATGGCTTGCATTACGTTCTATCTCATTTGACAGACTAAAGATTTTTGCAAAAATGTAAATCCCCGATATTCTCTAATGCCCTGGTTAAAAAAAAAGGAACAAGTGCTCTCCGGGGATCCATTTCTATTCAACCAGGCAAACACTATATATACTGGATATTATATACGCTTCTTAAATTCCTGGGATTAACTCGATGAAGTAAAATACAACTTCTTGCAACTGGTAGAAATACATTGTATGAGTGACTTACTCTCCGACACCAATGCGCATTACATAATTATATGGCTCAGTTGATATTCTTCCAAAACGAGTTGCGGATGTACAAATGTTTTACTTTTTATAACAATACACCTCAAAAATGATTTCGAAAGTCACACACCTTACCATATACCTTTAGCATAGCATCTTCCTTTTAAAAAATTGATTACCAAGGTAAAGATGCAACGGAGGTGCATTAAGAAGCTGCTATGTCAACACATCCAATTGGAGCTTCCTACTTCCTGTCTGATCCCTTGTTGTGGATCTGCTGTAAATAGCATTTACCAAAAGTACTTTAAACATTTCGGCCTCAACATTTAGACAGATTGAGGTGGCTATGCTCCTTAGCACATGCTCATATCCACCCAGCAGAAATGGATTACAAAGAATATTTAGCACTCGTACCTGTTAAGCTAACAGACCGCTCAGCGTGTAACCAACCATTGCAGTTCGTTGTCAACTAGAATGTATGTTTCCTTTTGAAATACTTATCTCTGCCAACAAATGGCCCCTCTGAACAAAACTGACAGCGGCTGATTGAGAAGCCAGTGAACAGCACCTCTGACCCTGATGAAGCTAGCCTATTGTCTTGCGCACGTTTGCTTCACACAACTCAACTTGCCCTTCAATCTAAGTATCTCCCGTGCACGGGCGAGTCAGACTCTCGCGGGACCTCCGCGGCTATGCATCTAACAAATAGACGTCTCCCAGAGAGTAACCATTAACACGCAAGCAATTCATCCCTGATATAAAAACCCTTTAAGGTACAAGTGTGTATGATGATTCAGATTATTTAGATGCATTTAAGACACAAAACACATAAGACTCTGTGCGTATCTTTGAAACGAACATGCGCATGATGTATTTAGACATTCGGACATACTTGAGACATTCGACCATGGTGTTGTCTGAGCCGATCATGAAAGATGGCATGTGACCGTAGACTGCTTTTAGATACATCTTTAGTGCATTAGATATGTATATATTTGCATTAGACATGCAAAATACATTAAAGCACCATATTCAATGCACCCACGACGATAATTTGGTAGATTTGACTAATTGCATTAAGTGTGCTTCTAGCTTAAAACATTGCATCTACACAATGATCATACTTGATTTTCAGCCATCCTTCTGACCAAATCGGTAGCATGGTCTACAATTAAACAGACATCGAAAATAAATTCACTTGCAAGCAATGTCTAGAAATGTCTCAGCAAGACGTGAATTCAGGAACATTACCGAAGCGTAACTCAATAGTGGTAACTGGGGCAACGGAGCCATTACGACAAATTCTTATTTTTTCTTGCATTCAAACTTCTTTATTTCAACTAAACATTACTCTTCAAATAATATGTGAATAATCTCGTTTTTTTAGATACAGCCATGTACAGAGTGAGATGAGGCTACATATGATATTTTCAGATATGTAAGTTGCTATCTTGAATGTAATTTTTATCCATTTATTAGATTTATAATTATAAATTAAGATTTGCATTTCGTCTCGCGACAATAGTTGTCTGATCATTTAGAGATCAAATAAATTAATCAAAGATTGGCGCAACAGGCCACTATATCTTAACGAGAAAGAGTAAGTTGTATTTACAAGAATAACGAAAAAAAATAGAGAAGCAAAGCCAAAAAATTAAAAAACAAAAACAAAACGAACAAATGCAAAAGCAACCCACCCACCCCACGCACACACGCGCACAAAATCAAATTCAGGATGTAAGAGAAGAGCTATTGTAATGGTTAAAAATAAATGAACATGTACAAA
Organism: Hermodice carunculata; assembly: GCA_964020975.1. Classification (NCBI taxonomy): domain Eukaryota; kingdom Metazoa; phylum Annelida; class Polychaeta; order Eunicida; family Amphinomidae; genus Hermodice; species Hermodice carunculata. Next base: position 78,992,389 of record OZ026620.1, on the reverse strand, counting down.
GATTCCCAGCCACTGTATATCCAGCGGGATGATCAAAAGCGATAATGTGGTCCATGGTGATGTCTTCCTTCTTTTGCTTTAATATTTGAATTTTGAGTATCTCAGTTGAATTTATGGATGTTTGATCACACAGTTAATGACGTCAGAGAATATGGAATCAAACGCGATGCAAATGGTAATTTCATGCTGAGATACGATGACAGGATATCAGCTTTTTCAATTTTTCCATAGTTTAAAATTGAAGCTGCTGTTGTCTTTTTTCTATGTAGGGAATAGACGGGGGATATGTCTTTGTTGAATAATTCCTGGTGAGCGTGTTACAGTGGAATCTCCCTGTTAAGATCATCGAAGGGACAGAAAAAAATGTACTCCTACTGGGGCAGGAGTCTTAACAAGGGATATAATTTAATCAAGGAAACACAAGAAGGGGACTGTAAATTGGAAGGTCTAATATAAAAATAGTCTGTTTACGGAGGTAGACATGATTGGAGTCTCCATCACATTTTACTTCTGTAATGACAATGAGAGCATATTGGTGGATTTTTTAACATAATCAATTAGTTCACTTTAAAGTTTTAAGGATATTGCAAGAAGACATTGTTCAATTAAGAGTGTCATATACTTATTGTTTACAACGGACACTGTTCAACTCGAATAAGCATATCAAAATATAGGCAAAATACAAAGGCAGAGCGTTTGTGTTCTTGGTTGGTTCACTGCCTGTTTTGAGCACTATGTGTTGTGGTGCCTTATGGTTATATAGTATTGTACATGATGGTATTTACCTCGTTATTATTACTATTATTATTATTATTATTATTATTATTATTATTATTATTATTATTATTATTATTATTATTATTATTATTATTATTATTATTATCATTATTATTATTATTATCATCATTATTATTATTGTTATATATGAGGAAAAATAATGCATTAGCTTCTTGGCTATCTGTCCGATTCTCAAAATAGAAATAAAGTATAGTACAACAAAAAAAATTGGTGCACTTCGTTAATGTATATGTACAACTATAAATGTATGTCTGTATGTGCCGCACAGTAAGTTTCTGTAGCCTTCTCTCACAGCTTTTCCTGACAAAAAGACATCGCGATACTTCCACACCTTATGATTCCAAGATATTTGATATATTTCACAAGTTCCATACCTTCACCTCGACAGGTAAAATCAGTAATGTTTGCTCAGCAATATTCCATGAAGACGAGACGTATATCTTGATGATTTGGATAGATTTATGCCAGATGTAATCACACCTTAGACAGAAACGTTTTTTCTACCCAATTTGAAACCTTTCAGCTGAGACAAATAAAGTACATCGTCTGCACACAATGAGGAAAGTAACTCCTTATCATCCATATTAACACAACAAGCCTCGTCTATACTGAAAAAGGCTTCAGTGGTAGTTAATTTGAAAATTGAACAAGAACGAGTGCAAGAACGGCTGCCCTATTTCCAACCAGGTCAGCAGGGTGTGACACGCCATCGGACAGCTTCACGGGGACAGCGGAAATATCATAACTACATGTATCCCTTGAATCATTTCAATTTTTACCTATACTTTTCTCACTGTTTGTAATGCCTCGGGATTCGCCAAAAGTAGTTTTACAAAATCATTTCTGGAGTAAATAGCTTATATTTCATTACGAAAATAATACATTATCTGTCCGTTTAAGTCTCCTTTTTTCATCTTGTTATTCTTTCTTCGTGTGTGTGTGTGGGAGGGGGGTGTAAGTGTTTCATTTGAATCATACATTATTTTTTTTGCAACGTCCAGCAATATTTCATTCAATTGAAACTTTATTGATCGATGTGACTAATATTATGAATTTAGTTAAATGAACACAGTAAATATAAGTTTTAGAATAGGAAAGGTCAGGATTAGCTCTGAAGTGTGTATTCACCCCAATGTACAACCGAATACGCAAAAATGTAGAGGGCTAGAGCTGTGGGTTCCTATTGGTTTGCATGTTAAAGTTACCTTAAATAAACTGGTCACTTTAGTAGCTGTGGTTATATGATTTTGTGAGGATTAATTTATGAAACTAGATTTACTGTGCAAAATTTGGTGTCTCTATGTGCAGTTGTTTTCAAGTTAAGTTGCAAATTACACAACAAATAATGGGAATACACGATCCTAGCCCTCCAGGGACTGCAGTCCCTTCTTTTAGGCAGGGCTAGAACCTACTGTTCTTGTCCTTGCTGATTGGGTTCGAATGGAATCGCTAACAATGATCTGCTTGGTTTAAAAAGGTTGCCTCCTTATCCCAAAAAATGAAATCTTATTTTCCGTACCAGCTCTCTTAACTTCTAGTAAACTTTAAACTGGCCATTATTTTGAAACCTTTCTATTTTCTGTACCCTATAAGTGGGCAAAATTGTTTCTGGTACCAGCGTGCTTGAACCCCCCCCCCTCCTCCATCCCCCAGTATATATATTTATATATATATATATATATATATATATATATATATTCAGTATGTTGTCATCCAAAACTCAACTGACACTGCTGTGGCAAGTATTATTGGCAGTTGAGAACGACGGGTCAGTGAACATCTCAAATCCCTTTAGTGTGAAGATACTTTAAAACACAATTTTGTTGGGTGTGTTTTGCCTGTATGATGAACCATGCTGTAACCAAGGAGCCTGCAGAGAAGGAGGAACAACTTGTGCTTCGTGCAGGGACTATCCTTTTTGCGGTTTATGATGGTCGTTAACGAACCAATTTTGTCTTTTGTACATTAAATGTTCATCTTATGCACGTCCACAAAGACATTTCTCCTGTACATCTCCTGCATGATTTTCCTCAAATGCAAGGTTGACAAACATTGTCTGGGAACATTTTGATCGTCATGCAGTAGTGGCTTTGCCAGGAACAACGTCAGCAGAGTAAAGTAGACGAACGTGGAATGAAATAGCAAAGGGTTTATTTTGGTTCAACGGACCTCTAATTGGTTATATATTATAGTTTTGTATGAACATAGGCTTCCTTCCCGCATGTACTATTACGATGTTCGTTGACTGCAAAAGTTATAAAATAATGACACCAATCTTACACAAGTAAAGTGCCACATTTTTGCTACAAGAATAAGGGGATTTTTCTTCAACATATCACCGGTGGGATTTGAAATGCATACGTGTATATCTACGGAGCAAAGAAAACGAGACATTTAACTACGGTACCTTGCAAAATGGATGGACCACCACGTTTGGCGGCAAAATTGTTTATATTTTCAATTGAATGGACCAAAACAAAAGAAATGAATAGTAGCCCAACAATAATATTGTTGCTGATCGAAGTTTCCCCTCCTCATCTCTGGGCTCCTTGCTGTAACCAAGGAAGCCATAAAATGTAAACAACCGGGGTTTTGGGGGGGGGGGTTTGTTTTTTGTTTTTGTTTTTGTTTTGTTTTTGTTTTTGTTTGTTTGTTTGTTTGTTTGTTTGTTTGTTTGTTTTTCTCAGAGCCTGGATGGCACCCGTAAAGAATTCTATAATGAAACAGCATTTGTTTACGTCCACCAGCGAACTTCACCATGGAACGATGGTATTAACTGACGGGTATCACAATGGTCGACATTACATGAATTAAGCAATAGAACAAAATCACAATGATACCAAGTTAAAAGTCTTATTCCATGCGGATTCTGGCATCAATGTCGCCCATCAAACAGGCATTGTCAAAGTTGGTGTACAGCGTGACGTTAATGTCTAGTTGTTCAACTTAGCCATCCATAACTTTATATCTTGATATACATATACAGAGTGTGTATTTTTCGCAAGACTGTGGTATCCTTGACAAAGCTTTATTGACAGAAAGTCTTTCTTACGTTCAAGTGAAACGCCTCTGTGCATTCTTTATAATAGGTCTACCCTTTATGTTTTCGCGTCGTCCGTCCGTCCGTCCACGATTTGGTTGTAAACACGATATCGCAAAACTTGCTAGTCACTTGACACTCAAATTTACCTCATTTGTGCCTTGACAGCATTTCTTGAATTGATTACGTTCTGATGACCCTGGCTTCATGTTTAAGGTCACATGTTAGACAAGCAAAATATATGTATTTCCTTCGGGATTTCGAGAGATATGAATCCAACACAAATAAAAGGTGGGATTCAATAAATTGTATTGGGAATACCCTTCATAATACGAAGGACTTTCCGGATTATACTGAAAATTATTATAAACGCATATGAGACAAACTGGAAATTGCCGTGGAATTTAATAATCCTTCATTGAATTAGAAGTTATAATATCCCACCTGTAAACGAGACAGATGACTGAATTCTACATAAATTTAATACAAATAATTGTAAAAGTTTACAAAATAATGTAACATTTTGGAATACTTAGCAATACGAGTCAGAGTGTGTTATTTGAAATTGACATATATATGAAAATAACTCGTAATGGTGTTACTTTGGGGATAAGTTAATTTGCTTGCATGGCTTAGCTACTTTTCTAGTTTCCTGTACGGTATTCAAATCCCTGCGCCGATCTGTTTAGGTGTGAACACACTTTTGCAACCTAATGTACGTGATTTGGCATCCCTGATAGCGGCAGTTTTTTCCTGCAAAAGTAGTTTGTCTCTTGACATTCAAATTTCGATGTTCTTTGAATTTGTATTTATCATCTTGTAAATTCTATGCACATTGTGCTATTGTCAAATAAATACTGCCCCAGTCTGAGTTTGAGTTTGTATGTGCAATGGTGGACTCTGAAAACGATGCTTTACATTGAAGTCCCTCCAGTTTGTTTCGCTTTCTTTGTATCAAGAAGGGAAAGTACATGTATCTATATCTAATTCATTTAAAAGATGTCCCTTTTGATGGCATATTTCATCATTATCAGAGAAAACGGTTTCCCCGGATAAGAAATAAAAAACTTGGCTAACAGACACGCCATATGGACTCTTTCAGTGCCAACTGGGACTTTGGTCGAACTTTTTAAAAAGAGCTGGTCTGAATTATAATGAAGGTGCAAGTTTCATTTTCTTTGTAAGAAGACCATTCATTCGAGTACCAGCATGCCTGTAGTTACATAGAATATAATAGCACAGGTCAGCAGCTTTCCTCTACTCGCACTGCGCCCAGAGCGCGACGAGCAAAGCTGTTGACTCAATCCAAAATGTGACAGTGACTGAGTTAAGAGGAGTAATGCACATAAACTAAAGAAACACGTAAACGATGAACAGTCAATTCGAAATTGAATGCATGAATTTACAAACCTGTACATGAAATGTGACCCGCGTGAAATGAATAATCATATAAATACACCGGTTACGTGAATATGTAAAATATACATAGAAATGTATTTGCTCTTGCTCAATGGCCCATTGATACTTGAACTAAATCAACACATATAATGTGTACGTGACTGGTTGGGATAATGGTACCAAATGTCATACTATTCTGGACATGAAACATGTATTCGACTACATTCTTGGACCATGTCCGAATAAGTTTGTTTTAGTGCTTTGGCTGAACGAATCTTGTGTCATTTGCCGATTTAAAGGCATCGAGCGCACTCCCTGTATTTTCCCGATAAAGAGAAAAGAAATATAGTCAATTTGCAGTTTTATCAAATTGTAACCCGTCCACGGGTTTATCATATAGCTGCTAAACTTGAAGATAAATCTTCTACAGACACCACAAAAAGTTTCACACTCTCCCAGTGTGTTTCTGATTTATACACCCATGTGAGTTCGCATTGCAAACCATCGTAAAACAAATCTCTTGCTCAGGTATATATTTCCAGAGTAAATCACCTGTGGGGGTTATTTTTGTCTAAATACTCCGAAAGGGACAGCGATGAAACCTTGTGATACGGGCGATATGTTTACGTTTCTGTTCCGGGTGGAAAAGTGACAATTCAAGTAATTATGATTGATTATTATTACGCTGACATTATGCTTTCGTGAGCAGGACGCCACGTATCATTTTGATGGACATGAATGAAATAATGGTATTCCGGCCGTTATTGGTGCTGCGTCGCCTGGGGCTGTACGACTTTAAGCACTTCGTTGCAAGTTTACACACCGCACGGAGCATAATAAAATCCATCTTTATTTCTTTGCTGGTGTTTGATGAGGTGAGTTACACATGTTCAAACAAGTAAACTTAAAGAAACTGTTTTTTATCTTGGACGTAAAATTTCGATACTTGTGGTAGCCTTACACTACACGACTACTTATTATGCCCTCGTCTGCCACCAATACATGTCGATGGGGGACTTGCACAGCAGCTGTGCTGCTGCTTGTGACCCGTGTCGCTCAGGAAGTAAGTACCCGTATGTACAGGCAGATCTCTGCATCAGACATGGTGAAATATGTTGTTCTTTCTTGCCAAGCAAGCAACTTGATAGAATTAATTCGCTTTTTAAAAAAGTCACGATAATGTTCTCCAAACACATACTGAGCTTGATATATGAAGAAATCGTCATATGGTTGGAGTAAGTGTTGATTATTCCCACACGTTAGTAACAACATTGGTTTTCCATCAGTACGCCCGACCGCATGGTGGCGGCTGACTGTCCACCATGCCCAGCGGAAAGGTCAGATAGTGTTGCGATATATTTATCTGCGTGCCCCGTATTAGAAGTGGATATCCTCTCACATTGCATTACGGCACAAGCATTCTTCCTGGAAATTCGGCTCTAGTTCTAAGTTCCGTTTCAATAAGGACCATACTCTGATAATAAAACTGTCCACCATTATATAGTCATGATAAAACAGGACTGATTTTATCTTTTGTGAACCGGGCTATTTTCTTCCTTTTTTCGTCGGGTGGGGAGTGGAGTGGGGGTGCGTTTCCTCTGGGTTCATCTTACATTTGCAATCAAAATTATCCGTATCATTTTTGTACGATCTTGGGAATCCCTCCCCCCCCCCCCAAATGTTGACGTTGTAAAACAAAGATTCTGTACGCTGTAATAGAGGGGCAAGGTTTAGCTCTGGGAATTTGCTTCGGTTTAACGTGCCAGTGTAAACAGGACTGTTTTGGCGAATCCGTTCTAATTGCACTTAAATTGTGTGCGAAATGATCACATTCTATGAACTCACGTCTCTCTCTCTGTTTTACTTATTGACCAATCACACTTATCGTGTTGCCTCATTGCATGAATTGAACGTCTGGGCCATTCAGTGCAGAAAGCTTTTTAACCTGCGGTCTTAGGATTTTCGTAGAATTTATACGGAATACCTTCAAGCGTCGCATTCATTCACGGAGATCCAGTGATCAACATGAAAACATGCTTTGTGAATAATCGACACGTCTTTTTTTTATCATATTTGCAATGTTACTTGCATAGCGTTGAGAACAAAGAGTTTAGATCTGCCGTCATAAAAGCATTGGAACAAAAGGGTGGTAATTATCGCCATATCTGTGATAGAAAATGTTGCCTCTCCTAAATCCATCAAGTATTTACTACTTTAACATCTGTTCAACATCAATTAGACTGATCGATTGACTTCTTAATACGCCAAGATACCTCAAAGAAAATATTTCAGCAAAGTAACGGAAGAAATCCAACCCTTCACCCAAGAATAAACAAGGATCGGTGAACCACGTCAGTGTTCCTCACAATGAAAAAGACAATTTTGACAATGTGTATGAGTCTAGCGACCAAGAAATCCTGGCAATAATGAAGTGGACCGCATAAATACCCAATAGTACAGGGTTGTAATCATTACACACATACACACATGTACACACATTACATACACACACATACACACATACACACACACACACACACACACATACACGAAAACGGCACACACAAAAGAGTTAGAATTTTAGTGATCACCAGAATGACGATGAAATAGATGCGTGTAATGCCAGCCAGGTAAACGAGAAATCGGCTGCTCAGGTACATGTTGGTCAAAAGGGTAGCTCAGGACAACCTGATTACGTAACCAAAACAGCTGTTTAGGGTCAAGCGTGTTCAATCAACACGCAAAAACATGGGGACAAGTTTGTTTCACAGAGAAGTGGCCCTCTCCCGAGTTAGACGGATACAGTTTTACAGCATAAAATGAATAAATTGATTCATAAGTAAATGAATAGATAGATAGATAGATAGATAGATAGATAGATAGATAGATAGATAGATAGATAGATAGATAGATAGATAGATAGATAGATAGATAGATAGATAGATAGATAGATAGATAGATAGATAAAAATAAATAAATAAATAAATAAATGACGGCCGAGAAAAATAAAAACACAAAGAGTAATATCCGAAACGAATATCGGTTGAAACAAAATACCTTTGTGAAATGCAGAGTTTTAGCACAGTGAACGCAAATGCAACGATCGTGAAATGATACAGTGCACCGTATATATGATATAGTATCATTTCGAGTGTACACCTAAGAACCAAAGCTATGTATCTGCCACAGGGTGTCGTGAAATGTGTCGATTGATGTCCGATATAATCAATTAATTTCTGAAAATAGCTCCAAAGTGTCGAAGATACTAAACACTGTAAAGTAGGCGAAGTTATGCTAAAAATTGAGACTATTTTCCATTCTTTCGAAACGCAACAGGCGGACCAAGTTAAAGGCTATCAAGATGAAAATCTGACAATGAAGTTAGACGGTGATGTTAAAGAGCACACTACAACACAGAAGCAGTGGTCTAAGGCAGTGGAAAAATCAACAACTGCAGGCACAAACTAACAAACAGAATAGACAATTCAATGCATTGCGCACAAAATTAGAAGAATTCGAAAGTTTGTGCAATGATGTTAGCAAGCAATTGAAAAGTTGTAATCAACAGACACAAGAAGATGGCAAGGTAGAATCATATGAAAAACAAATCATAAATTCATGAATAACGAAACGAAGAAGCAAAAACAGTCAGTTAAGAATTCAGGGGCTTTTCTCTGACGATAGGGGAGAAACCGGAACCAGAAAATACATTCGAGAATTATTAAATGATAATCGAAAGCGGGTCCGTAAAAAATCAGCCACAAAAACGCAGAAATCGAAAGTCTACAGGCAAAATGAAAGGAGCTGATATTGCTAAGAAAACGCGGCTGGGTGGCAACTGCAAGCTCAGGGGATGGAAGATGGAGCGACACCTTGAAGGAGAAAAAATGTACGAACCAGTAGCCAAAAGAAAGCCATACATGCGTGGAATGATGAGAATTGCCTTGGGACAGTCAAGTTTCCAGCAGGCACAAAAAAAGGAGAAAGTTTATTGCTGTGAAGGTCACAGTTAAAATACATTCTACCTGACAAACTCACAAGCGACCACGGAGTTAGTAACTGCGAACACAATCATGGAGGCAGGGGATTTTTGGCAAACTGTGCTAACAAATAAGATGTTGCAGTCTTGCATCTGACTACCAATCTCATCAAAGGTAGAAAGCCACAGGCAGCAGTTGTGGTACATAATCTAGGTAATTTGTGTCAAAATATGCAAACATCAGAAACATGAAAAAAAATCATATCCACGGGAATGCCAACAATTGATTGTTAAGATCTTGATCTGAATCAACTAGCTGTAATTTTTTTGCTGCCGCTCAAATTTGAAGGCAAAGAAAACATGGAAATTTGTGACATATACGACAGGTTTATAACGCGTGACGGCAACAGATCACAGGACCAGTTTGGAGACGGTGTACATATCAGCATACAAGTTGCTCGACTTCTAGTGGCAAATAGCAAGCACGCCATTGGTCCTAGCCTCCGCCAGACAAAAAAAAAGTCAAAAAAAAAAAAAAAAAAAGACAAAAATGTGGACCATACTGCGGCAATCAACGGATAGAAGTGAGAATAACAGCATTGGGCAGTCAAAATAATGTCGTGCAACATACACGTCCACAAACACAAAGTAGGTAGCCAGGATGTATCGAAACTCAAGGATCAAGAATTTTTGTCGTTTTTGTAACAAATTATCACATCAATTTTTGGTCTGACAGATATAGGCCCCGACGTAGACATAAATATTCCTGGTTATATATGCCACAAAAGTTGCGGAACAAAGTGAACACACACACACACACACACACACACAACAAAGTTCTCTGGCGGTGCAGCAACGTATAAAAGAAAAACATCGGTTTTATGTGGGACTATAGCTCGTAGATAACGGAGAATTGGTGTGAATAAAACCTGAAGTCAGCCTAATAGATCTTATGCTCGCGACACAGCGCATGCGCCAAATTTTTTGACACGCAGTGCATTGTGGACTTATTTGTAGTATGCGAGCCGTTATGGCGATACCTGTGTCGACTGTGAAATTACACATGTAGCCATGAGAAGTTTAATTTGTTATTTAGCTGTGTGCTTTTCAACTTATTCCTGTGGCAAACAATGTAAATTTTATCCCTTGCCAACAAATAAAAACTGGGAAAACAATGGATAAGAAGAATTCCTGTCCTGGAAAGGACTGAAAATTGGGTAAATTCGTGCCCATGACCTCGTCATACAACGTTTGCCGTGTAACTTTGAATGATGACATTTGCACATTGCGATCAGTCTATACAGTTTAGTCTAAATATAACCATTCCAACTGGGTAACCCTGTCATCTGAATCATATTCCTTTAGGAACCAAATCGGATTGTGTGTTTTGCAACCAACGTCTAAACACTATGGCCAATGATAAAAGAATAGATAGATAGATAGATAGATAGATAGAGAGACAGACAGACAGACAGACAGACAGACAGACAGACAGACAGACAGACAGACAGACAGACAGACAGACAGACAGACAGACAGACAGATAGATAGATAGATAGATAGATAGATAGATAGATAGATAGATAGATAGATAGATAGATAGATAGATAGATAGATAGATAGATAGGTAGATAGGTTAGTAGTTAAACGAGCGAAAGAACGAAAGAACGAAAGAACGAAAGAAAAAGTAAAGAAAGAAAAAAGAAAGAAAGAAAGATTACGCTCCCTAAAATAACAAATTTTCCTTCCTTTATTACTGATTTTTTAAAGATAAATACAGGTTGTTTTCCGAGCAAAATTGTTTCAAAACTAAGGTATTCTTCTACAAACTTTGATTTCGGAATAATCTGGGTCAGATATGAAAATAGGAAATGTTCAACTTTCATTACGCAATGTCATACATGAAAACAGGGACGTGTTCATCTGTAGCAGAAATTAATCAGATTGATAAGTTGAGATTTTGCTCTTCCACATTTGTCATATTCAGTTCGACAACCCATGGTAGTCATCTAGAAGTAATGTGGACAATCCTGTATAGATACATATGTTTAAACATATGAGGCGAGTTTTCTTAATCATAACCGAAAAAATATTCATTTTAACGTTTAAAACTACAGACATTTTTACCATGCGCTCCTCAACTAACAACCCGTGTGTTGTTTCTTGGCGTGTTGTTTTCACAAGTAGTTTTTTAAAGCAACCAGTATTTGTGCTAATCTCGTAAACTCTTTCATAGCTTAAGCACCAGGTGATTAATTTTATGAAAAGATCGTTAACACAAAGAAAGGCCAAGTACTTAACACGTACTAATGGTTTCAGCAAGCACACTTTGAAGACTTAGGAGCCAAATTCCATGTCGCTAACACGTTGTTTTCCCATTTTAAGTCGGTATTTTTAGGGTAATTGCGTGAAATAAAAAGAATTACTGAAATGTTACACATGTTCATTGCAAAGATGTGCAACACGCTTAAATGTACAAAGCTGCATCGATATCCGGACAACAAATGGGCTCGTATAGGCGTTGCCTGCTCCCCACTCGCACATGTATTTTGAGAAATAAAATACGTTTAGACCAAGAGAAACACACACACACACACACACACACACACAAAGAAACAAAAATATAGAGTGTTTGCAGGAGCAAAATGTGTCTTGCACGTACGCTTGTTCGTTTGTATATGTCTTTCAAACCTTTTGATTACCAAAGGGATGTCTTAACGCAAGTGCACGTTCTTGATTTGAAGAGAAACTGTTCAAGTTTTCGTTAGTATTATTGTGCCTTTTGTTTGACAGTAAGCGCACCAAATATGACATTTGGCTATGTTCGATGTGTCCACGAGTTTGCGGCTTCCCATCATTGAAAGATCATTGAAACCCGCGCTCAACCAGATGGATGCCGTCTCTCTGTTGCGTTTTTATGTTCATTTTGTCCAGGCATTATTTCTCACTGAAAGGCAGACCTCCGCGTCAAAGAAAATCACACTTCTTAAAGTACGATCGAAACGCAACAGTTAACTCGGAAAAAAGGAGAAAAAGAAGGGAAAAATAAAAAAAACTACCCACAAGCGAAAGAAAAAGATGAGAAAGTAGGGATGCAAGCAAACAAAAAACACCACGGTGAATTGATGATATTTGCTCAAGCCTCAAGGACATCCTTAACTTTAACTTATTTTTCCCCCTTAAAGACTTACATTTTCCACATTGTTTTTGGAGACAAGATGGTTTCTATATTACACCTTCAGAAACCAAATATATGTTACATTTGGCCGACCATATTAGTGAAAAAACTCGCTAAACAACGAGTGAAACTTATCACGGCGGGCTATCTAATATGAATGCAGCCCTCAGACTGATCTCAGCAGCGTACTACAATTAATCCCAGAATGCAATTTCCCAACATGGTGCTAATTTATTCAAAATGGCGGCCGTGCATAAGATCTATTGGAACAAATTGTGATCGGTATATCTGTACAGTATATATATCCCACCGGAAACCTTTGTGTAAATGAGTAGAGTCGATTTATTTGAATTTTTCAGTTTTGTTGCAGTCAAAGCTGATGATCTAAATCTACTACTGGCAATAGATGATTATAATGATACCCCGCTAGCAAGACAGAGCACTGATACGAGAAGAACAGACACTCGTGGCATACAACTCCTCATACAGCTGTAACATGTGTCACACAGGACGAATTAATAAAATTGGTTAAATTGCGCAAAGTAAGAATAGTGGTAAGAGCAGTGTAACGAGATACTAGGTCATATAAGCACTTAGAAATCAATTTGTTGGTCATCTCATAAAAAAGGACCAATTTGTGGTATTTGAATCGATCAGACAGAGTTTTCCCACCCAGATCGGGTAGTAGAAGCAGACGGGGTGTCTTCTTCGGTGCACCAGTACAAATCTGGACAGCTTCATGGGCAACAACCTAAAGAGATAACTACAAAGCATCCGTACAGTTATCAAAGAATACACCACCATATGCAAGGATATCATTGCTGTGTGTAGTCTTGCAATGGCCTTGTGGGTCAGTTTGTATTTCTGTATGTGCAGCAGGGCTACCTGTTGGCCAGAATTGTTAATTATACGAATAATATGGGACTACCATAGCAGATTATATATAAGTGCAATCCCTTGGTGTTCTGATGGTTTGCTTAGGGTGAAGCTGTTTCCCGTAAATAGACACAAGTGAATAGGTATGTTCCTTTTTTTGAAGAAAAGATGACAGATAAGGACTTAATTGCATTGAAAGTAACTTCCCAAAGCTTGCCCCATCATGGGTCTTGCCAAGGTCAGAATTGACACACTCAGCCGAAGTATTGGGGTAATGGATTATATCCAAGATACTGCTGTGAACATCCAGCACAGAAAGCATGTATTAATGACAAACTATATACATTGCTGGCAGAACTTAGAGAGCTCAGGTTCGACAGAACAGCATAAGAAAGAGATCTGGAAAAACTTAAGGACGATTTTGAAAGCATCACTCTAGCACTTATGCACCACCAAAGGTATTTGGAACCAGGAGAGCAAGGGATCTTATGGCAACAGGCGTACCTGAAACCAGCAATCTATCTTTTCCAATAATATTCTGAAACAAGTGTTTACGTAAGAGAAAACAGCCATTGCATTTGAAGACTTCAATGTCATAAGTTGAAGACTGCGTACAGGTTAGAGACATAGACAAGTGTAAATTATTACTCTGTAAAACAGACAAAGACAAGACGCAAATCACTGCCGTCGAACACATCGGCAGAAAAATCAAGGAGATGGTGTGCTGCTGGTTAGGCAGAGACTTCAGCGACAAATTGTCAATGTCACATACCGAAAACACCATTTCCGGTTTAGTTTTTTCCTTCCTGTCCACGTGACTTCCGGTGCATGTTACATAGCTCCAAGAAATTCTCAATTTCTTAATGTATTTATTCCGATAATATTCTGTGGTTACGTGAGAGAAAACAACCATTGCATTTGGAGACTTTAATGTCAGAATCCCAGAGCTTCCAACGTTTCAAACTACGATGAAAACCCAGATAAGGTGGCAAATCCACGCGGGAGAGATCTGACAAATCTATGTAAAACCTTAAATTTACAATCCGTAAACCACATGAAATACTTAAATCTGGACTTCGAGGGATGTTTAACATTCCACAAAAGAGACAGATGGACTTCAAAGTTGATTGGGCACGATCTTCCCGGGAAGCCCTCCCACATATCTCTCGCTTTACTATCGTGCACAAAGTTCTGAGCAACTGACCATGCTACCTGAGGTTTAACATTTAATACAACATCACACGGTACCAATCACACTTTATGAAGAACGACATTCTTGGGTTCATATCCCACCACACATAAACAAAAGGTCACCAAAACCTATTGACGAGCAGAAATTTGCAAATTTGTTGCCAAGCAAGGAGGACCTTTGGAATATTGCAAACGACAAACCAGAAAACAAACACATGAAAATAGCATAGTCAATTCGCGACACTTGCGTCAATTGAAAGAAACAAAGAGAAAATCACCCATTCAAACCCTGTCCCGAAACGTGACAGAGAGGTGGAGATTTCTACTAGAAGAGAAAGATTCCAGGAATACATGGCAAGCAGAAGGGTGGAACGAGGAATTCAGCACATCAAATAGTACCCAGGAAAAGCACCAGACACTGACTTTTAAAAATCACTCTGAAATGTTGTTAAATAACCCAGAAGAGGTGAATCTGAATGAGTAAGTGATACCAATAGTTAACGTATCTATGCCAACACTACACCTCCCGATAGCGGCGACGAGGTAGACTCCGCACTGAAAAAGTTAAAGAGGAACAAAGCCGCATGAATCGACGGCATACCACCAGGCATGCTACTTAATTTACCCGGAGAGTCGGTCTTCCTCATCACATACATGTTTATCATAATTTCCAATGATGAAAATCAGTATCCAGAGCTGTGGCATGCAGCACAAGTCGTTCAGGGATGCCAACATTCAAAAGTGTCAATTCAGGGACTAATGAAGACCATCTGATTCAGGGATACAAAATAATTAACAAAAAATAAAGCAGCAAATACTCAATTCGTGATGAGGGACACACACTGAGAATGTTGTCAAATCTTCAGTTAATTTCAGGGACTGCTCCTGGTCACGAGCGACAATTGGCTTCTGGTCTTTGCTTTATATGAGAAAGGTACACTAGACTTGATACTGCTAACTGTAGAGTACTAAGCATAACGGTAGCTCTCGCAAAACAGTACGATAGTGTGCTTGACCATCGTTTCACCCCATGGTTCCAATCAGACATTAATCAGGCAGGCTGTCAAAAAGAAAGAGGATGCGCAGACCAGATATTTATATTGTGCTGCTCATCGATGTTGCAAGAAAACGAACACAACCCTTATACATCGTGTTCTTGGATTATACAAAAGCATACGATACAGTTAATTCCGCCAAACTTCTCCCAAGGCTAGTGGACAGTGACAACGTATAGAGATTCCTGTCAGCCAGATGTCAGACATTGAAAAGTATAAATAGGGCGATTTGAGATGAACAATTAGAAACATCACAGAAGAGACGTAATGGAATCTATCAAGCCGTGCCTTATTCACATTCTATACACACAAACAAATATATACTCCATGTGAAACAGTATGGACCAAACAGATTTTAGAAGAAATTGCAGCATTGCTCTCAAGTAAGTCAGAGTCAGAAAAACGTCGAAAAGAGACACCTCTTCACGATCTCGCGTCTTCACGCCGGACGACATACAGTGCGTTCAATCTAAACTTGTCAGTTCAGGGAATGTACTCAACAGACTCATATTGCTGAACACGAACACAGAGCATTTACTCCATCACGAGTTGGACCACTTCAACTGAAGAGAGAGAGAGAGAGAGAGAGAGAGAGAGAGAGAGAGAGAGAGAGAGAGAGAGAAAGAGAGAGAGAGAGAGAGAGAGAGAGAGAGAGAGAGAGAGAGAGAGAGAGAGAGAGAGAGAGAGAGAGGGAGGGGGTCATGGATCCGACAAGAAGGGAGAGGTTTTTTTAAATACAAGACTAGCAGCATGTTCTGTTACAGTGCTATTTGATATTACCGACAAATCCATCCGTCAGTTACCATAATTTACAAGAGCTTATAAATGCACATATTGTGATGAGGTTCTCCAGAAGGTAGAGTCCTTCAATACAGATTAACATACGCCCTTTTTCATATTTCATGCCAAATAACTAATTCTGATTAGTTTTGCAAGCAAGAAGCATGATATAGGAATTAACTTTGTTATTTATTAAAGAGTATATAATATAAGTCTCATATCATGGCCAATTTTTGTTTCTGTGACAGAAGTATAATGAACCAGTGACTCAAGTGGAGAAGCAGAATTACACTTTAGCACGAGGCCTGATACGTATAGTCACATCTTTTGAATTCACGATATAGTATCAATGAACATTTTTTTAAGTACACTCATGGACGCGATGACTTTCCCTGCGTATTTTTCTGTGGCTGTATTCACAAATAATTTTATCTGACCCTAACTTTAATCCCAAAATTAAACTCAATGTGGCTTGGACTTACACTACTTAATCATTGGCTCAATGTTTGATCAAAACTAGGAAGATTAGCCAATATATGCTCTTGGCCATTTGAACTTATGGATTTACAGGTTCATTTTATTAAGTCAATCTTAGTTTGAGCCAGCATTTATAATTTTGATCCAGGATTTAAAATCTGAATTAAATCAAAATTGAATTGGTTTAATAAATTGGAGACTTTAATTCCAAAGTTCACAATATAGTGGATAACATAAATGCATCCTGCAAGTTTAGATCAAACATTAGGTCAACGATTCAGTAGTTCAAGCCCCAAAGGCACATTTACTTCCATTTTAGGATTAAATACAGGATCAGATTAAACTCTATGTGAATACAACCCCTGTAAAACTTTGTAATTGTTTTCCTATGTATGAAATGTGTCAATGAACAATCACTACTTCTACTACTACTACTACTACTACTACTACTACTACTACTACTACTACTACTACTACTACTACTACTACTACTACTACTACTACTACTACTACTATTACTACTACTACTACTACTACTACTACTACTAAAACTACTACTACTACCATAGCCAGAAATCTGGGGACTTGAATAGGCGGAAAATACTTGTAACGGTGCGAATGCCAAGCACCCCAAGTGTAAAGACCATGCTATTACTGACTTCACGGGTTCTGCTTGCATCACCTCGATGAATAGTGGTGATGGATTTGGCAATTTCTATGGCAAGTCGTTTTTAATATACAATACGATTTTTAATTATCTTATAGTCCAATTACAGATTTATCAAATCTATAAATCAAGTTTAGATATCTTTAAAAATGGACAAATTAGAGATACATAAAGATAATTTGTGGATATTTAAGGATGAATTATAGATATAGAGTTTTAGATACATGTAATTGAAATAGAGATTTCCATACTTCGGCCATCTTTAAGAGTATGTAAAACTGAAACTTTAGATACCCGGTAGATATTGTTCTAATTGTAATATATAATCCTTACTATCCTTATCAATAATTCCAATTTTAAATATTTATTATTCTTTTTTCAGACATCTCTAAATGAGTTTTAGATAATCATAATTCGGCCATCTTTAAATATATCTAAAATCGATTTAAAGATATCTTCAAAGATGGCCGAATTTGATTACAAGTCAGCTGTAATTCGTAGACCATTCGCACTACAACTCAGAGGAAGATCCAGTTTCATTACATTATTTCATGTTGCAAAGCAGACAATATATATATATGTGTGTGTGTGTGTGTGTGTGTGTGTGTGTGTGTGTGTGTGTGTGAGTGTGTGTATTACAATGATGTCGAAAACCTAGGGAGCATCAACTTTTGCAATGGAACAAATGCCACATTTAAAATACTGTATTATCAAAAATTTCCTCGAGGGATAAGTATTTCCGAATTTTCCCCAGGAAACCCATTTCGGGAATATTACACTCGAGAAAATTGTAGCAGATTTTTATGTGGAATGAAAGCCTGCATAAAATAGAGAAAACAAAACTCACAAAAACTCTGATTTGGATCGAGTGTCTTTGGGGAATTTTGTGCCCAAGAATAGAAATGATTATGCAGTATCCAAAATGTGTATATAAATGTATATATATAAATATATATATATATATATATTTATATATATATATATATATATATATATATATATATATATATATATATATATATATATATATATATATATATATATATATATATATATATATATGATTCAATTTCATCTATGATTGGAGTTATGGATATCAACACATTTATAGATATACAATATGATATACATATATATATATATATATATAGATAGATAGATAGATAGATAGATAGATAGATAGATAGATAGATAGATAGATAGATATTTATATATATATATTATTTGAATTATAGAGGTCTAAAAACAAATTTAGATCTCTAAAATCGTTTCTAGATATATGAAAATAAATTAGAGAAATTTATAATTCAGTTTTAAATATCCAAAACTTTTGATTAAATGTAAAACGGGTTGCCTTAGTTGCAAGCTTTTTAAACATCTAATATCTACTTTTAGATATCTATATATAATGCCAATTTCAAATATATATAATTTCGTATAATAGATTTATAAGAATAAATTATAAATATCTAAAATTAGAATTACATATACCTAAAAAATAAATTTAAGATATCTAAGAAAATTGGCAATTTTTAGATATCTTACATTGAAATTTTGGTATGAAAAGTTAGTTATAGAGGTCTGTAGTTTAAGATATATTTTTTTTATGGTTTTGTGACATCAAAAGCTGGCCATATTTAAGGATATCTCAATCTCGCGTACAGGTACCTCTGATGCGTCCATTTTGGATATCTAAAAATTATTTTAGACATTTGTTAAAGACGACCGCCATTACAACTTTAAATGGACTGCCCCCATGTGGTCGGGGGGGGGGGGGGAGCTAGGCTGGCTCCATGTCCCTGCGTCGTATGCTTGTGCTTGCTGCTCGAGAGGCATATCCCAATAGACAATATTGCACAATATGAATGTATTTTGCTAATATAGTAGGATGGAATCTTCAAACTTTGATGGAATTTTACAAATTAACATATTACACCAGTTCTACTGGCATCTGGTGCAGTTGGTAATGTCAAAACTTGAAAACAAATAAATCGCATAAATGTCACATGACTGTCAGTCATATTTTGTTCACGCATTCACAAGTAAATTCTCTCGGCGGCAGATTCTGCGTTTAGACGGCAGAAAGCGATGACCGGTGGCATACAGGATTGGTCAGCGGCACTGCTGCTGATTGAGTCTGTCTGAAGCTGGCTGTCGGTGACATTCAATCAACACTTTTGAAACTCGAAATACATTAGCCAGCAACAGGGACCCTTTCGCCACTGTGTACCACTATCTGTCGCTCACTAACACTCTCTCACTGCTGCTCTGTCGTAATAAGTGCATTACATAACATGTAAAATATGAATCTAGGTGAACAGGATGGAAAGGGATTAATGTCCAGCGGCCGTATTAACAAAGAATTTGATCTGATCCTAACTTTAATCCCAAAATGAAAGTCAATGTGGTTTGGGCCCTAAACTACTTAATCCTTGGCTCAAAATGTGAGCTCAAAATGTGAGCAAACTTAAAAAAATAGCCAATATATGCTCTTGGCTACAATATAGACTAACGGATTTACAGATTCATTTTATCAAATTAATCTTAATTTGATCCATTGTTTAATCTTTTGATCCAGCATTAAAATCTGGATTAAATCAAGATTGATTTAATAAAATGGGAACTTTCATTCCAACGTCCTTATTACAGTTGAGAACATATATTAATTTAGGCCTCCAAATTTAGATCAAACATTAGGCCAACAATTCAGTAGTTCAAGGCCCAAAGTCAGATTGACTTTCATGAATACAGACACAGCTGCTCAACATTAATCAAACGACTTTAATTTTGTCTCTAATTTCTGTTAAAATGTGAGTCATGAGAGTAAATATAAATTGATACGAATGGATGATTGAAAATGAAACCTATATGATTAAAAAAAAATAAATGAACCAAAATGAGCGAAAGAAAGTAAATTGGAATTTTATTTGCAATAATCTGAACAGCCAGACATTGCTCCCTTTCCATCCTTCTCACCTTGATTCATATTTTATAGGTTCCATAGTGCACTTAGAACGACAGAACAGTTGCCGGCGGCACAGAGCGTTAGTGAGCGGCAGGCTGCAGCACACAGCGGCGAACGGGCCTCTGCTGCTGGCTAACGCATTCTGTCGCAGGCCAACGGAATTTATCGCCCAGTAACACTGTCTGTCGCTGAGCTCCAAAGGATTTCAGAGGCCGCCAGCGTTAGACAGCGTGAGTCAACAGCGGTGCCGCTGACTAATGTTACATGCTGCTGGCCAAGGCTTTGTGACGCTGGCTGCCACATTCCGCCGCCCAAATTGCAGATTCTGCCGCCGTGAGATTTTACTAGTGATTGGAGTCAACATGCAATTTTGGGAAGCTGTAGAATTATCATTAAATTCAAATTCTCTGCTACTACATGTATACATCAGAATGGGTGTATGATTGATTTTTAGATACCTAAATTCAACTTAAGTTATCTATGAATGCGCCATCGTTTTATATCTATAATTCATTTTTAGATATCTGCTATCCTCCATATTTTTATATCTATAATTCATTTTTAGATATCTGTTATTCTCCATATTTTTAGACATCTGAAATAAATATTAGTTGTTTCTGCAGATTGCCGATTTTAATACCTAGAAAACAAATTATGGTCTTACTGGAGCATATTTCGGTAGCCTGGTTCCTTGCCTACCTCCCACGCACTTCTTAAGCTCCTTTACAAAATACTGGTCGTATTGGAACATGTCTGTATAATGTACAAAAAATATCAGTACATATCTATAGATGATTTGGTATGTAAAATTTTGTTGATTTTAACTTTAATTTGGAAGCAGTATTAAAATGTTAATGATCTCTGATGATTCCGAAACGTCTGTGAGAGTGGCCAAATTCATAAAAGAACTCGTGAAAGTAAGAGGAAAATTATAAGTTTGTATTTAAACTTAGTAAATTATAAGTTTGTATTTAAAGTGTTGCTCTTTTGAAAATTATCGTCGTAATTTGTGAGGGTTATCATCTTTATTTTGGATTTGCAGTTTATTAGGTTTATTTCAATGTGATGATTGGTAAAGTTGTATGTGCTTTATGTGTGTGTGTGTTAATGTATGTGTGTGGGTGTGGGTGTGTTTGTACGTGTATGTGTGTTGTATCAACCAGTTGTGCCGTCTTTCAGTACAGAATACTATCGTTGTAAATGATGTTAATAAAGCAGTGGAAGATCACTCATTCATGATGAACTGTCTTGCTCATACTGCCTTATTTATTTAAACGTGTCTTTTTACCAATTACGGCGGTACGTTCATGTGGTAAAGGTTGGTCCAATGTTGGGCCTAAATATTACATTACATTGGCCAAACATATGGCCAACCTTCACTGCTGGGTGTGCATAATGGCCTCAGACTGGCAAGCCTAAACTTGCTGCTACGAATAAATGAAAGATGAAACAAACATTACTCTATGAATATTTGGTTTATAGGCAACACTCGATAAATACCGTGTTCTCTGGTGAGGCATATATCAAACATTTTCCCCACATTATTGCTAAGGTCCAGCAAGCCGTGTTACGGTGTGGTAGTTCAGAAAGAACCGGGAAACCAAAGACAAGTGAAGGCGTCACAAGAACGTCCCGAGCTTTGAAACCTTGTTCCCCAGATAGCATCTCGGAACAGCTGGTTTGTGTCTCGATGTGAACGGTCGATCCGGTGGTTTAATTCCCTGGTCAAATTAGATCAAACCCATACGTAGTCATACAGCTAGCCCCGCAGATGCCTCCCAAGGGAAGCCATCGTACCAAGTTAAAGCCAACTTTTCATGTTATCTCGCTACTTTAACCTATTTACACTCGGCACAAAATAAGTCGCCAATTTTCATAGTTATGTTCCCAGATCTCATTAAAGAGGCGAAAAGTATCTTCATGGGGGGTGATGTTGAAATTACCGGGGGTATGTACTTCTTTGAGTGAACATAGAGGAAATTTATGTGAAAAATTACGGGGGAGGGGCAGCGCCAGCATGTCAGAGAATTAATGGACACGCATCCCATGCAATTCCTTCAATACTATTTTGATGTGGTTTCCTCTTGTAAGGGACCCTAGAGGGTCCCCTATTTCAGAGAGACCATAAGTCAATGGTCCATACAAAGGCCTGTGTTCTGCGCTTTTCTAAATAGCAATGTTAATTCCCAGTTCTGTAGAACTGAGAGATATTTGTTGCTACATTGTGCATGTATAACCAGAAAATACAAGCAGCTCTTGTCCTTGTGTGCCCATAGCCCCTATGGGGCCTCGGTAATTGCAACCAACTGAGAATCACGAATCTTACAAACATTTCTGCGATTCATTTTAAATTGGCCAGCTATTTGTGTCTCTATGTAACAAATTTTAACCACAAGCGCTGCATGGTCATGAGAAGGTTACCTCTTTCAGTGTCAGAAGTTGGACTGAGACAACAGCTTTCCTATTCGCGCCGAGGAAACTGTTGACCTGGACTATCATATTCTATGTAACTATGGGCATGCTGATACTTGAGTGAAAGGCCTTTTTACAAGGAAGACGAGCCTAGAACCCTTTTTATAATTCAGTTCACGTTTGGTAGTTCGAATTGAGTCGGAGTTGGCAGTGAAAGGGTCAATCGTTGCAGCTGCCGAAGAGTTAAAAAGTGCCAATCCAAGAAATAAACAACATTCATACTCAATGGAACAATTGTATATATTATGCATGCATGCTCTGCTAGACAAACAAATTGACATGTTTGTGTTTGAAATCGACGCCGTAAAATCATTCATTCATTCATTCATTCATTCATTCATTCGCAGACTGCAAAAACATCTCTGCCATCCAAGTATCGCGCTTTACAGACGACCACAAGCCCCAGAAAAAATAAAACGGTGCACAATGCGCTGTATCCCACGTTGACCTGTAGTCACATTTACAACCCTCTGTCTCGATGTACACTGAGCAGATCTAACAGACCTCAATACAAACATATCTCCAATACGTTGTATGGTGCTCAATGATGAACGCTTCCCGTTAGCTACATGTACTGTGCTAAATGAAATTAATTTCACTACCAGCTGTATTTTGTCCCCGTGTAAAGAAGCAGATCCTGCGAAGAGTCAGACGTGTCAAGACTCCGTATCATAGCAATCGTTTGTGAAGGCAGAGAAATTTGAGCCAATCAGGGCATCCGTTTCAAGTTGGCCGGATCCCAAACTCAATAACTGGATCGCTATGTGCCGCAGCTAGCCGGTGAATGTATTACTATATTTACCACGCTAACTATTGATTGATTGATTGCTGAACGAAATTTGACTGAATTCTTTTTCTGTTAACATGATAGTTGTTTTTGTTCATCAGGTGACATGTCAGTATATTTTAATTACACACAAGTTTAATTTAAAATTGCTTCGAGTGACAAATCAGGATAAATATGATGGAATACATAGAATCAGATTTTATTTCGACATATTGCATTCCCAATACTGCTGACAAGCGTCCGTTAAGCATATATTGCAAATATGCAGCTGGTAAGCCTAGCTGTGGAGGTCAACGGCGGAAGGTAAAAAAAAGTTAAGCCTGGTAACAAAAGTCCGGATAAGTTTGGTTTTTTTGGGGGGGGGGGCTCAAACGACCCCTGTAGACTATTGTCAGAAGAAGAGAGGTCTCATGCAGACAACTAAAGTATAAGATATCGCGCTGAACGAGTCACCGTCATTTCGTCACTGGTCATTGCCCTTATGCTGCTACTGCTGTATCTTTAAAACTGCACATATATATATATGTATATATATTTATATATATATATATATATATATATATATATATATATATATATATATATATATATATATATATATATATACATACATATATATATGTATATATATATATATATATATATATATATATATATATATATATATATATATATATATATATATATATATATATAGTTTGTGTGTGCGCCATGACCTAAAGTCTTCAAATTGTCAATCAACATAGTTTGTCCTTACAATAAAAGAAACCAAAAACAAATTGGCATCACCGGAGTCTGGCTCCCTGCGAATAAAGAAAGGAATCCACGTCACGAACCTGGGGTCCAGGTTAACGAAGCGACGAAAATAGTTTCATCGGTACTACCAGTTACAACGTCATCATGCATGACACGCTGACCTGTTGGGCTGTTGAGAGAGTGCTCCTAACCGGAAACAAATGTTTGAGATATAGAAGCAAGCCTCTTGGATTGAATGAGTGCATCAGAATATTTGGTAATTCATGATGTTTTTCATCTCAGGATTCTCGGAGCGTGTGTAAACTGAAACAATTGCTCTTAAAAGATATTTTTGTTTTAAAAAAAATGGGCCTAGTCCATCTGATCATTAAGACTGTTGGGAATACAAGTCAATATGCACCATACACGTCCACAGCAGTACTTTATTTAAACCTGAACAAGCCCAAGACAAGGGCATGGGGTGGCCTCTCCGACGTCAAAGAGAAAGCTCTTCAATAAAATTTAAGACCCCAGACAACTGCTGCATTGCGGAGCACTAACCTCCATACGTGGTACCCAGATACATGCCTTTCCATCAACCTCAACGCGGCTTTGCTGAATTAACTTGGTTTTATCCTGTGCTTCAAAAAGAAAACACTAGAACACTGATTCCTGTGATGCTCACATCAACAAAACAACTTTGAACCATGAAAAGGAAGTTTTGCTGGGAAGCAAGATGGAGACCTTCGTATGGGAGGGGAATTTCATTGGCAACAGCTAGAGTGATTAGGTCACGCAGACAAAGGAACCGAGAACAAAATGGCGTCACCATTGTATTAAATGAACAACTGCGTGCAATCTACCGCAAAATCTGAGCTCACGCATCTAATGATAATTACATGCTAGCGATTAGCGGTAGCCTATTGAGGAATGACAAGTTTGACATCGCTATGGTGATATAATCATTGATATTTGCTCCGGAAACGATGCAAGAACTTACGGATTCGGTTTGCTGCTGTGGATAAGGCAGCATGCGACCGATTTGTGTTTTGAAAGAAAAAAAAAATAATAATAGTAAATAATAATAATAATAATAATAATAATAATAATAATAATAATAATTATTATTATTATTATTATTATTATTATTATAATAATAATAATAATAATAATTATTATTATTATTATTATTATTATTATTATTATTATTATTATTATATAATAATAATAATAATAATAATAATAATAATAATAATTATTATTATTATTATTATTATAATAATAATAATAATAATTATTATTATTATTATTATTATTATTATTATTATTATTATTATTATTACCCGACATCCCATCACTAGCGGCATCAGAAACTACTCTTCCCTTGGGGGATCACATGAAGCCGTAGTCTGTATTATGTTACTATACAATGTAGTAAGGACGCAACCGCTGGATGATATTATGATAGCCTGCTTTACACCATCTTAGCAAAATAGGATATCGCGAGGGAAACCGCTCTGATCTTTTTATTTTCCAGAAAGAGGTCGCGTGAAATAAAGATGGATTACACGGTGTTTGGAACTATATCGTACAGACCCTTGTGGTTAATGGCATCCTGCCTCAAATACATTAAAATGAATGTGCCATCTTCTTTGAATAAGAAAGTTGTGCTTGTGCCTTGTGCATAGTCATCCAGAAACGAAATACGCCCATCTTCTTAAGCACGTTAAGTTGCATTACGTCATGGAGTAATTACGTCGCCATGTTTCCCATACTCGCAAACTCACAGGAATCATATACTTGGGTAATTGAACAGCACTCACAGGTTGACAAGCTTAGGTAATGTCCTGGGTCAAATAACATATAAATTACAGGACAGGTTTTGAAATTGCACATGCACCCTCCGAAATTTAGAACTACATGGCTGGTACCTCCGTTAGATTACGTCGCTAAATGGGCGTAGTTATATATCAATCAAAGACCACTTCTGTACCACCATGCGCAAATGCACTGTTTAAATAATTAGCTTGTTCGTGATATTTTTGGGGAAGTCCGTATTTGTTTGTCCACATTGAGAAATATCACTTACTTCTAGGAAACAACAACAGAAAGTAGTGTAAATCAATATGTTTTGCAGCGCGACGTATTCGAAAATACCATGAGCCATGTGTCTGACCCTGTGCGCAAACAAGGATACAATCCGGGAGTTCGTATTTCATCTAACTGGCCAATTCATATATGTTGGCAAAATCTGCATCCGATGTTTCAAAGAGTACACCTTTGGGACAGTGTGGTGTTGTTTCTGCCTCGAGAAAAAAAAATCCAGTAGCAGCGGTTAAATCTATCTATCTATCTATCTATCTATCTATCTATCTATCTATCTATCTATCTATCTATCTATCTATCTATCTATCTATCTATCTATCTATCTATCTATCTATCTATCTATCTATCTATCTATCTATCTATCTATCTATCTATCTATCTATCTATCTATCTATCTATCTATCTATCTATCTATCTATCTATCTATCTATCTATCTATCTATCTATCTATCTATCTATCTATCTATCTATCTATCTATCTATCTATCTATCTATCTATCTATCTGTATGTCTGTCTATCTGTCTATCTATCTACCTTTCTATCTTTCAGTCTGTCTGTCTTTCTGTCTGTCTGTCTGTCCATCTATCCATCCATCATCCACCCATCCACCCATCCATCCATCCATTTTACAGATTTCCGCCGGACGTTCCAAATTGGTTTACAAGTAAGAAAATCAGCATTTATTCTGTTAACATGCATTGGCCCTGGCCTTCCTTGCCTCGAATACGCTGAATACACGCCTGTGAAAATGTTAGTAATCTTGGCTTATCCCTAACTGCATCGTAAAAAAATGACAATCACCCAATTTTGAATCATGCCGACTCCTGCACTCTAATATATTGGTAATTTATGTGTTGCACCAATATGACGACTCTTGTTATTCATTACTATCACCTGACCTATACGATTCCAACACATGCCAAGCCCTCCATAGTTTAGTAAATATTGTAAACCATGAAATTAAGTATGTCATTTGTAGGTGGCACTGCTGCTTATTCTCCCCTGGTATCCGCCTTCTGCATACGGAGACACCTGGAGAATGAATAAAACCTGCTCCACCAATTGGTTGGAAACGTCACATGACACAGCAGGCAGGTGCTGCCACCATGTAGAATAGCGTGTATGACATGCCATACATAGAATATTTTTTTTCCAAATTCTGTGTCTCTTTTCCAATTTTAAATATTTCTTTTTGAACATTGCCGATTCTGTTGTCAGAAATATAACATTGCTTTTTTCGTGACATTTTTTTTCTATCGTTGTCTTTACCATTGACTAGTTTCTTGTAGCATGTGCTAATGTCTTAGAAAGTTTTCGTCAACAAAATTATATTCGTCCAATTTCGCTCTCAAAACTAATGCTACATGGCACCTGATTTACAATCGAGTGTATGAAGTGATAACTTGTTTTAAAATGAACATGGTCGCAATTTCAACGATTTTTGCACATTCCTTGACAAAATTGTTCGGTTTCATGGACTAAATTAACAATTGCTATTGATCATCTACGCACATTTGATCATTCTAAGTGATTGTGTAATTGCTGTGCGTCATGTGTCGTCCTGTTCCAAGCGTCCTTTCTCTACAAAAGGGATTAATATAGGGCATAGCCCTCCTTCCCAATTGTTGTTATTACAGTGTGAAGATGTTTATATTGTATTTGATTAATAAAATATGTTTAAACCAAATTAACAATATGATTTTGAAGGCAATATTCGTTGACATGCATTCAATTTCGTGGACAAAACCGACAACCTTAACTAATTCATTTAATCATTTCCTGTATGGATTTTTTTAAGTCTAAGGACCCTGTTCATAACTTTAAACAAAGCAATAACAGAATTGATTTTATACCAGGGCTTATCCTCGAAATTCTTTCGTTATCTAGTAATTAAAATCACCAGGCTATCCATTTTACCATGAACAAAGTCTTCCGTGGCCATATGTGTTTTTGACTCCTGTCTTCAACAAAATACAGACTGTGATGTTACTAGCAAACAACGTGGACCGGGAGTGACAATTCGGGAACATGCACAGATAAACGAAAGCCGATCTGAACAAAAAAATGAAAGCAAGAGATCAGCAGATATGTACCTGTATGCAAATTATCAAAATATCACTTTACCAGATGATCACAGGCGTCGTCTGAATATTGACAATCGAGGGACATTATAAAGTTTATGAGCCCCTTCCATTCTATGACCTTTATTGCGTAGAAGCGGGCCTTTATCAAGTGTTCTTTTTCGACTTACAATTTCACTTTGCGTAATATTTTATGAGTGTAGTTTTTGACAAAATACAAAAACAAAAGTGAAATACAAACGTGATTGTAATACTGGCTAAACAGACTGTTGGAAACAATACATTTCCTGGTCGTTAATGCCTACTTGGATCATTATAAAAACGTAAATACCTTTAATTTGCAATCACCGGACACGGTGTATGCGTATATATGTGTTTCTACAAAAGTCCCCTTCTTTAACGCTTTCTTACTTACTCCCTATATTTGCTGTAAGCAGTGGGTGCGTCTCACATTTTTTCTGTGGTTAAAATGTTTACTTGTGCTGTAAATTGCCGTGAAATAATGCTGTGTAAACTGTTATTTTAGTAGAAGGATGTGCTATATATTACATTTGGAAATCTGAAGGTATAGCCCAACACAACTAGATAAAATGTCAAGACACACTTTTTTTAAAATTTGATATGATAGTCAGTAGACAATGTTATTAAACTGTCCGTGCTACTAACCGACAACGAAACCCTACCGAAAACTATCAACCTCACTCTATTTACCCCTGGCAATACAGTTCAGAATTGAGTGAAGCTAGGACTAAACAATCATTACTCTGCTGAGAAAAATGATAAATGATGTTTCCTACGTGAAAAATATGGAATGTCAAAATTCATTGATTGTGTTATCAATGAATTGTTGAATACACCTATAATTGCATGAATTGCATCATATCAATGTGTTTTATGCGACCATTTAACCCGAAGAGGCTAATTGCCATAAATAAATTCTCAACACCCTTGCAGTCATAGGAGTATACGTGGTTTTATATCTATGAAGGGTAAGGCACCAACATTAACCGGTGAACGGAAGTCAATTTCAAGACAGACTTTACGGCCTGTCATCATGTATTTAATGAACTGCCATTAAACTTAAACTTTTATTCATCTGTAGATAAGACACAGGTTGCTCCGTTCCGGTCCCTTCCTACAGTCACACAAAACAGTTGAATAAACAGCAGGCTTAATGTGTTAGGTTTAATACACTGTCACGGCTGTCAAAATGTTTACCGAAAGCAGAACAATTTCGCCATTGGACGCGTGGCGCTGCCGACTATCTTATCTATCTTGCACCAGAGGTCGTGACCGAGCTGCTGTCAGCTTTATATTGAAGACATGTGTTGACGATAGCATGAAATTCTATACATCCACAGCCACAGTTTGCTTAAATGAAAGATAGTACCGGACTTTCAGAGAACCAAAAGATTCGTAAAGCATACCGAACTTCCGGCGGTTCATTCCATATCTAATATTAAAACTGAACTTGCTGCAGGAGCTCAAGCGCTTTCCTAGTATAATCTTTTGCAGCCAAAATGAGCCAACAAGGAAGTTGATATTTTCAACTTTTCCCATCATGTTACGAACGTCGAAAACTACAAACTGTTATTCGTGTGTACGGCCCGCTTATATCATAATGTTCTTGCTACAATTTGGTGCATATATACATTTATTCATACATCGATACAATTCAGCAATATGTGTAAAGATAACGGCGGAATTATAGTCAGCATCGATGTATACGTGTCTCTCTTGGCATCTGTACATACATGTTTACAAACGCGTCTGATGCATGAATATGTCAACCGTGGGCTAGGGTATCACCATAAAGTACTATGGCACACAGGTAAGCCACCCAGTGCCCTCCGTTTTCAAGAATGGATAAGCAACATATACAGAAAGATATTCAAGTCACTTCACCTCTGCGTAGATAGGGGCTTCCTGTGTGAAATTACCAAGAGAAAGAATCATCTTCCATTCCTGGCACGGCCCAAGCCACCTTCCTGTCATCGGCAACTCTTGCTATGTAGGTGGCATTATTTGGGCGGTCTTACACCAAGTACCACAGCTAGTCAAAACCATGCACATGTGCGTACGGGATTTTGAAGCAGAAAAATGGGGATGCATCGGTTCAAAATACCGTAACTTCGCTTGCATTTGGATCAACACAGGTGCATCAGCTTCCCTCCAATCGTGCAGCATTTTGAGAATCAAACAAACCGTTTTGATACGAAGTTATTTCCTGCTCTTTTAACTGGTTTCTTATAGGTTTCGCACTCATACACCGAATAGAAACTCGCAAAAAGAAAATTTTGCCACTTACCGCTTGTGGGTGGTGTCAAAAAGATGTCGTCTGCTCACTGAAATTTTTTGGCACGCTGAAAGTTGAAACGACCTGAGGTTGCATCTGCGAACAGGATCCCTGAATTGTGAGCAGAGGTCGCGGTATGTCACTGTTTCATCAGCGCGATTGCATAAATCTTCTCAGCGTCCAGGAGTACATCACAACTCGTGGACAGAGTTGTGGCTGGTAGACTAAGAGACACAGATACCTGCTGCCAGTCGCCACTGAAAATATACCATCGTTTGTAACTGTACATGTAAGTCTCTGGACTCGTGCCAGGTCTCATTTCATTGATGACTTGCTAATGAGTACGCACAGTTCGGGATCCCCTGAAAAAAGCATTTTCTCAGTGCGTAGTCATTTGTTGAGTACCTGTGTTCAGCGCGGGTTAACCCCTCAGGTTTCTTTTGTACATTGACCTCCTGTTAGGGTTTCCGAGTTAGACTAGATTATTGGTCCAATTTTACTGAACCATTTTAACACCTAGAAAAAAGAATTACTAAGTTATTCAAATGTATTAGAGTATTGTTAGTTTTTGTGAAAAATCAAGACTAAATGAGCAAATAAATAAATGAATAAAATAAAGAATAAATAAATAAATAAATAAATAAATAAATAAATAAATAAATAAATAAATAAATAAATAAATAATCATTATCATCACCAGCCGCAGCATTTTTAAGACACCACCAAAATAACACCGATGCTATTTTTCTGTAATTCCATTTTAATGCTCCACCTATTCCTTCAAGCTTTTAGTGACCTGCTTAATGTAACATCTGATGTAGCTGAATGGTAGATCATGTGATCTTAGGATTTAGGATTGATCGATTTTTTTCTCCTGGTCAAAGTACTACTGGTTCAGTACAGGGCTAGTGATTTTCGGATTCGTGGTTACGTTTTATGAGTTATTAGATTAAGATGGGTCAAAATATAAGGTTACATGAATTGGCCGGCATAAGATCCTGACATGGCCCAAATAATGTGGATATTCTTAATCTCTTTGACCAATGAAGACACGTCATTCGACATGAGAGCGAGAGGAATAAACATAGGCGTCTCCTGCATCCCAGTCGTTTTTGGAAACAAATATCTCTAAAAATCCAATGCATTAATTCAATGTTCCACAGTTGTTACTGGTCTGTCCGCGAGGTGTCAACGTTTCACAGTTTTTTGGAAGCTACAAGGAGGAAGTGCTACGTCTCCAGTGTCCACGAGTTCAATTGACAGTGCGGGGTGCCCCCCCCCCCCCCAAACCCCTAAGCGATCCCCACTCAGGTATTAATGTGGCAGGCGGTAAAGTAATATTGTGGCTATTATAGATACTCTGGTTATGAAACAATTTACTGGAAAACGGTTAGCAGTCATTCAGAAGCACCCACAATTTTAACGCAAAGAAAGTAGTAGGTTTAAAACTTTTTATTTACCACTCTATTTTTCGAGTAAAAAATACTGCAGACGTAATTACACTGACAGTGTGTTATACCATGACAAACGTTCGGCGCTATTTCACCCTTTTTATCTTTTTCATGTTACGGAAACTATCATTTAAAAAAAAAGTTGATTTGGCTAAAACTTTTCACATTTGTTATGCTGTTCTATTTTATTCACTACCCTTCATTCATGCATTCATTCATTCATTCATTCATTCATGCATTCATTCATTTAATTTTGGTTCATTCGGTTTCAATTAATTTTATTGTATCATTTTTGTTCGTGGTCTTTTGATGTCATTGATATTTTTGTTGTCCAATATAAACAAATGACCGACTGAAATACCTTTTCCTATATATCATTACATAATACACATGTACGGGGAGTCCTTTTTCTTCTTTCCTTCGTTCTTTTCTCTTTCCTATTTGTTTCATTCTTTCTTTCTGACTCTATTATGTCCGGACCTTTTTTCGGAGACGCATGTAGGTAAAAGTCCTAAAAGTTTGTATGATCATATCCCTTTTATGGAAAATGCTCATCTGATTGGGATCTATTGCTATTCTTAAGACCAGACAAAATATAGGCAATTAAAAGTTTTAAAGTCGAATACATTCAAAAGGTTTTACAGATAGAAAGGTCAGTCCACTTTCTATTGGTACACTTGTGCTGCTACAGACATTTTCAGAAATAAATTAAATGGAAAATTGTAAAACTTTTATTTATGCTAATTAAGTGCACTTGGAAACTAAATATTGAAGATGTACCAAAGCATAAAAAGTAGACATGTCAATTCCAATTGAGTTCAGTGGATATGTTCATCCGCATCCGATAAAATGGAAATTGAAGTTGTAGAAATTTGATTTATGATTATAAGGTACACTGGGAAAATTCAAGTATTGAATGTCTCCATATGTATTCTGTATATGGGTGTAAACACACCTTTAGGTAATTACTTGTGCTATACGCACATTCGATAAAATGGAAATGAAAATTGTAAAACATTTATTTATAGCAAATTGGCACAATTGGGAGATTTTACACTTTGACCACTCACACTGTGCATTCACGGAGGGGGCAAGTCAAATTTTAGTGTAAAGGATTGTGCTTGATACATATTTTGCTATTGTCAGCCAACAATTTTAACATTTTAAATTGTGCTAATGTTCAAGGTACACTGTCTTTTCTTGGAGTGCTCGGGTCGTAGGCTACATTGTCTGTTCTAAAAACATTTGCCATGCATTGCAATAATGGTCAGATTGAGATTTTAAGTGGTGAAAGAATTGCATGTAACGTAACAGTGCTGGAAATAAGTTACTCACCATGATGACAGTGCAAGATTGCAAAGTGTGTATGACCTTCCTTGTCTTTCAATTGATTACAAGTTTCTGTTGACTAGTTACAAAATGACACTGGAAATATTTCCTGAATGTGAAAGATCTATCACCACCAGAGGGACCTTCCAAAATCCAGAAATCGAAATTGTATTCCAAGGCCAAGATACATTTCATGGTGATTTCACAGATTCCATTTGGGGTATATGCTGAAAATGTGAGGCGAGAGGGATCTTTTCATCCGTCCCAAGTGAAGCAAAGCGTGAATCATCAAAATAAAGAAGAAACATTCCGCATAAACACAGTCAAAGGTATTGGGAAACATTGGATAAGCTAGTAGACATTAACCAAAAGCAATGGTTGTCTTGCTTTATCGCCAGTGCCCACAGTCTTGAATCTGTGCAACTTTGCGGCGTTACATGTACAATACCAGCAGAGGAAAGGCATAGTCCAATTATCCATCTTTGATTGTTCGTGTACCTAGCTATGATACATAATACGTGTGGATTGGTACGGCATTTTGCTTGTGGACCTGCCCATTGTATGTTGTGCGTGCCTCTTGTTTGACGTGCACTGCCTATAATAGATTGTACATTCACCTACCTGTAGTAGCTTTTACGTGTGCTTACTCATAACAGATTGTATGTGTATCCACCTCTGGTAGAATGTACGTATTTTTATGAGCTGCTAGTTAGTGTACATTGTACTTCCATCTAGCTATGGTACATCGTACGTGCACCTAGCTATAGTGCACGTCACATGTACCTTGCCATGGTACATAGTACGTGTGACCATCTACAGTCGACTTAATGTATACTTACCTGCAGTAGTTTGTATTTGTACCTTGCTATGGCGGACTGTGTGTGTGCCTTGCTTAACTAGATTGTACGGATGCATAGTTATAGTTATACAAGATTGTATGTGTACACATTAGCCTCTGCACGCACCTAGCTGCACTAAATTGTATATTTATACCTAGCTATGATAAATTGCATGAATAGTTATAGTGGATTGTGCGTGTACCTGACCAGAGTAGATTGTATAATGTACTTGTCTGTAGTACATTTTATGAGTACCTGCA
The DNA here is from genome assembly GCA_964020975.1 of Hermodice carunculata. NCBI lineage: Eukaryota > Metazoa > Annelida > Polychaeta > Eunicida > Amphinomidae > Hermodice > Hermodice carunculata. The sequence goes on along the minus strand of OZ026620.1, from coordinate 78,957,628 downwards.
CTATTCTCTCATAAAGATCAGCTAAGAAGAGAGCACGTTCTTATTTGTAAATCTCGTGGTCAGGTTTCATATTCAATAAATAGCAAAGATATGTCCATACTCGATGCACTACCATCAGATTTGCACCAGTCACGTAAAGTTCAAACTTTGCTGTCCAAGGGCAAAAATAAGATTTTGTGGTCCCCTTATTTTTTCTCGTCATAACCTCGATTGCCGCTTTTTTTTTCAATCGTGTGAAGTGAAACAGTGCGCTACTGAAGGACATTACATAGTAAAGTACAGACATGTTCAGAATGTGCGTACAACGGCTGATAAAAAGCACCATGGTAACATGACTCTTCGGTTCGAGACTAGCATTATATTTTCTCACTGAAAAACTTTAAGTAACTGGTCGCCAAATCCACCAACAATAACTTACGTTAATGCTTAAGGATTTTCAATGACAGAATGTACCTTTTAATCTTTACTTACCGCTCCAGCATTATTAATTCAACTGAACTTTTTTTGGTCAATTATATCAATATTTGTACATAGAAATTGCCAAACGGGACCAAATTTGGCAAAATTTTGGAACAATTCCATTTTAGTAAAAAAAATTATGTTCTCATACGCCGATGTTACACTTTTAACTTTCAATCCCAACCGAAGAAAAATATGTTTTCGTATACTATTTCTAAGTTTGCAATATACCGAAGCTTTAACTTGAGATTCAAATAGATTTCCTGTTGAATGTTGACCTATATGAAACATGTAGCGGGTTGTGGTCTGTGGTAAAAAAGTCCCATCATGATTGGTACAAGGGCATAGCTTATTGCACGTGGGAAGCACGGCTTGTTCTTGACATGATTCTTCCATGCATGCGTTTAGCTTTACCGTGTGATGTGTGTCACATCCGAACAAACAAATATCACTTAATAGCATGCTCGCATAAAAACCTGTCACAAGATTGTTATGTAATTTACCTTTTTAGCCATTATTAACACCAAAACCACATTTAATGTAGCAATATTTATCTTTCTGTGTCTGTAACTGTCGTGATTGCAATTTTCTCTTAATAGCATATAATTTGTTCACTTGACGGCACATGGTGATAAATATTTGATGGATGACCGTACAAAGCACAGCCTCCCTCACACTTATATGGATGACTTCAACCATCGCCGAAGTCACAAGGTCCCCAGAGCGTGCCCGACATTTTCGTGCGTCTCGCCTCCTTAAATAGTCTATATTTGGGTTAGTTCTAAATTCACCTTAAGGTTGTGCTGCCCATCCTGTTTATGGTTGATTGCCCACATCTTGTGGTCACTTTCCATGATCCTCACTTTTTCTCCATAGATTAACATGGGACATGGGAAATTAGCAGATATAAATTTAAGCTCTCTATATGTTGCCAAATAAGCATTAAACTTTCATTTGATCACACCTGGATGTATTTGACAGGTAATAATATGTACTACAGGTAGACTACAACATGAGAATTAAAAAATCGTCCTCATATGCAGGGTATAACTGTCAGGTTCACTGTAATGTAATGGGCTTTGCTGACCCAACTGACCTCAAATGGCATGGGTTGCTAGGTGTCACAAACATGCATCATGGGGACAAAAGTCTGTGTGTCAAGAAATTAAACCAACCTAGATCACCCCTGTTGTCGTCCGGCGACACGCTGCATTTTTCACACGTGAATAAGGTTGTGTAAAAGCACCACGAGGTAGAAAAGTTCGAATAGACATCAACTGCCAATGCCAAGGTTTGAAAATCGCGCGGGAGACTTGAGAAAGCCGTATTGTACATATGCACAAAACGTGGCCTATTGCCAGATTAAATTGAACTATAAAAAAAAAAAAAAAAAAAAAAAAAAAAACAGAAGAAGACCGAGTTCGGAATTCCATTGTAAATGCTGTATTCGCGTGGTGCGGGCCGAAGCGCCAAATGTGCTCATCAGTTAGTTCAGCCAGTAACTTCATTACTCTCTTTACCCAAAAAGGGTTCAAAGAACACATAAATATAAAAAGTAAAATTACAATTATGTGCACAAGTGTTTATGAATAAAGAGTAATTCAGCAAGTGCCCCTTTCTCTTTTTAAGGATACCAAAGAGATATTTACCGACTGGCACTTCCACATCCAGATCAGGGGAAAAATAGATGCTCCAAAATTTCGAACTAATAAATGATTTTTAATTTTTACTTTCCTTTTGATGAAAGCACAGCCTAAAGCGAAGTGTTCTTCCATGTCTATTTCTCCCAAATTAAAATCTATACAAAGTCTATCCTGTACATATTCGTGTCTGAAACGACCATTTTCGATGCGCAAACAATGACTGCTTAATTTCAACTTCGACATCATTCTTTATTTGCTTTAAAATTTCTATACGTGCGCAATTTGGCGTCCGAACCTCAAATAACATCATTGTTGACTAAAATGGCTTTGAAATTTTTGTATGTGTGAATCGTGGAGTCGTCTCTTCACTTTAGTCTTGAAAATGTCTTCATTGGTAAACTGGCTGTTTTATTTCCGTTCGTTACCAAACCCATTATGTTCCAGTTTTTTTCGAACACCAGATACCCAGGCATTTGCACCACTTTTATTCAGATTGACACTATCTTCCAAAGAACGTAGATATATATATTATCTGGTTCAAGCTGCCCAACTCTAAACCAATATTCCATACTCTTGAGCTTTATGTCAATCAAAATAGAATAGTTGCTTAATTCAGTTTGGGATGCCAAAGTTGGACATCTACTAGAAACTCTTAAAATGAATTTACAAAACTCAGAGTGTACCTTTTCCACCGTGTTCACGTTTAACACATTCTGCGTGTTGGGATCACAAAATTTTATAATATGTTGAGACTTTTTGCATGATACCAATAGCCAAAGCTCACAACCATAAGTCAGTACTGGTTTTACATGTATGTCGAAAAGAGATAACGCTACTTTTGGTAGAAAGTATGTTATCTCTGTCTGCGCATGTTGCTTTCTTTAACATGAAGGAAGACTTTAAAGCTTTGTGGGAAAGGTGTTTTTCTGCGGCTGAAAAGGTACAACTTTACTTTAATGTAATTCCTGATTTCAGGCTTCCGTTTCCATGAATATTTCCGAATTTTCGTCTATGTAACTAAATCTATGCTCATTTCGCAAATTTCTACCTCTCTTGTTAACTATCATGCAGTCTTTTTCGCATTCACTTCCAGGTCCCATTTAATACAACAGCTTGCTATACTGTCAAGAAGAGATTGCAGACCAGATGCAGTGTCAGACATAATGGCGACATCTTCGGAAAAAATACTATTATCTTAAACGTTTGCTACCTATATCAACTCCATGTATGTGAGCTTCATTTATAAATTGTTCCAAGTCAATTATAAATAGATTCAACAGAAGGGGACTTTGAGGGCATCCCTGCTTAAGAACAATAGTACTTTGTTTACTGATGATGGGAAAGGTAGCCTTGCATCTAATATGAATTCCTCTCGTCTTGTACATGCAATACACATGGAATTTCATAAAGCTACACAACAGATAAAATGAAAGAGAAAAAGACTACATGTAAATAAATACACAAGGTACGAACAATCACCAGTTACGTATTGAAAGGATCCTATCCATATCAAGTTTCGTAGAACCTGAAGAGCCTTTTGGAATGTTGAACGAAAAACCTTGCTGCATCACGTATATTGCACTTACAATGATATGACCGTTCTTTGTTAGCAAGTGAATACAAATGTAATTTTGCATGATAGGATAAAGTGTTAAATATCGACATTTGAAGACTCAATGATATTTCTAACCCTTGACCAAAATGTCTGTCTTAGGTCTAATTACAACAAACACTGAAAAAAGTGAAGAGATGTTTCAATGTGATAGGCGCATGCACAGACTTGTCTGTCTATCAAAAGACGAGTGCAAAATGTGTTCATTCAAAGCACTGAAATCTACCCTTAATCTGTTTAGTACTTATTTAATCTCCTGGGTTCATGCTAAAGGAAATCATGTCTAGTCGGGATAAGATATTGTGTTTACGTTTGTTTGAGACAAAGCAGAGGGCGAGTGACGAAGATCTGCAGGCAGAGAGAGCTCCAATTCCCAATTGTACAAGGGGTAAAACTTTCGGAGAATACATTCGCTTGCGCCAAGGTGATTGAAATGTGAGTGACATTATGCATGGTGTAATTGTGTCTCTCATTATTTTCGCTCGGAATCAGATTGGACATGTGCTGCGGACATAGTGCATTGGCTAACTTAAAATAAGTTAACAATTTGATATACCTGCGCCTAACTTGCAGTCTAGGCCATCCGAGACACTAAAGGACTTTCTTCCGACTATTTGATTCCACTGCATCCGCAACATACAGGACTGCCTTATCTTGAATCGATTCCAACAATAGCGTTGGTCACCACTGGTGGCAGCACTGTTCCAAGAAGAACCATGTGACAGCGCCCCATGCCTTTACAATGATTAAGATCTCACATTTAGAGGTTCCAAGTTATTTTTCCCCTTTCAGGGGTTGTTGCTTATATAACAGTAGGAAGTCAGGAGACTGTGCGAATGATTGGGGGAGGACTGGGAGGGGTGCTTGCCACCCCCCGCCCTCGTGAGACGTTTTTATAAATAAGCAGTTAAATACTACAGAAAAACGTGCCATATTCATAAATTGCAAACTCAACAATGACTGCAAAGAGATTCCACAGTTATCAAAGTACCAACATTCATCTTAAAATACCAATATAAAGAAACAACTTTCACTCCTGACTTGAGACAGGCAGTCACCCATTAAAAGGTAACTGGTGGTTTTAAAGCGGTCCTCTTAACCTTTGAAATATTCTTCATTAGCTACAGACTATAGTGTTTCCATAATGTATAGGCCTAACCACATGGTTAGGCCTATACATTATAGAAAAATGGTGCATTCTGGTGGTTTAAATTAGAGTGTGATTACCATATCCAAAAAGTAGGCCTAATGAAACAAATCCAAGTCAATTTCGACACGAGGCAATGTTCCTTGGTATGTTTAGCTTAATCACATAAATTTATAGTTTGTCTGTATCCAAAAGAGTCCAAAACGTACATCCAAAGGTCCATAGGGCCAAAAAAGCCATGTCTAGTTTTAACATGACAAGAATGCAACAAAAAAAATGTTTAAAATTATAGACCTATTGCAGTAAATTGGCTTGAGCAGGTGCATCGTTCATGTGCATATAGGACCATACAGTTCATAAAAAGGGACCAAAGTCTGCAGCACAGTAGAGAATTTGCAAACACATGTTCCAAATTTGTCGAAAATATCAAAAAAATTCAGCATTCAAAAGTACTAATTGCAACCACCGTCTCAACAATGATCATCGTCCATACAAGTCCACAAAGTGACACAAACAACAACATCAATCCATCAAAAAAGCCCCTTGGCATAAATTGACCATGAACAAGAATCCAAACAACATAATTATACAAGTCAATGTGTTTTAGTCATGTAGCTAAAGGCATGATTTTTTAAGTATATAAACTAAAAGTGTTTCCAAAAGAACATTTTTTGAATGTCCACGTATAGTGGTCAAAAATCAATATAGTGTCAGAATTTGCAAGTACACTGGTATAAATGTCAAAAGCCAGCCAGAAATAAGTAGCATCAGCTCTTAAAACGCAAAACAGCACTCAAAATTGTAAGAGCAACAGTCAAATTGCATTGAAATAGCCAAAAAAAAACAAATTTCAACTATGGATTCCAGAAGTAATTTTAAGAGGAAAATTAAATGTTCAAGAAAGCATAGAATCATGCAAGTCACCTAAAAAGCCATTCATCAAGGTTATATTTTAGAATTAAAAAATTCAAAAAATGTAGCATGCCATTGTAAGTCATCTGCCAGTCAGCTAAGCATAATGTACATCTAATTTATGGCTCTATAAAGTTCAAAAGGTCAAAATGTATAACAGTCCTAATTATTGTAAAAAGTCTACCATATTTATCAGAGAGAGAGAGAGAGAGAGAGAGAGAGAGAGAGAGAGAGAGATCCCTAAAGGTAACTGTAAGTGCAGCTGTCTTCCATGTAACAGTGTAACAGTTTTAATTTTTTTATTGACAATCAGGCATAGGTCAACTTGTCACTCACCTGATTAGATGCTAATTATTTATACGAGAGAGAGAAAGAGAGAGAGAGAGAGAGAGAGAGAGAGAGTCAAATGTGTATAAATTTACCCATTCATTGAAAGTAATCATGTATCAGCTGGATATCAAACACTTCTTACCAATCTGACATGATTTTCACAATAACAACTTTTACTTATCAGACAAAATTCCTAAAATCAGCTGTAAGAAATTAAAGGTAATAGGAAAGCTTTTTTAAAATGCTGTTAACTACAGTCAGTTAGCAGTAACACTGTCAAAGCACGAAAAATATATATAAAAAGTCATTTTTTCATGGACAACATTTATAGTTTAGAAGTTTGTTTTCAAAATTAGGGAGATCGAAAGACTTTTAAGGAACGAGATACATTTCGAGACATCTTCCAAAATTTGCGGTTTTGGAACCTCTGCACATTAATTAGGAACAAAAGGTTTTGGGATCATAAACTGCCTGTATATAAATCATTTTTCCCCACAGCACATTCGGGAGAAAGAAATACTTTTCTTGGAGGTGATGTCTCATGTGCAAAATGGTTAATTTTACTACACAAAAAAAAAGAGATGAATATTGGCTTAGTGCAGGTTATAACCCAAAAGGCGAAGCTGATTATATCACAGGTAAAAGGTTGAAGTGATTCTTTTCTTGACTCTGTTATAACATCTATAAGAAACAACCATTTTTTGATAGACCGCGTGGAAGAATATCAAATGATATTCTTTACATGTTAAAGTACCTGTCATGAGAGGCCACCTGTCTTATGAAACCACTTGTAGTGGTAATGGAGTAGACTTTTATGGCTGAAAATATCGTACTGTGATTATACCTTTGTTAAAACTATGAGACAACTTATCACTTTCAACTGCTTTTTACCTTATTTTTGGTACCTGCTACAGAGACTACTTGTCATGGTTCAATCCACCCTTCCAATAAATTTTATTGTCACTTTAACTAGCGTGAAAATCATTTACTATGTGGAACAACTTGTGACAAATAGAGGGGATGGTCTTAAATACCAAAATCCATGAAGAATTTTTGAGACGCTTTATGTTTGTGAATAGACAGGTTTGTGCTGACCAGTACCGGCTCGTGGTAGCAAGTAGACATTAGAGACAAGTTTTCAACACGAGTCCAAAAATATTGCCAGCGACAAAAACTAAATTTGATCATGGAGAACGTCCCCTCGTAGGTTCTGATACATGTTACTCTAAGTTTAATTTAAAATTTCAGGTAAGTTCAAACCTCCAGTTATTATAACGTCCGGGCTTTCAAGAGTCCGACGGGTTACTGAATCACGAAAAAAATCTAAGAAAAGTTCCCTTGTCTCCAACGCCTGTTGTGTGTCTGTGTGTGTGTGTGTGTGTGTGTGTGTATGTATGTATGTATGTATGTATGCATGTATGTATGTATATATATATATATGTATATACATATGTATGTATATATGTATGAATGTATGTATGTGTATGGGGGAGTCTATAAAAAGTAAATACAAAATTATTTATTTGTTAACTGCCATCTGTATCCAAAGAGACTCAATATCTGGATTTGAAAGGTAACTTATTTTGAATGAATATGGTTCTTAACATATATACTAACACCACCTCTTTATCTGTTACGATCTCTTCGAAACAGTTTATAGTCTTGCAAAGAGATATCATTACTGGACACTGAGTTGCTTAGGTTATCCTTTTGTATATTGACTCGTGCACAATAATGCAGTCTACTACACTCGGCACCGAACCGTTTCAACAGAGCACACAGAGCAAGGGTATAATGGGATAGAGTTGCAATACCAGGGATGATACAGGGCTTAGATGTGATTTCAATAAGTGAGATAGATATCCAGGGAATGAAGACAGCACAGAATGAGATGGGAAAATGGATACTAGGAGCACTACCATGTGCAGCAACAGAAACAGTCCTAAGAGAGTTATGTTGGAATAAAATCACAGACAGAATTACCGAAGCAAAGCTGAAATACTGGGGGTGTCTGCAAGCATTAAGTGAAGACAAGTGGTGCAAGGAAGTTTACAATGAAGTAGTCAAGGACAACAAGATCGGTCAAAGACATAAATAAGCCAGCAGATGGATATGAATTGAAAGGATTTGATGAGGTTGGTGATTGGAAGGTGTGTATAGGTAAGACTGTCACAAGCGGCTGAAATGAGGACTGGAAAAGAGCAGTCAGGGAAAAGAGTACATTAACTCATTCCACCCTGATGAGGCTTTTTCCCGCTAATATCTAAATGTCGTCTGCTAATTGTATTTTACTAATTTAGGGATTATTTTTCAACATTTTGGATGAAACTTGCATGGAAGATCATTCCAAATTATATGCCCATGGTCAACAGCTTTCCTTGGCACGCTCTGGGCGCATTGCGCCCAGAGCGCGCCAAGGAAAGCTGTTGACTCAGTCTTCTATCAGGGTGGAATGAGTTAAAGGCATACAAGGTACTAGTAAAGCCAACAGAAGGTGTGTGTTATGATGAAAGGAAGAGATCCAGGCTTCTTTTTCAAAGTAGGGCAGCAGTGATCAATCTAGAAAAGAGAAAACAGAAGTGGACAACACGCAGTAACGGAAAATGTAAGGTTGTTATGAATGTGGGTATGTTTCTTTTGATTTTAGAGATCACTGTACTCATTGAGTGTGTACCAGGTCACAGAATTAGCCTGCTTTGTTAGGGTAACTCTTAGGCAGCTTTTAAACGAAGTGTTGACCTATATTCATATGGCTCATTTCACTGTACTGTCTTTACACGTTTCGGAGGTGATCTAGAAAGATCAGAGACCGGTCTCATTCAATGCACTGGGATGTGTGACTAATTGGAAAACTCTGGAAATATGGTGGAATTTCTCTCTCTCTCTATCTCTCTCTCTCTCTCTCTCTCTGTCTCTCTCTCTCTCTCTATATATATATATAAAGCAGCTATTTTCCTGACTAGAGGTAGAATTCTTAAAGATCTGACAGAAGCTGTGTATTGTTACCAAGCCAGCGGGACTGTGAGCTATTGTTATTACGACTGGTATATTTGGTGTCAATTGCACCACATTGAAACCAAACTGCACCTCTGTGAGATTGGATCTACACCACACCTTTCAGTACCACATTGGAACCAAACCGTACGGGATTTGCAACAGATCATTTGTCATCTGTCATAGAACTTGGAACTGTGGGACAGTACCTGTGGGTGATATCACCAGGGATTAGGATTCACCAAAGACTGTTTACTATTGAAATACCAGTGGAGATAAGTTTACCTACTTTGTACTAATTTTGCTTGTTAATATATTGTTATTGTTATATCATTGTTGCAATTCTTTGTTGAGCTCTGCTCATAATCAGAAGGTGGGCATCGTTACAGAGGTATGAAGGCAAGAGGCAGATGAGACAGTCAGTTTTTGGCTTTTGTGTTATGATGCATATAGAGAGATAAGAGAAGAATCTTTCAGAAAATGACACAGGGAAGACCATAATAACAAGGGTGTAGAAGAAGTTCAGCGTTTAGAGGAGGTGGAACGTGTAGCGTGGGTTTTAGGTTTGAAGGATGGTTTCCTTGGAGGCAGGAAAAGGTACTAAAGGTGTACAGGACTACCTGGTAGGGTGCTGGGAGAAAAGAAGTGAATTGATAGAGTTACATAGCAACAGGGTAAATTAGAATTTCAGAGTGCAAGGAGGAAAGGAAATGGGGGTAGGGCTCCCCTGGGGTCCCCCATGAGAAATGCTTGAGCCTTAGAGGCGGGGATAGGGTGTGTAAGGGATAGTTGTTTGGGTTGGTGGGGGTGGGGGAGACTGCAAGTGATGAGTGTAGGGGGATATATCCAGGACCAGGGGCCCACCACAGCTGTGGGAGAGTGATTGGTGGACCCTTTGCATCGGCACAGGCCCTTAAAAACATGGAGCATGAGCTGATTAGGATAACCATGGTTTCCTCTGCCTCAATTTTTTTTTCAGGCCACCTGTGTCACATAGGATCATGGAACAAAAGCGGAAAGCCACAGCCCTATTTTTATTGTAACACTTGAATCATTCAGTTTGTGGCAGGTAAAATTACCTGTGCTCTCACTTGGAGCCTTGTCATTCACGACATACATTCCCGAGCTTAAACAAAGCTGCTGAAGAACCTCCCCAGCTTTGTAAACCATATAATTTTGCAAACAGTGTTTCTCAGACCAATCACAGTCATAGCTGTTTGGTAAAGGTACATAATTTAAGTTGTCACATGAGATAAAAGATTGTCCCCCATTATAGTAACATAACCTTTTTCTGAATATTTGGCCACATTTTTTTCTAGTATATCCATGTAGCTATCCAGTTTTTATGTGACCCGGCAGAATATGCACACAACCAAGACAAGAATCGTTTTTAGTAAAAACTACCTTTTGTCGAGTTTTACCCAAAGAAAATCTCCATTGCTGTTGTGTAATAACTGGATACCTTTGCGCATTTTTTTGTTCAGTAAAATCACGCCAACAGATCCACTTTTAGCTTTAGCATGTCCATTTGACCTTAAAGAATGAAGGGTGTCAAAGCTGTGCATAATAGGATCTAGTTTAAAATATATTTCATCTCAGTCACTGAAAATACATTTCATGTAATGGGACTTAATCTTCTTTAAGTAAAATGACTCAAAGGCAACAAAAGTTGGATCCAATAGATCATTTCCTTTGATAAACGTCTGTCCAACATCATTTACATTCCAGCTGAAAATATTTGAAAAGTAGTTGCCAAAACACTTTATTTTCGATGGAATATTCTGTTTGTCTTTAGCCGGTTGTTTTTCAAAATTCTGAACATTTTGGTGCATACAGTTTATGTTTATGTCCCGATATGTGCATGGCCAGCAGGGTCTAGTGATTATGAATGCACTCCAGTATTCATCTGTCAATGTTGTTATGGCAAATGCTCGCACCTTTTGAGTTCAAATGAAGGCCACCTCTTGCAAAACATGGGCTGTCGATATTGTCATTGTCTGTTAATACCAAGTCATTTCTGCTGCATGTCATAGCCAAGGCAGTATTCATGGGCTTCACTTTTTGAATCGAGATTTTTGCTCACCTTTAACAGACATTAGAACACGCTACATTTTATCTGCAATGCCTTTAGGTTGTCTCCAATGTGCTGGAGTTAAAGAGCGGTGACATCAGTAGAACCACGTATCCAATTATTGGTTCCAGTATATATAATTAAGGTGTTAGGTATTTCATGAGTACCCATATTTTGAAGATAGTTTATTGCAGATGCTACTGTTTTTGTACGAGGGAACGTGAAGAGGGTCAATTCCTGCTTAGGGATGTGACAAAATATATCTGTGTTTAGAGTTTTTTTGTAAAGGACTGTCAACAACTTCAACTTTGTGGTATTTTATCCACAGGGGGCATTTTCTATGTGGCAATTTCCGAGGAAATTGGTGTACTTCATCGGACGGTTGACAGATTCCAGTCACATGCCTACTATTTAGGTACCAGCTCTCCAAAAGAACCAGCAAATTGCTCCTTTGGTACAACAGCAACTTGTTGTCCCAAGTGTTGATCAAGTATTGTTCCTACAACTGAGGGGAGAAATGGACTGTCCCTGAATTCAAGTATATTATAATCCTGAATTAAAGAGTTTCCAACATGAATGACCTTTCTTCATTTCCACACACCTGACTGGGCTGATAGGCATCTAGACGGATCGTGGTATCTTAGCTCTATGTAAATTAGGGTGTTGTTGCTGGCAAACACCATGCTAAGCCAACTCAGGCCCACACAGCAGGCATTATGGCGACTGATGTTGCCGAATTTTCTTAGCGTTGTGCAAGAGCATGACTGCAAGTTTAGAGAGCATGGTTACCCCTGCACCCATATGGCTTCACGAACTAGGTCATTATGAAATATAGGTGCGTATTTGTACATGTTCTAATAAACATAATATCACATTTGCAAACCGTTATACTGCCCAATTTCCCAGCATGGATGGGTGTACAATGACCTGGTGTCCTTCGGGATTGCACTGAAAGAGTGCATTTAGGAGTTTCAGTTGTATGTATTCAGAAGAGGCCTTCCTCTTTGCTTAGTATGATCGCTTGAACTATGCTCGATGGGGACCTCTATATTTAGCTTAAATGTTTCTTCCTGGAATACTACAAGAATTGCATTGTGCTAACTGGGTTGTTTAATTTTCAGCTTTGAACCAGTTTGATTTAGTAGATCCATATTATAGCCGAGATTGCCTTCATGCCACAGACAAAAGAATAGGAGGCATAGTGGGCCTAACAAGATCAACATCTTTGAACAGATAGGCTTTGTGGAATAGCCTGGCAACCCAAATAACCACACAGGCCACACAGCTTTTTGGGGTTTTACAGAATGACAGAATTGAAGCCACCCCTGCTTGTAGACATAGCGATCGTGATGAAGAGGTGACAGTGCCATCGTCCCCACAGATATGGATGTGTTCAATGTTGATGTTGACTACCATACTCTGAAAAACAGCTACAAAAGATCTGGCGCGAAATGAAATACGAAAAACATTGCTTCATGTAGAGTCAGTGGGCCGAAAAAACTTGAAACATTTGTCCACAATAGGCTTATGCAGCCGCATGCAGGAAAAGAATGCAAGAGGCTGGCTGATCCACTACATTAACAACAGTTGTTGCATTGTCCCCTTAGTGTACTGAAAGCAAAGCTTATACTAATACCTGTAGTCTTAAGTGTTGATCAGGCTTTGTTCCTACGGCTAAAGGTGGTGCAAAACGGAAAGCTGTGAGTTGCCAACAAATCTGATCTAAAGGATTTGCCAATGTGTGACACCCTCTGTCCACTGTAGATCATCTTTAGCACAACTCCTTGTCTCGTGGTTAATTGGCAAGTGATAACAGTTGGAAGCTAAATGAAAGAACATTTTTATGTGGCGTCGCAGGGACCTTTGAATCATCTGTTCTACAATCTGGACAAACGACCAATAGTACTGACGTAGCTCTAACAGACATTGACAAGAATTGATAAAAGGAAATACCACATGAAAGCGTCCCAATGGACACAGGCCAATTCAACAAATCATTGAGCACCACTTTTTTGTGCCGCCACGCAAAAATCTGGCCTAACTGTATGGCTCTTCCAGGGAAAAAGTATGATATCCTGTCTGAAGTGTTACTAGATAATGCTCTACAGTATTAAACACTCTGGCGTTGCTTGATTTTTTGCAGGAGATATCTCAAATAATGTGCAATTCTTGGGAGACCAAAAGCATGTCACGAAGAGGCATGCAGATATACGAGATTATTATTGTCCTGTAATACGTGTTTCCGGCTGTGCCCAGGCAACAAATTAAACTGACGTCAAAAGAGGTAATGAAAGGGGAAGAAACATCCATCTTAAAACTGTTTCAATAAATGTCCAAGTTATCAAAGGCCTAACAAAAATATATGTGTGGTTCCGGTAACGTGCCTGACCATACTAACAGGGCCCAACTCTAAACTTAATGGAGCAAAAAAGGGTACTTTCAAGCCGCGCTTCGTTAATAAATATTGATGTACCCAGGCCAGTGCTAGAAACTCAGAGACCCAAGTGGTCCAAAAGAGTACATAATTTTTTTCAGTGGCCCACACGAGACATATGTGGCCCACAGGGCCAAAGCAAGCGCCTTAAGGCATGTTAAGGGGGTCTGGGGGCATCCTCCGCTTTCCACAAAAATTTCGAATTTGAGCATGCAAAACGGTGCATTCTACGGAGTTTCGAGTGAAAAATCTTGCCTTGACATAGTTGACGAGATCACAACATTTTAGTCATAATTGTATGTACCTGGCTATTTTCCCTCAGATTGTAAAAATATCTGATGCAAATTGGCAAAAATTAGTAAGAAATATGTTTAAAACAGACCATTGCCATGTTATCAATTAAGATAAGACAATGTATTTATACATGTAACGCTTTAGGGAATTTTTGCACACGTATCATGTTTATTAATTCAGAGAAAATTAACAGATTAATTATCCTGCAATTAGTAAGTTGTGCAATTTTTCTACAAAAGCAAGAGGGAAAAATACATTAAGATAATCACTGCGCCTAAATGTACTTAACATTTATCACTCAACGTTGATTGATTGATAATATTTTATTCACACATGCACCAGCATTGTGCAATATAGTTGCTCAAAGCACAGCAAACTATGGCGCATGAAATGGGAGCAACAGATGCCTAGGGAATCTTGCCTTGGCTTATTACCATAGTGGACAACAACGTGAAAACAGCAGGTATGAAATCAGAAAAATGTTAAGTTGCTTTCCACACGTTTGTAGCCAAAGAGCTTTAATCATTGATGAATTACCAGATTGATCTAAATTTTCAATATATTAATATATAAATAAATATAAGCACCAAAAGCATATTTTTATAACACTAAGACACTGAAATTACAAATATATAAAGCGATCCCTCTCCAGTACTCCCATCTCATGGCAGTCATGCATCAAGATAGCCCCAAGGGACCTCCCCACGCTCTGTTAGCTTCGGGTTAACCTAAGCCAAAAGAGCGTGGGGAGATCTCTTGGGGCTGGCATCAAGAATGATTTCACCTTATTTTTAAAAATGTTCTTGCGTCACTTTTTTATATACCCTGGCAGGTTCTGCATGGTATAAATATGGTACGGTAGTACCTGCAATTACCGACCCCAGTCCCGACCTGGTCAAAAGGACCAGTTTTCCTGGGTATAGGCCCTTTTGCAATATTGAATGGCATAAAGCGAACGGCCCTGGTCCTGTCCAACTGGAAATCTCTATACCAGCAAATTTAGATTCCCTTGGAGCATTTTCTGCAATTTCTTCACATGAGAAGCAGTCATTTTGCATAAATTCCATCGCATTTTTCAAGAACAGTGATGGCAAATTTTGTTCCAATGCACCCGTTGGACAGCCCTAGAGCAGCTGCAACACGGGGCTAACGACCAGCAAAAATCAACCCACAAACGACCACCCGTAAGAAAAGTGCTTGTTCTAATCAACCGTAACCAAGTTGCAAGCTAATAGAAAAGCTGGCCAACGTGCCGTTATTTTGCAGTGAAGTCACCTCAAAAACAACATTTTATTTTAACTTGTCTCGATGGTTAACTTGGACTGGGAAAAAAGCATAGCAGCTGCATATAGCCACGGTGGTGTGATATCGGTATCTAGTATCGCTAGGTTTCAGGTGTCCATTCTCTCAGTTACCAGGAGAAACAGTCGTGAACGAATTTTAAAAAGACGACGTACTATCTTAACTTTAATCTGCTTGTTTGGTTGTGTCTGAAGCAGTTATCATCCGTTAGTTTAAAATCCAAATGCAACACGATACCACGATGGCATGCATGCACACACGGTGAGCGTTATTTCAAACATGGCGCAATGCATTGTGGGAAAGCATAATGACAGTGAATGGGGGTCAGTTATCAGCGCGCTGTAACTGTCCTTTCACCGAGTTACCAGGGCAAACCGTCGTTGAAGTACTTTTTAAACATGACTTACTCTCTTAACTTTAATCTGCCTGCTCGGTTGGGTCTGAAGCAGTTATCATCATTAGTTACAAGTCCAAATGCGAAACGACGCCATGTGGTGGCGAGCGCCATTTTGAACATTGCGCAAATAATGCAATGATTGCGGGACAGTCTCACAAAAATACATTTGAGTTAGATATCAAAGTGAATCGGGGTCACAACATATATCATATTATTATTGATGCTCTGAAAAATTTGCAAAATATATACTTTAGGTTTCATATATAACCCTCTTCCCACCCCTATTGGGCAAGATCGTGACAATGCTCATTTACAAACCATTGCCATTCACATTGGATCCGAAATTGACAATTTTCGAAATGGCAGCCAACTGGATTGGATATTTTGAAGAGGTAGCATCCAAAATATGTGTGTGATTAGTGTTTAGGGAAGGTTAATTTGTCGAATGAGTGTAATGTACAATATATAATGAAATTTTCCAGAGTGATCATCACCTGAAAATGTAAATGCAACGACAAATAGTTACCAGTTGTAGGCCCCAGAATACGGGTTTTGTATCAGACATTGGGGTCGTCGCGAGGCAGTGAATTTAGGGTCAGCAACAGGCTGAGTCCCAAGCAACCCACTGCGTCAAAGCCGAAGCTTAGTGGAGAAGGTTGCCTCGATAGTGGATACAGGTCCGAAAGTACCGGCGGGTATTATATCAGTGGTAATAACACAGGAGGGATAATGTGCTGGTGTGTTCTTAAGATACAAATCGTCTGTTATCTTGGTCACACACACTTTGACAGAATGTTTTGGAATGAGCTATGGCCAAAGGCTAGCGACTCCAAAGGGCCCAGGAATAATCCTATCCACACCATTGATGACAAATTTCTATAATTTCTGCTCCAATTTGAACTTGAAACTATCCTCATTGTCCAGTCACTCCATAATGGCTGAGTACACGCACAAAGTACTATAGCTTAGTGAACAGAATTGAGATGCATGCAAAATAGGAGGAAGTCGCACCACTTATAAACGTCTCAAAATGTCACTGACATAACATTTGGGGTGTCAAATTCACAGAGGAACACAGTATATATATATATATATATATATATATATATATATATATATATATATATATATATATATATATATATATATATATATATATATATATATATGCCCTTACATGAATAATGTTGCTGGTTCCATATATATGTATATATATATATACATACATATACATTCAAGTACCAACATAGTAGGTCTGACGAAGGTAACTTAAGCAAAAAAGAACATGA
Source organism: Hermodice carunculata (assembly GCA_964020975.1). NCBI lineage: Eukaryota > Metazoa > Annelida > Polychaeta > Eunicida > Amphinomidae > Hermodice > Hermodice carunculata. Next base: position 78,940,744 of record OZ026620.1, on the reverse strand, counting down.
TCAGAGCGAACAGCTTATGTCGGCGGACACTGTTTAACCAGTGGTTAATGAGGCTCTTTGATTGTCAAATACCTTTTCACGAACCCTGCTATAGCACCGCCAAAATAAACTTCGTGATTTCAAGCAACATGAAGGTGTGTGTGCGCGTCATGTATGATACACTCTTTCTGTATTAGGATGATGCATTTGCTCTCTTAACTTAAACTAGTTCAAGGTATATCGCGCGGCAGCACATTATTTACCCTTGCGCCTATTATCCTGTACTTAATTGATAAATAATATCCATTTGCTACTTATATTGAGATTTGAAATGCACCACACTATCTGTTAGGATCTTTAATACCATATATTGGACAATTAGAGCAACAGGAAACTGCTAAAGTGGCGTCTCTTCTGTCACTGACAGGGCATCTGCAGCAAGAGGCCGCTTATTAATGACCATGGCGGAGGGGGTTAACCGGTTGGCCCGTGATAATGGAGTGAAATATTACTACAAATATAGGGCCATTAGTACCGACGTTAACCCCTAGAGCCACGTTAGACAGTACATAATGGCATTTGAGCATCATTATAGATACCGTTTAAAGTTACGACACACGAAGGACACGCGACGACAAACGTTGATTGCCTTGAAATGTTTCTATGCTTATTGATCTCTCATGGGGAACAGAAATATGCATTTTTAAGAACAATCAATTGGAATAAGGTCTAAAGCAGTCTTAGTATTTTGTTGCACCCTTTCTCTTCCTAGGATAATTCATTCCCACAACAACTTTGATATTTTAATACGATTCGGTGTTCAACAATGACAGGAAAACACAAGACGCCTGAGTTCTATATGCCATGACAATTATACTTTGCGTTTGTATAAAAAAAACCAGTTAGCATAAGATCAGGGTGATGTTCGCTCGTGTTCAACCTCTTATGATCTGTAACCATCTTTTCCCCTGTTCAATAATTAACAACTAAGTAAGCTAGCTAAAACTGTTATTCTTGGAACAATCAATTGCCTTCAAACCACGCACATCATACAGGGCACCAGTTTCGCTCGAAAAGAACTTCCCCCGACATTACAACCAAAATATACACATAACAACTTTTTGTTTCATCTCATTTTATTATTAGTAGTATTATTATTATTGTTCTGACTTATGTACTGCAACCACAGAGACCATACAAATTGGCTTTGTACGCTATCGCCTTTTTAAAATATTTTCATTCCAGAGAAACTCTGAATAAAACATTTAACATGGAACGTAGGTGGTGTAACAGTAGAACTAGTGTGCCTGCGGCAGACGAGAGATAATTTCATGACTACATCTTTGTCCACAGATCACATGGTTTAATAACACATAAGAATAAAAGAAAAATAAACAATCATCATCGGACTTTCGGAACGTGGATAATGCTGTACTAGCAATAATTGCATTAGATCTCAAGTGTAGCCAAAAGAACTCAGCATTTATCAACAGAACAGGCAAAACTTGTATACAAGAAACCACAATAAAGAAGTTCACCTACTGCCATTAATCGATTCTACAATCAACGGAATGTGTCGGCCGCAGTTGGCACTGCAGGTAAACACGTACTCAGCCACCCGCGCCCTTTCCGTCTGTTGCAGGTAGCGGCACCTGAGAGATAAACAAAACCGGCTTCATTCATTAGTCGAAAATGTCAATTGACACAAGAAGCACGCGCGGCCGCAAGTGCATATGACATGCCCTATTTACATGTATATTTCATAGGTCATTAGGTCAGCTGGTCCTGCATTATGATTTATCAAGAAAATACCAGGTGAAAATACTGAGCATATTCTGGCATGACACTGAAATATATTATATTCCTGAACCAATGTGTGTTCCAGTGGTATTTTTTCGCAGTTACAAACATCCTCTTGCGCTATCTGTTGTGTTCCCTTTCAAAGATAGTGTATTGATTTCTAATCACATTTAACCAATTTGATCAAATCTTTTCTTATAATGCATGCGCCTGGCTATCGTGATAATGTATTTTTGTTCTAGTTTATACAATATATCAAGCACAGAACTCGCTCTAAAAACCAGCATGCCAGCTGTGGCAATAAAACTAACACGAGCTTAAATGTCTACAAATTAGATGACATCGTCGAACAACATGGTCATTCCGGAGGGCCATATCATGATTAGTGAAAATTTAAGAGTCGAGGCACACATGAGGGTGGTGTCCTGGAAGTTTAGAGCATTAAATACTTGTAGGCACATTTTGAATGGTTTTCTTTGTGCCAAAAAAAGCACAGAATTTGCATACTTACTCCAGGCTAGTTTTGGTTTGCCTTCTTATACAAGGTTTCGCGTACATCACATCCCAAAGCTGGCCTGGGTTACGTCTTATCATCCTTGACAGAAAATTTCCTGACAAGCTGTTAATGATTGAAGGTTTTCAGCCACCGCTACGCAGAGACCGAGTGCATGGCACTGGTGGTGGCGTCGCTATTTATGCCAAAGACAAGGTGCCGTGCAATAGGCGACCAGACCTGGAATTGCCAAATTGCGAATTTGTCTGGGTTGAAAAAACCTTTAACTCTGGGAAAGTCTTGCTACGTGTACACTACCGTCCACCTGGCCAATCTGCCACAAATAGAGACGTCTTTATGGACTACCCTCGCCCACTCGATATCCTTTGCCATTGAATCGAATCCCAAGATACTAATCCTTACGGGAAACTTTACGATCGTTGTCAATCGTGGGAGTTTGTACCTAGGGATAGTGAACTAGGCCAGGGTCTCTGCGATCTCGTTACTCAGTATGGCCTATTCCAGGTGATCTCGAGCCCAACCCGTTCCACTGAGTACTCCCAGAGCTTACTTGACCTATTAATCACCGACTCTCCTGGCTTGATCATAAATTTCGGCGTCCTCCCATCCGTCTCCACTTCTGATCACTACGTTATTTTTTTGCACCCTTTCTCTCTCAATCCCTGTTGGACCGTCCCTTTAGGCGTACTATATGGGACTACAAACGTGCCAATTTCGATGAACTAAATCATGCTCTACATCATGCTCGCTGGGACTCAGGCCTAGCTGTATTCAACTTAACCGACGACTCAGTTTCCAAGTTCCTCTTCCTTTACACATGCAGACAATCTATTCCTTGTAGAGAGTTACTGGTTAGGCCGAAAGATAAGCCATGGATTGCACGCGGTATCAAAAGGTTAATCAGACAGCGATGCCGTGCCTGGAAAAAAGATACAAGCGCCTCTCACTCGAACCCCGTCCACATACACTCCCAGTTTATAAAAAATTACGGCGTCTCTTTCAGCTATATAAAATAAGTGCGAAATCTCTCAGTTGTAATCAAAAGGTCAACCCGTCTTTATTATGTTAAACTTCCTTGGGATGTAGATTCAAAAGAATACAATTGTAAAAAGATGGTGGAACCTCAGTAAGTTGATTCTAGGTAGCAGACTACATTTAACTACCCCACCTCTCATCGACGACGACGACACCGTTATTTCTACTAGTTTAAATAAATGTGAACCTTTCAATAACCACTCCGCCATGCAGTGCAAATTTGTCCCCGCAAGATGACCCTCTTCCTCTTCCTGATTTCAAGTTCAGAACTGATTTGCTCGTCTCAACAATTTTGAAACTGATGTTGGTTGCACTGAAAAAGCACTACGTTCACTCAAAACTAGCTCGGCATCTGGGCCAGATAGTATTGACAGATGGCATTGGCCTGTCATCGCTGCGGCCCAGGTTCGATCCCCAACGATGGCACAAGTTGTTCCTCCCGGGGAGCTCCTCCCACGTGTGAGTCCGATTCCTCCGAGCGTTCGAATTTGGCGGCGGTTTTTGGCTGGGGGTTCGTGGTCGCGTGTGGCAAAGTTTCCCAAACACCTGCTGAGCACCGATCCCCAACGATGGCACAAGTTGTTCCTCCCGGGGAGCTCCTCCCACGTGTGAGTCCGATTCCTCCGAGCGTTCGAATTTGGCGGCGGTTTTTGGCTGGGGGTTCGTGGTCGCGTGTGGCAAAGTTTCCCAAACACCTGCTGAGGGATCTCCGGTTTCCTCCTACATTAAGTTTGGGATAATTGGGCTATGATCTTGCCTACTGGACCTTGTGGAAAAACAGCCATAGGCTATACATGCTATCCAGTATAAAGATGTTCAATTATTATTATTATTATTATTATTATTATTATTATTATTATTATTATTATTATTATTATTATTATTATTATTATTATTATTATTATTATTATTATTATTGTTACCGTCCAATAGCCCTCCTTTGTAACGTATCCAAAGTCTTTGAACGTTCAGTGTACAACTTTTTCTACGAGTGTTTGGTTCAAAACAACCTTCTGACCACCAAAAACCCTGGATTCAGAAAAAAAGACTAAGATTTTTATTCAAGTCATTTCCATTGTGCATGATATCTACAATGGTCTCGAATTTGGCAAGGAAGCACGGATGGTTTTTCTCTATATTTCCCAAGCTCTCGTCAAAGTCTGGCACGAAGGCCTTCTCTTCAAAATGAAGCAACTTGGCTTCTCTGAACGTCGTGTAAATTTTATTAGAAGCGATCTTTCGAACCGCCACTGGGGGGCCAGCGGGTAACCATATGTGGTCAAACCTCTTACTGGCCTCCAGCTGATGCAGATGTGCCGCAAGGCTCAATTTTAGGCCCACTTCTTTTCCTTATATTTATCACAGACATGACGGACAACATAACCTACTTAACTTTTGGAAAACGCTTTCCACAAATCTGCCACACGCAATTACGGCTGGGCTATCGGAGTTTTGAATACACGTTTGTTTAGATTTGACAGTGTACCGTCCTCCGGTTGTGCTTGTTCTATCCTCTATGAAGATACTATTCATTATTTCCTTGTATGTCATCATCACGAAGAATGCAGAAGTAAACTTTTGGCATTGTGTGCCATCTTCTGGCTGCGGGAGTAAACCCCACCAACTCTTACTTCTCATTTGGCCAGTGATATTTTACTGTGTTATTTTATTAAAGGCAATTCCGCGAGCTATCCTCTCAAATTCACGAAATGATATTGGACGCAGTGTATCTATACATTATGAAAATTCGCAGGTTTGAATTCTTAAAGTAATTTCTTGCTCCTGGGGCCGTCCTAATCTTTATCATCATTATATTTGACTTTCATGTCAGTACATTTTTTCTTTGAGAACAGTTATCAATTGTATAAGATGGTTGGTTAATTTGGTAACTTCTTGTTAACAATTTGCAGTGTATATTATTTATATTTCATTTACTTTTTTATTCTCCTGTGGTGTAGTGTGCGTTTTGTATACATACTGTGTGTGTCTTTCATGTATTGGAGATCCTCTTGTTTAGCACTCGCTGTACTATTAAGTTATTGAATTAAAATAAATATATTAAAATAAAAAATCGAATCGTTTTATATATAGGATAATAGTGAAAATTGTAGACACAGGAAGCGAAGATGTTTATTATCATACATTTTCTCACTTTCACAAGTTTGTGATGCATTTTCATAGTTTTACCAGCTCGGGATAGCTAGTGATACTGCACCTGCTTGAGAAGAAGCCTTTGAATCAATATGATCTTCCTCAATGTGTCATATAGTTTTGCCTTAGACCCCCCCCCCCTTGCATCTGTAATTATTATTAGTTTTATTATTATACGTTGCTCAAACATTATAGTCTATTTCCACCCAAATCTAATCAAGGGGTTTATGCAAAAGGAAAGTAATGATATAAAGTTTTGGACACTTAAATGACCTTGAAGTTTGATCTTTACTGGTATTATGTTAACAAACGCATGTGCGCTGATACATGGAATGTGATGCAGGACCGACAACGCCAACTTGTGGTAAAAGTTTGAAAGTCTGTACCAAACCCATCCCTCATTTAAACCCGCTTTGGTTTACAAGGATAACACGAAACTTTGACCCTTGATGACATAAGGCCAGACCTCCCAGTGACCTTTGCCATTTTTGATTTTTTTTAATAGAGTAGAGAACAACTACCACATTTTATGAAGATATCTTAGATGGTGCGCTTATTACTAAGCAGCAGAAAAAAAAATGAGGGTCACATCTCAGGACGACCGTGAAAACAACGGTAAAGCTGGAGCCGGCGATTTTACATCAAGATTGTGTCTCTTTTTTTCATTATTATTATTATTATTATTATTATCATCATCATCATCATCATCATCATCATCATCATCATCGTCGTCCGTCGTCGTCGTCGTCGTCATCATCATCATCATCATTATTATAATTATTGAAAATAGGCGGGCAGCCTGATGATTTTGAATTGCCTGTGGAAAGTCCTGTGGCCAGCAATTTTGCGTCAACACTCAGGTATACAGCTGATGAATATTCGGTATATTATAGACCCATATCTTTTACATGGATTGCGAAACAGGCCAAGCCTATATTAATCACTCTCCATAGCACAGAATGATGTTATTGTTGAACTCGTTCCACTTGCTTCCCCGGCCATGAATCGAACCCGGGGTGACAGGCGAGCGTGTTGCAGCTCCGCCAACCGTGCACCCCACATGTTCGGCAGTGGTTTCACATCCAGAATAACAACAAATTGACCCCTTTTACACTCCCCCCTCCCCCCTTTCTTTTTCTTACGTTTCTCTGATAAGTTGACATTTCAATCTGTCTCACTAGCGATTTAGCAGATTGTTTAACGATGTCATTCCTAAATGAAAATGTTGTTGGCTTCTGATGTGGGTGCATTTCCAAGAAGGAGAGAAAAGGTGGTGATCCGCTCTGTTTCTTTTAGATGATAAAATAACAGAAATTGATTTTTTTAAAAAATTGAATTCATCTGCCATTTTCTATCCAAAGATCGAGATTAATGTAAGGATTTTTGGCTCATTCTGCTAGGGTCATTGACAATTTCTGTGAATCTGCTGCCACCTGAAATGATGTGATGCAGCCGCGAATATTGTCATCACTTGACAGACTTAAAACAGCAGAGGGCCCGGTAAAGAGCCTTGCAGGGCACCGGCCTCAACTGGAGCCATGATGTTGTTTGGCCTGCATTTGTAACACCTTGCCGCCGTGGCAGACCCTGACATTTATAAGAGATTTCGCAAACTTGGAATGTTTTAAGGCGAAAAGAAGACTGGCGTTGCCTCCAGAGGATCCACCTAGATCGCTATATGTTTCTGATGTGCTCTCGTCGGCGAGCGCCCACAACAGTGAACGAAATAGAGAGTCAGGGAGATGATGTGGAGGGAAGACTGGCGCGCCAGAAACTATCAAATATTTGGAAATGTCGTGGAACGCCATATGTGCTTGTCGGCCAAGCTGAGGTCCGTTACAGATATCACGAAGAACGTCGACCAGCTGTTTGCTAATTAAGTAATCTTTCCTCAATATATATATATATATATATATATATATGGCGATTCTGTGCTGGCATAAAATGCAATCGAGCAAGCGTTCACATACCTTGAACCACAGAGAAGGGGGATCGGTCTATAATATTTCTTAATTATTTTTAGTGTATTAACAGACAGGAAACAGGTTGAATTTCTTCCCTGGATCAGGAATATATCAGTGACTGAGACAGAGGTTAAATGATCTTGCAAACGAATGGTACATTCTGGGAGCACGGAGCATGACGGGCTAAATACAGTAAAGTGTACCGTGGAGTCGAGTTAAGTCTGCGATGTAGCTAACTGTGATGTGTTTTCTTTTGTAGAGCGGATAAGATCGTTCTATTTCTCTCGTAACTTATCTATCTATCTATCTATCTATCTATCTATCTATCTATCTATCTATCTATCTATCTATCTATCTATCTATCTGTCTGTCTGTCTGTCTGTCTGTGTATCTATCTATCTATCTATCTAGCTAGCTAGTTAGCTGTGTGTCTGTCGCCTTTCTCTCTCTCTCTCTCTCTCTCTCTCTCTCTCTCTCTCTCTCTCTATATATATATATATATATATATATATATATATATATATATATATAAAGAATTTATAGGAGAGTGTGAGATCTTGTCAGTTACGTTTGACGTTTTTAAAAATTCCCATTGCTTATTTCAAGTTTTTATTTTAACGATTATTGCGGCTTGTCTGTAAGCCTGGTAGTTACTTCTCAAGATGAATTGAATTGTGTGCAGATGTTTAAATAGTATTAGAAGTTGTTTGACCAATAAGAGACTGTGCCGCTAATAGAGTCAAAGCACTATAAAACCCTTGTTCCAGTGTGCAATGATGTTCAAGTTGTCAATGTTACTTACCCCTTATCTCAGATCGAGCGTTTAAATTGGGGATGGTTGGAATGGGAAACAAGAAGACTGCAAAATACTGCAGAGTTTATAGGTGATAGGTGAAACTATGCCAGGCATTAGAATTACACAGGTTAGTCAGTAAAAATAAGATCGAAGGGCATTATTTCAGTGTACTCAGAGACGCAAGATGGCTCAAATAAGAGTTCATGTAAGGGGTTCTGTGTCAAGAAATCAAAGTGACGTTGGCCAAGTTTTCTGTCAGTTTAGGCAGCGTTCCAACGATGTCATTAATCACTGAAGTTAACTGGAAGAGGGAGTATTTTTCGCTTTTGCTGAATGGCAGCAGATGTAGAATGTGATTGGTTATCCATTAACAGAGTTCTGTCCGAAGTCGCTAGACTGGAAGGCCGGTAATATACACCTGAAACTAAGTTCCAGTACAAGTGATAATTTAGGCCCAAATGCATTCACTACTGGGCTATTCTGGCTCTACGCATCTGCTGCAGAACAAGTCGTTTCTAACGTATTGAGCAACTTCCCCGCAACCTATTTTACGATCATTAAGGAACGGGGTAGAAGGCCGTCTGATGACACATAACTTGAAAAAAAAGGTTGGTAAGTCATGCCTTCGGAGGTTGTAATGATATGACACGGACTCAGTAAGTATGCATATCTTATCACGACGCTTCATACCTCTGTACTATGGTTTAAAAAAACCATAGTACAGAGGTATGAATTCAATATATTGCACAACCCAATGGCATGCAGCGTACATTATTCCAGTCGTTGGCTGGCTCCGTGTAACTTTTATTTTCAATTCCGTTGCTATGCTTCACGGCAATTACCACTCTACCTTTTTACATGCATCTCATACTTAAAATTATATCCCTGCACGTGTCACTGAAAATTCATTTATTACTCACTTGTGTACATACCTTGATTTTGATGTATATTCTACTCTGCCCACAATTTTGAGGTAATAAATTTATTACTACTATAATTGTTATTATTATTATTATTATTATTATTATTATTATTATTATTATTATTATTATTATTATTATTATTATTATTATTATTATTATTATTATTATTATTATTATTGCTACCCGAAACAACAACAAGAAATCGAGCTATGTTGCTAAAATAATGTTTAATGTTTGAGAAAAAAATACCTATGTTATATTCCATGTGATACTGTTTACCATCAAATACAATTGACGATCTTACATGAAAACAGAACTACTAAAATGAACAACTCAACAGCGATAGCATTCGATTGACGTTCAGTATGGGTGCCGCTTTCACCGTGACAGGCCATGTTCTTCCCGCAGTCCTGTCTGCCTCGTGGATACAGATGGAAATGACCAGTGGTGAGAGCATTCGCAGATATTTGGAATCAAATTATCCCGATGAAACCTTCCTCCTTCTCCAACTTACAAATAGTAACTTTTCAACACCTAGACTATAAAAAGGGGGGTAAGGGGGGGGGGGTTACTACCCTGGTACAGGTAATTATAACTCTGGAGTACGCAGTACGGAAAACAAAAATCTTTCAAAATTTTGGATAGTACGAAGTACGTAAAATAAGAGGGCTTCCAGTACGCCGGTACGGTAAATAAAAAGCCCCAGTACGCCAGTACGGGAAACCCCTTACTCACCCTCTATAAACAGTGGCATTGAACAAAGCAATTTGACCTGTCAGGTAAATATTCACCTATGCCATCTATATTATGTGCCAACGTTAACGGACGTATTAACATTTTCGTCAAGACGGACGCACACACAGTCTTGTAGGTGGAACATAAAAGACTCGACACAACCACAACTCAAAGTTGCACGTAAATACTGAAGTGGATGACTTAAGCTGGGTTTCCATGTGCGCGTATTGCGTACTGCGTTGTGCGTAATAATTGATTGACTTAAAATTAACTACCCCATTTCCATGTGTGCGTAGTGCGTAGTGCGTGTTGCCTATGCGTTTCAATCGCTCTGTGTAGCGATGTGTGCGCATCACGCAGGGCAGACGCGCGTAACATACACAAAATGGCGCCAAATCCTACCAAAGTAAACATTGTATACGTACAGTATACGCCTGGTTTGCGGATACATGGAAAATGGTATACACAGTACGCAATACGCACCCCAATACGCGCACGTGGAAACCTAGCTTTTTTATATCATGACGATGACGCGCAGCAGGAAACATTAAATATACACTCCATGTGACACATCCAGTGACAACTTGGACCTTCAAATGCTACATTTTAATTATTTTCGGTATAATCGTGTTAGTGCATGCCCCGTTTGTTGCTTTTTTACGTGTTTTTAACAGATAAAAAAAAAAAACAGAAAAACGATATATATTACAGTTACATATAGTGTGCACCATGGCAGGCGGTGTGGCATGTAACATGTTACCGACCATGCTCAGCGTAACCGCAACTAAAACTAAGTTCTGTAACACATTCAGCGCGGTCTTTATGCTTGCTATATCACAGAAAGCAGATACGGAATTTCTACTTCAAAATCCCGATAAGTACCAGCACTTGCAGGTACTTGCATATTACGTTCCACTAGTTCTCAGCTTACTTATGTGTGATATCGTCAGCCATCGACAAATGATAAACTAAAGCATTCAATATTATAGGTGACCATTTGTCGTGAATTGCATCAGCGATCCGTATTTCCAAACCACATTTTATGTGACCAACCAATAGGAATGTGCCCCGTATGATATAATACCTGTGTATACTCATGGAATAGGTAGATATTATAAAAAAAACCAGGGTATTTGATTGGGATTACTATAGCTTACGTCCATACAGTTGGTATCGTACATTAAAAACATGCTGCCCGTGCCAAATATCTTTTATTTCATAACATTTTATTAACATCAAACAAAATCACATCAAGTTGTTCAATATAATCATGAAAGGAGCAGGCGGAGGAAGAAAAAGACGGCAACGACGACGATGATGATGATGATGAAGACGATTCATTCATGAAGAAGTAAATGTGCATCAAAATGAACATACTAATTGAAAAAGCACATGTACACAGTGAAACATATATAAAAAAATACTAGTTAAAAAGTAAGCCTGTTGTACTGTATCACCGTCTATTGGGCATATCTTGGCTAACCTGGTTTCTTTTCTTTTATCGGTTGAAATTGCGCAATCAAGCAACAGTATAGACTGCCAAATGCATAGTTACCTATATCAATAGGATACATTCATATTTAACTGCGATCCTGCTCACTTCCTATGTTGCCGGGGCAAGAGACTGATGCTTCCACCATGATCAGGGCAGCTTTGTATTATATACTATATTAACATCCATAAATAGCACCTTTCCAACCAAAAGAGAGCTAATTTCTAATCAATTTTGGCACCCTTTATGTTTCAAATATATGTTAATACATTTTCTGAAGATCATTCTGTGTCCATGTTGTTTCTTTTATTGAGAAAGTACTTTTGACCATGCTAAATACATGGATCTGCCCTGATGCAGGTGGCTCCCTCTTTAGCTAAATTGGTGTTAGAGTAGGACCATATTCAAATATGAATACATCCTATTATGTGTGACACTGCGTCAAAAATGTTTTAAAATGTTATTACCAATAATAAGCAAAAATTTTACAACCGACTATGTTCATAGAAAGAAACATGAAATCAGCACCAGACCAAAATGAAAATAAATTGAACAGGCCACGTGCAATGGGCCAAAACCTTCAATGCCTATTTCGACAAGTCCATAATTATGCTCTGAACATGCTGAGTTGACATAACAATGCCAAATTCATATTATTTATAAAGCGACCTTTCATTCAAGTATCAGCATGCCTGCAGTTGCATAGACTATGAAATAACATAAAAATGGCTCAAGTAAGCAAATTCCCTCTGCTCGCCGAGGAAAGCTTCACTCAGTCAGACCTTTCACTGAATAACTTAAATGCTTGCAAAATATACATAGCAATAGATTTTTATTGCTGCACACTACATTTGTACAGTACGTGGATTTACTGTCGCACGAATACAAAAAAAAATTGTCACAAATTTACATACACGTTGTGTTGTCTTACATCAAGCGGTTAACCGGACCATTGGCCGTGTCCAATTCGGGACACTTTCACATTAAACGAAATATTTTGTCCCCCCCCCCACCTCCTGATGGGTTGGAGGAATATAGCCTCCCCCTCTGTCGTCCAAAATGCTTGCCAGGTCCATTGTTCACACACAGTAAAATTTATAGATACCAAACTTCGTGTAAGGATACTTCTTGGGATTGAGGTGTGTCGCATACCATTGAAAATGCTTGAGCGGTTCATCTCGAATATACTGCAAGAACTAGAGATACCAAGCGTTGTTAGGACACTTCTTGGGGTAGCAGTGTCACTTACCTAAATTCTTTGACCTTGAGCTATGACATTTTAATTAACCCTCTTAGAGATAATGCTTGTATGGAGCCACCGCATTTCCCGCTCAAGAACAACGGATACTAGTACCGATTACCTCCCGTGGGGGACTCGACGTGAATCGCCGTGCAAAACGACATCGTACATATTACACCTTATTCCACTGGTGGAAACTTGGCAATGGTGGCACGAGAAAGCTCCTCCCCCCCCCCTCTTTCCAGCTGAATGCCACTTATCTTCGTAGAAAGTGCTAGATTTACTCCAATCTTCTCAACCGTATCCAACCTGAAGGTACCGAAGCTACCATTCATATATATATATATATATATATATATATATATATATATATATATATATATATATATAAATTATGTGTGTGCGTATGTGTATGATACCTATAAATTGTCTTTCTGCAGAACTGTAAAGAGATAGCAGCTGCAACCGAGAACGCGAGAAATAAATACGATCACCGCTTCGTTGTAAATTTCGTGATTTATGGTAAATCTACATTTCTCGCTGACGTTCGTCAGTATTTGCCTGCTAAACATCCGTTCTTGGCGGTCTACTACCCCCCAGCGAACAAGAAAGTCTGCTTAGGAGGCAACGTCAGTATATGTTATTGGCAAAACCGGAAAGAGAATCCAGCACTTGACTGGTCACCATGTTTTATACCATATCAATATAAATACAAAAACCAATCAGTTGCATCGTTGAAATTGCATTGCGGAATGCAAACTCATCTACCAGGAAATGAATTGGCCTTGGTTAACTATACGCCCAGGATTTTACAGGGAAATGGTAAGCCTATTCATTACTTGGGTCGACAGGTGTACGGGAAGCACTGCAAGGCTGTGCGGCAACAATGAGAATATTGTTCCAAGATGACGCATGCTGTAACCTCCCAATTTCATCTTCGTCTATCTTGTGTTCTTTCCAATAAGTCACGGCAGTTAACTTTTGCGGAAGAGAACTATGGTCGTCTGTGGTAAAAAACAAGCTTATTCCTCCAGTGAACTCTGCAATTCTTAGAGCCACACTATTAATCTGTTTTGGTTTTTTTTTGTAGCTGTACTACCCATTTTTATATTAGGGCAAGGGAAGTTATTTTCGAAATCCCAACCATTTGATTTAAGGCCTCTTTTTTTCTTCTTTGAACCCCTACTGCCGAGGCAATGCAATCTTGCCACTTATTACCTTATCACTGACCGCAAGTTCTTTTTAAACAAGCTTCACTTGTGTTTTATAAATGTTGGCCCAAACTTAGCAAAACAGATCCCTGGTTCTTTGATTCATTATTCTTGCACTTCTCAGCCAATAAAAAAGCTGTAAACAACTGCCCACAGTCATATGAAGCTAAATCACAAGAAACGTGTTCGTTTAACACTTTTTCCATTCAATATATTTATAGATATTGTTTTTCCAGATTCTTACAGTCGTAATATTGTTGAATTAAATAAATTTGATTGTTTATGAAAACCAGTTGAAAAATTACCATTATGCATATCTTTTACAATTTATCATGATCAGAATATGACAACCAAGGGTTGATTTTTTATTTCGTAAGAGAACTTGTCTATCCATAAACAAAAAATATTCACGTCATTTTTTCCCCACAAGGAAACATATTAAAACAATAGAATCCCCCGCATTTCATTAACTTACATTTTTACCCCGCCATTAATGGTTGCTTAACCCTTTTAATGCATTCAAAATGATGAATGTGTAAATGCCACGGAAAAGAAGCCTTGTGATGCTATATCCCACCCACCGGACCACCCCCACACAGACACTTTTTTCATATATAAATGGCATATTCCGCAAATAAATCAATTGAAGCTCTGTGTGAACAGGTTACAATTTATTCAATATCGTCAAGAAAAATATGATTCTGTCATGGTTCTGTTCTTTAGAAAAAAGCACATTTATTTGAAATTATAGTTAAACTATTAAACTTCTTTGAACAGAGAAAATTGTATCCTGTGTCAAACTATGATTCCTAGGCATATTTCACCCGAATGATTTTGATTGCAGGATAAATTCCTAGTGTTTAATACAACTTTTAATGAATGAACTAAAAGTGTTAAAGATTAAAGTAATAAAATCCAGTTCAATGCACTTCAGTCAGAACATTTACTTCCAGAATGTCGTCTTTTCCAATCAACTACTCTAGTGCATATATTTGATTTACTTCTACTATTACCTGTATCACTTAAAACATTATGTATTACAGTATAATATTGCATTTGAAATCTTCTCAATATTGTAAATAAATTTACTCTGGTGTGTGATTATTGCACCTGAAATCTTATCACACACATGTATTGTGAATTTATCTGTATGACTTGACATGTGTGACGTGGTTATCCTTAATATTGCACAGTAAATTATTAGGTTACTTTTATAGCTCCAGAAACCATTAAGAAAGTTGTTCATATGTCGCATTGTGTATCTTGCTCAGCATTAAATAAATGCTGGAAGGCAGAACTAAAAGCACAAAGTCCTATCCAGTATCTGCAGTTAGCTTCACTTCTCAAATAATATTTTACAACTACATTCACATTCAAAGCTGTGCATGTACTGGAACTACTGGGCTTCACGCACAGCACAGCGAACTAATTTCAATATCGTAATCGGCAGTTTTCATGCAAATAAAAAAAGACAAACTTGTGTGTTCACTTTTGATTTCAACCTTAAATATCGCTGGATTTAGTGTGTTTTTTCTTTTCATTTTTAGTTGACGCAGAAAGTTAAGTCGTGCCTTCTTTGATGTATTCTCTATCATTTCAATCACGGGAGCACCTCGCTCCTCATTTGATGGTACTTTGTAGCACCACATACATTTGCATTTGCCGGGCAAATCAATCTTTCGTGTCAATTCTCCGTAGAATGTGCCGCTGGCCTGGCCGTCCATCCATTCCCAACTCCAGACATTCTTCCCTTGTGAATCGAGCTGTTTAATCTTCTGGCGGTCTCTATGTGGTATCTTAGAAGAACTCATATTTATCGATCGCAATACAGCCTTCCAAGGTTCCATGACTGAATCCGCCAAATCCAACAGGGCAAATATGAAGCTTCATAATGCAAACAAGATGCTGATTCGTCAGCTAACGCATATTTATAGGATGACTTGGCCAATCAGATTCCCCGAACTATCATAACCGCTAAGCAGCAAGCATTCGGTTTAGTGGCTGAGGACACACCACTCACGTTTGCACTGTTATTGCTGTGGATTTGTTTTCAAGCACAGTTACAAAGTAAAAAAAACCTAACTCACTCTTGGAATTTGCAGAAAGTCACTGTAGTTCCACCAAAATTGTAGTTAGCTAGTGAACCTCACGAAATGACTTCTTGTCTGCAAAGCGCCCTCTATCATGTCTTGTATCGGACACTTCAACATAATATGGGGAGCATGAATTGAACTCTCTCTGCAGATGAGGCCATATAAGTCGTTTAAGGAATTCCTCTTAAATATATCAAATTCTTAGACCATGTGAAATTTTGTACATGACCATGTTGCAAACATGTAGAATTATTTCAATTCTTGATGTACTGATTTGGCGCCATCTTATGTCGAAGTTATCTACCAAATGCACTATTTTACAAAAAAATATGTCAAAGTCAAATCTGATATGGATGTGTTTCCGGTTCATTCGACTTGGCAAACGTACGTAGGTTCTAAACAACTTGTGATAACATAATGCTAACTTGTCTCACAGGTTTACTACTGAGGAATAAAAAATGAAATCAAAGTGGAAGTTTAGTGCACGGTCCAACTATTCGCTGAACCTTCATACATGTCGTCGATAAGAAAAGGGATATTTTGAATAAACGATTCATTATCGGAAAATAACACGTATTAGAAGTTTAGATGTGTCTAGATGCAGTGCAAGGGCCACATTGCGAAATCACATGGAGTTTGATCGTTTTGCCCAAATAAATAACTGCTCTGGTTTTGAACCTTTATAGATCTAAATTAATAATAAATGGCTATCTCATTGTACTTTAGAAATTAAAGCGCCGGAATGTATATTAATTAGGCAAAAGCCACATAAATGTGGGGAATCTGTTTATTGCGTACATATGGTCATAAATACCACTGATCAGTCAATTCACAGGGTAACCTTCCTCGTTTTGGAAGAGAACAACCCATCCAAATGCAATAAAATCGACTATCCTGGTTGAGTTTGCATTTTTAACAACATTTCTCGATAGAATTTAGCTGCTCTTACCTACTTTGACGCGAAGCTTTACATTAAGGTTACACTGAGACTTTTGCTTGAGAAATTCTTATCCATGAAATTAAATGCCAGACTGTTTTTCTGATATCATTTGGAAGGATAAGATACTGAAGTTTTCAAAAACCATAAGACATTTTTTATATTTCCCTAGCTAACAGGCATAGATGTTCTTTTCCACCTTGTTTCATTTTTACACTTGATCATGCTTCAGAATACACCTTGTGGGATGACTATAATGAAAAGAATATGCCTTCCGGGCGGAAGGAGGGCAGATGGACAGAATGGTAAAATTTCCGCAGCAAGCATGTCACACAAGGCCAGAATGGGGCGGAAATTTCCATCCAAGATTCAAAGGTTTTTCAACGTGAGGAGAGTGCCGATTTTGGTATTTGCAATTGTTAGGTGTGCAACACTGCAGGTTTACAGGCACTTCTTAGAGGAGTCATTTTACAAAGCGCCACATTTTTTATGTTTGGGCAAAAATTGCATTTGCATTAAAGAAAGTGTGCGCTAAGCTTTCTAAAATTACATATTATGTCAAAATAATTTCTATCAGTTTCCTCAAAATAAAAACGGCTTAGTTGATACTTTATTGCGGATACCTATTCAGTGCTACCTTGATACTTTTTGTGGACATTTATTCAGTGCTACCTTGATACTTTCTTGTGGATAAGTATTCAGTGCTACTCTGATGCTTTTTTTGGATACGTATTCAGTGCTACCTTGATTTTAAAGTCAACACTGCAAATTGGCCAGCATGTCACATTTGAAAAGAATATATATATATATATATATATAATCATGGTGATGAAAATGATGATTAAAATCATGGTGATACAACAACAGTATTATTTCATGACTCGAACAAAATACAGTTCCGACAACTCTTCAATGTGGCAATGTTTTGCTATTGCTGTATACGCAGAGTTTATGCGGGGGCGCCCTTTTGCAATGACATTGTGTACAGAGTTATGTGATATGTTGAAACTTACGTATAATCCACCAACAAAAAATTAACCCTAACTCTGCCGTGAAAAAAAGGCGGCTTTAACAGTTGTGCTGGTCGGGTATCGCTATTGGATAACGAACTTTGTAGATATGAGAAACTTCCACTCACACGGTCGCTTTACGTTTGTGAAGCAAAGGCGACGAAGAGGACAGAGACAAGCTGACGAAGTTTGAAATTACACATCACTGAGGACCGTTATGAGATTAAAGTGTTAACATGCCTGAAGTAATTGTATATGTACGCACACATAAAAAAATTGTATGGAAACAGAGGATTGACTTGGAACGACCATGTTGTAAGACTGGTAATATAATCCAGTGTATGTAATAACAAATCGTGGAAATAAAAGTGAAGAAATCATCAGTGCATGGTATTTGCTACTAGGTACATACATGTACCTTACAGACAACTTGGTTTCAGTAACCCGAGACTCTGTTTGATTCCTGCTAGCCAGCTTCTACTTGTACAAGTATGTGCTAATTTCGAGCGATCTCTGTTTCGCCAGTTTTATAACATCCTGTTACCATACCTGCCTGGGCAAAGGGTGTCGGATTTAACTTGTTAGTGCGAACACAGGTTATAGAGATGGGCAAATATGTCTGATCAATTCAATTATTACATCCTCGCGGGGAATTTGATTGCCAAACAGTAACCGTTTTAAATGTTTCCCATAATAATATGACCAATCGATGGCAATTGCAAATGTATAACTGGGTCAGTGTCAAAGAAGGACAGGTAATAGTATCCAGATATTTCAACCTGCTCATACAACCTTCATGAGATATTTGTGCCAACTTTGCGCAATCTCTATCAATGTATATTTGATATGTCATGCTGACAAGATTGACGGATACACATTGCAAGATGCGTGCTGGTCCTTAGTAAGTCACTTGGATAATGAACTCACCCTTATTGGGTACTCCTTGCATAATTTGACTCACATCTGTCGGGAAAGATATCGCTGTATCAAACATTCAGGCGCATGGTGGCATGAAAAAGCACAAAAGGGAGGAATTTAACAGTGTTAGACGTTGCAAATTAGTTTTGTGGGTTCAATATTATCATATTATATATGACAGAGTGATCTGTACTCACCGCCTTTGTCACCACATGACCCACGTAATTTTCACTTGTGGGTACTCTGAATTCGATACTTTGTCTGCTTGTCCTGCCTCATGTGATGGTTTCTAGGTATTCCACACAATTGATTTTGGTTTAAAAGCGGAAAGATCGAGCTATTTTGCAATGTGAATACGTATGAACTACCCCTAAAACACCAAATGAACCAATCTGCGCCACATTTGAGATATCAACGTATATTGCAAGGTATGAATGGCTTGTAAGACATTTTCACTTAAAGGGGCTTAGGTAATACAAAGCGGCAGAAGAAATTGCACTTTGTTAAAGAATGAACAGGGTAAATGATGGAGAACTGATACAAATTGGTTCCTGCAATGAATAGTTTAAAAGGCGCATTTTCACGGTCAGTTGAAGGGAACAGTTTGTAATTTGTCTAAACCACGACCAGCTGTACTCCAGTTTGTGGCCTCTCAAGGCTGTATTAAGTGACACGCATAAAAATACGGCAATCTTAATCGACTATTTTTTTTAATGATATAAAAAACACCACGGTGTCGGAATAACCAGGCGGTACTCACTTTTATTTTTGTCTGAATAAGTCGGCATGCTCTCTTTCACGACTCGTCGTCTGTCTCATGATGTTTTCTCTGTGGTAGTTTTCAATGAAGTAAACATGTATGTAATTAGATTCAAGATTTTGCACAACCCTGTAGCCAGTAGCCAGTGAAGCATACGCGACTGGTTTCGTGCATTCTGATGCTTTTTTTGTTCTCAATGAAGTGTAATAGTCTACGACAGGCTTAAGTGCCCCTGGTAGTGTTTGCAACATAAAAGTAGGATAATCGTGGATTTACACATTCAGATTTTGCATGAAAGCAAAGAACATTACATTATCACAGGCTCCACAATGCAGTGAAGAAGACGTTTGGACACTAGGTACATTTTATAGGCAAAAGAGAGTGAACAAGTACAAGTAAGCTGGTTATCGAAACATTATCTGTCACCTCTAAATCGGACTTTTCTTTTAAGCAGACTATCGTATAGTGACATTTCTGTTGCAACCATTGTTACCAGGTTCGTACAAACCGTTTTGGTGGTAATACACTTACCACATAATTAGTCTGCGATGCTCATGCTACATACATAAATTAAGTCCACCGCGAGTCCATTCGCTTTCCGCACAAATATTTGCGTGGCAACTTGCTACACGTACAAAAGGATTTCCTGTACTTCATTGGCTGTTTTCTTCGACTAGTAGCTATGACGGAGGTGGAGCGTTTTTGTTTGTTTGTTTGTTTGTTTTGTTTTGTTTTTGTTTTTGTTTTTTGTTTTTTTTTTTTGGGGGGGGGGTAATGTTCCAGATTCATAAATGTCACGGAAGCAATGTAAATCAACTTTCTTCTTTTGTTACCAGCTCAGCCGACTGACACGTCAGGAACACCAAAAGTGGCAGGCCTACCGCACCTCGTTCTCGCTCTGTGTCGTAAACTATAACTTTGGGGTTTTCAGTGGTAAGGCCTATTTGTTTTGTGAAAAAATAAAGCCTAAGTTTGTACTTAATGCATTATATATTTCGAAGGACCGGCTTAAAACCACCAGTTGCCTTATATGGATGACTGCCTGTCTCAAACCAGGAGTAAAATTGACTTTCTTCACATTGGTATTGGAAGATGCATGTTGATGTTTTAGTAATTCTTGAATCTCTGCCCTTGGATGTACTCACGTTGCTCTCATAATTGGCTTGAAATTTATGAATATGGGCAAAGTTTTTACGAAATATTTTTAGGTGTATTCACACATTTGTTTTCGTATAAAGTTATTAGAATACGTCTGTCAGCGTATTGGCAACATATACAACACGCCTTCCAGGTTAACAAGTATATGTATAAAAAAACGTGTGTACAAACGATTAGCATATACACATATATATATATTAAAATAAGGTTATGGTGACCCAAAAATCTAATCAGTTCATTTTGCTAGGTAAGATAAGCATATTGGCAAATTTGAGCTAAATATATGGAGGCTTTCTGTAGATATCGGGGTAATGAGAATATGCACATCCGTACAGACGGACCAACGGACGGACGGACAACCGAAAAATATGAAGGGTCCCGCATAGGGCGGACCCTCAAAATGTCTTCCATGGCCCTACAATACATATGGAAGATTGTCTTTTGCTTTTTTGTCAGATACATGTACAAGATTGGTCCTTGCTTAATGATTCGATTCATGTGTGCTTTTTTCTTGTTGTCAATAGAAGCATTTGCATGATCTATGCCTCAGTATTAGATGCATGCACAATATATTTCCCCTCGATGATATTTGTAGGTGCATTCCAAAACGTGTTCTGATAGTTATCAATCGAAGAACCGATCCAATCTCTGAGGTTGATGTAGCCATTCATATATGGTCCTGATTATTTTGGACGTACGCAGTGACAGAACGAACATTGAGAGAACAGAGCGTGGCTCACTCATGTCGCGTTTTGGAGATATGGGAATGTTGCAGGACATTTAAGGTTGAGTTAAATAAATAAATAAATAAATAAATATATATATAAATAAATGAATAAATGAATGAATGAATGAATGAATGAATAAATAAATAAAAAAATAAATAATTGAATAAACAAACAAACAAATAAATAAATAAATAAATATATAAATATATAAATGAATGAATGATGAATGAATGAATGAGTAAATAAATAAATAAATAAATAAATAAATAAATAAATAAATAAATCGATAAATAAATAAATAAATAAATAAATAAATAAATAAATAAATAAATAAATAAATAAATAAATAAATAAATAATGATGCCATATCTGTGGCAAGGTTTTTTTAAATATGTGTATAGAATTGTTCTTTTTTGTTTGAAGGATGAATACAAAGTGGGTCCTCGCTTTGGTCTGGACGATCATCTCTCTCGCCAGAAACATGTTCAAGATCATTACTGTCGTTATTATTGAGAAGAAAATCTTCGCTCTCATTATTGGTAGATACATGTATAACTAGACATAGCTTCAACTCAAATCATTGACTGAACGGTTCGCCCTAACGAGCATGTAATTAAGCTAATATTTGCTCAAATTAGGTCATGGTGACCCAAAAATCTAGCCAGTTCATCTTGCCAGGTAAGATAAGCATATTGACAAATTTGAGCAAAATATATGGAGGCTTTCTGTAGATATCGGGGTAATGAGAATATGCACATCCGTACAGACGGACCAACGGATGGACGGAAAACCCCAAAATATGAAGGGTCCGGCATAGGGCGGACCCTCAAAATGTCTTCCATGGTCCTACAATACATATGGCAGATTGTCTTTTACTTTTTTTGTCAGATAAATGTACAAGATTAGTCCTTGCTTAATGATTCGATTCATGTGTGCTGTTTTCTTGTTGTCGATAGAAGCATTTGCATGATCTATGCCTCAGTATTAGATGCATGCACAATATATTTGCCTTCGATGATAAATGCATGTATAAGATTGGCAGGTTGTGTATGACTAGAACGTTTATATATTCCAAGCTTGTATTACAATATTTTCCCCTTTGTTGACGGATACATTTATTAAGATTTTCACATTTGCCATCACTAAAGCATGCATATTCCAAGCTCTTTCCAGCATGTATTTATCTTGGGTGATAGAAAACATGCATAAGATTGTAAGATTTTGCGTTATTAAAGCGTGCATATTGCAAGCTCTTACCTCGTTCGTCTTTATGCTTCCTTCTTTGAGCCGGTTCTGCCAATCATATATTCCCGATGGTTTCTCTGCGTCTCGGCCCACATCCATGCAAGCAGGGCCAACGCTCATAGCACATTCAACGCTAACTGAGATAAGATAAACCAAGAACTTGATTATATGTAGGAAGGATACCGCACGCCCCCGGGCTTATATTATAACCAAGGCTGTTGTCTCTCTGTCCAAGTTGTGATGAAATGATCATCAAACGAAAAAATATCCAAGCAGGACATCAGTTTGGTTCAGTTGTAAATTGGCAAGCCTTGACCATGTCAAACTAGTGACTTATCACAAGGAAAAGTCTCTTTTCTCAAGTTTGCGAATGATATATGTAGATTTATTACACACAAAGTGTCTGCAATGTACATAACATGTTATTATACGAGCTGGCACCTCTGTGAAACGATTTGGGAATTACTGGTGTGATCATTCTATATGCAAACGTCTCTTTATTCTTCGAATAATTGAATCAACTCTGACTGTCTGATGCACGTCTGGCAGATGAAATCAACCATTAGTATGCCTTGAAATAAGCAGGCCTCAAAATGGTGAGGCTTCATAACGCAACAACTAGCCACATGGACGGATACTCTGAACAGATGAAAGCAGCTAAGAGCGATTCATATTAACCCTTTGCTACGCAATGGACAAGGACTGTTTAAATTAATGTTTCAAAAAAAAAAATAAATAAAATAAAATCATTAAGAAAGGGTACATATTGGCATATACCTTTGGGCATATAGTAGTGTTTCGCTTTGCCGAAAATAGTGGATGATAAAGGGTGATCCTTTACCCCGAAAATATGACAAATATAGCCAGAAAAATAGCCCTTATACGGGCCTAGGGTGTGGGTATTTAATGTTTTACAACAACGGCCTTTTTATTTCATGTGATACTGTTACTTAACGACCTGTGGAACCCGATGTAGGCCTCCTATTTTTTTATGGCTTGTCATGGCACCGACATTCATGAAAAAGATTAGAATTCCCTTAGCGCATGGCGTGCGAAAGAAAGGTACCCCCATGCGCTTTACATAGTTTCAGAACATCAGTATGAGTTTTTTCACCTACGGGAACCAGGAAGCATAGTAATATCCATGAGTGAACAAAAAACTTGCCTGGACCAACCATGTCACAGAGCACTCTACAACGAAAACGAATGGCCCACAGCATAACTCCAAGCGTCTTTGATGATTTGTCCCGCCTGTCAATAAAAGCTTCAGACACCCCTACGGAGCCACATGACTCTCATTCGCCGCAGTACAAACTCCCTAGAGTATATCTTTTGATCGGGATTATCTGAATGAAGCCTGTTTAATATGGAAAAATACATAAATAAATAGATAAAAAAGAATTAGAGTGAAACTTTGCTAAAATAGAATAATATTTTAAAAAAAAAAAAAAAGAAAGAAAGAAAAAGCGAATCAGCAGATTACTTTGTCGGTCTATGAGGATGGCCATCGCCAATGCAAAATTCAAAAGCAATGCATTCGCGATACTTTGGGGTTTGACCCTTAAGGGAAAGACAACGAACGACAAACCATTCAAGCAGCGGGGAGTACACAACACAGTTTTATTCGCCCACTATTAGGACTGAAGTAAGGAGTCCCAGAAAGGACAAGGGTTAAAATACAAATGTAATCTATGGCGCGCAAACACAAGTCTTGGTCATGAGATTGTCAGGCATTTTCACACCATAATCAAAATATGCAAAATAGGATTCATGGTTACTTCCTGTTTCTTGTAAAAAAAATAACGAAATGACTTTTGTATGTCATTAGTTTGAAATGATAGGATACACTGTACCCAACAATCAGGCTATACCATCAGAGGAAAATGAGGGGCGACGCACTATAAAGGCCCGTATGTTCACACACAAGGTACACAGACCTACATACAACTTCAAGTACGTCACAGCCACAGTTCATTATATCGTGGTCATGAGTGAGTAACTCGTGGCCACAAATGATTATCCCCTGGCCATGCGTTACTACCTCGTGTTCACAAGTTTCTATCTCGTGTTCACGAGTCGCTATCTACTCTTCACAATTTACTACCTCGTGTCCACAAGCTACTATCTCATGCTCACAAGTTTCTAACCCGTGTTCACAACTTGTGACTGACTTGTGGCCACTAGCTGGGTTTGCATATTTTGATTTACCCCATGTTCCTTAAGTGGCTTCACATTGGGGGACAAATTTCTTTTACGCACCTAAATTGCCATTAAAACGAGGACCAGACTGTGCAATATTATGATCAATGAGTTTATATTAACATTAAATTCCATACTATATTGCAGGGTGAATGGTACCAAAGAAGGATTAAAACCAAAACAATCAAAACAGAAATCTAATCAATAAATATATTACATCCCTCTAAGTGCAGTATAAACCGCACTTTCACCAACCTATCTGACGAATCAATAAATATATTATAAACCTCCAAGTGCAATATAAACCGCCCTCTCACCAACCCATCTGACGCCCCCCCCCCCCTTTAATTTGTTGGGTTTTTTTGTTTGTTTGTTTGGTTTTTTTTTTTTTTTTTTGTTTTTTTTTGTTTTTGTTTTTGTTTTGTTTTTTTTTTTTGGTTGTGTGTGTTTTTTTTTTTTTTGTTTTTTTTTGATTAATTAAATGTTCCACCTCTCTCAGCAAGGGTATATAAGTCTGGTTTGTCTTGCCTTTGACACATAGAAAATCTAAGCAGGTCTTTGAATTTGGTCCGGAGTGACTTCACTTATGGAACACTTTCTTTCGTTTTGCTGTTGATACATGTTATGTAGTGTTATAATTTCAAGTATTGTTTTGTGCAGATGAAATATACATTTTAGAATGAGCATGCAGTCAGGTAACATAAAATAATAAGCATGCAAGTACAAATGTCTTCTTGTTGTTGCCGTCGTATTAAAATTGGCATTTGGCACTCATTCCGTTGAGAATTTTTTTCTCCTTATGTTGCTTTTCACATGAAGTAAATCGGTTGTCTTGGAAAACGTCAATTCTCAAGAAGTTTTATCTCCAAAATCATTACTGATGTTTCATTTTAGACGCCGTAAAGTGCTTTCGTCAAGTCTAATATATATGAGTATCAGCAAAACAAGAAAATAAAAATAAAAACCCACAAAAGAGAACAGGCTGAAAAGGGCAATTCGTATCATGTTATTAATCAGTATTCCAATGTTTCTGAAAATATACGGCGTAAAGCCCTGTGTGTCTCATTTCTATGGTTTCAAATTCTGTCATGATCAAGCAAATTGAATGAGTGTTATATGACCAAAGAAGTAAAAAAAAACGACGAAGGGGCATGCTTTGTGGCCAAGAT
This sequence comes from Hermodice carunculata, assembly GCA_964020975.1. Lineage (NCBI taxonomy): Eukaryota > Metazoa > Annelida > Polychaeta > Eunicida > Amphinomidae > Hermodice > Hermodice carunculata. The sequence goes on along the minus strand of OZ026620.1, from coordinate 78,914,687 downwards.
TGAAATGTTTTATTTTTTCTATACCCCAGCTCAGTGTATATGTATTGTGGGAGCGAAGAAGGCTTTACTTGGGGATACGCGGATTGGTGTGAAAGTGAATCGTCAACTGTGTAAACACTAATATTCTTTCGCGAACTCGTGAACGAAGCCCCCCTTCACCCCTCGATGTGATGTATTTGCCACCAATCTATTTCTAAGTCCATAAGGCTTTGTTAAATTACATATATGGCATATGCGGATATTATGCTAGTGGTGCATACTCGATACAGGTGTCTAACATGTACAAATATACAGCGAAGGATCCTTTTCAAGCATGGCCGTGTGCTGGAATGACTGCAAAGGTTCTGGTTGGTAACGGTCTATTTACTGTGGAGCCATTGACTCTTTATAACGCCATTCTTTTTGTATTCAAGTCAGTATTTTTTAACTTTTCCGCCTAATTTGGTAAAGATATATATGAATAAAAGAAAAGAGGTACCAAAAGGAGTCAAATATAAAGTTTGAATATTGATTTTTCAAATAGGAAGTTACATATACTTTTGAAGGGCTCTTCTTTCAATTTTGAAACTGGCACACTCAAAGATTTATGGAAGTAAAAGCATCCATTTTTGTGAACTAGTACTTTGCACTATAAGTTGGCGGCTTTCCATGTTTGGCACTACAAAAACCTTGCAAGGAAACAATATATTGCCAATACAAAATCGTTCCTAGGTTCACTGGTTATTAAGTTTTTTCTTTTTAGTGACAAAAGGATCAATACATTGAAGCGTAAAGTTAACAAGGTCATAAAGGGAGCTATTAGATGGTTTCACACTTACAAACTATCCGTGAGTATTTACAAGACAAACTATATGGCATTTCGGTCACGTTACTGGATTTTTTTCACTTGCATTGATAGAAAGGAGTTACAAAAAGTTCTCGCTTTTACATTTTATGAGTATGGTTTGGCCAAACTTTGAATGGGGAACAACATGTTTGATATGTTTCTACAAAGATAAGTAATATAATCGGCATTTGAAAAATAAATAGACAAAGGTTTGGAAAATGTATTAACTCGACTAATTATGCTTTGGTGTATGCTTACTTGCTTTATTGTTACACGACATGGGCTATTACTTCCTCTACTGCTCTCGACAAAATTGTTAAATTACTGAAGAACATCTCGAGGGTCATTACCTTCTCTAACTACAATTCCCGTACTGATGCTTGATTCTCCAAATTCATTATTTTGATTTTTTTTTTCAGATTTGAGTAAATATCTCACAGGATTTCTCACGTATAAAGTTAAGACATATCTCATTCCTCCGTTAATTCCAAATTTGCCTAACAAAGTATCGTAGTACTCATGATCGTAAAAAAAGGCAAAATCAGTATTTCTATACTTACAAGTTTCGGACTAGTTTGGGTACATTTTGGTTTAAACATATTTTATTTGCCGAGTTTACAAAGATAATACAAAAGCAATGATTATGTGCAATTGGGAAAGAGGGCGAAGCCCTATATTAATCCCTCTCGCAGAAGAGGACACATATAACAGGACAGCACAAGACGCACAAAACCATAAAAAAGAGGACAAAACGCCGACAAGACAGATAGGGGGGCAGGTATAATATTCACAATGTCAATAACAATAATTATATATAATTACACATATTGCAGAATTTGGTAAATAGTTTGTACCGTACATAAACAATAAAATAATATGAATACTTGTGTAAGCGATTAGCGATCAACCAACACCTGATCTGAAAAGTTCGGTTACAGAGATGTAATTATGTACGGCTGAGAAAATCTCGATATTTTCCTTAATATAACAATTAGAGGACCCGTAGAATATTGTCTGTAAGGTAAAAGGAGCATACTGTAAAATAACAGTATGAAGGTTTGATCGGGGAATAGTGTAATTAGGGCAATGAAAAAAGTAATGGCAAGAATCTTCATAAGGTGCGCCGCAGGAACATTTTGGGGTATTTTTTATGCCAATCTTGAAAAGATGCGAGTTCAATTGGCTAGCATCTAAACAGAGGCGTGTATGCTGAATAGCTAAAAATCTATTGCCAAGTTGTTCAACTCCTCAAACTTCATGGCTCTGATTACTGGTTGGGCTATGTTTGATTTGAACTTACGGATAGAGTCTGACTTCCGTATTTCGTGAGGTAGTTGATTCCACAATCTAATGGTTGAGGGAAAGAAAGATTTATCAAAAAGGTCGGTGCGAGCTCAGAAGTGAGGGAGATCGAATTGTTGGCGCGTGGTGTAGGTATGAGTTCCAGTAAAAGAAGCAGTGGAAAGAATAGAACATAATGGGTCCGGAACAAGTTTATTAACCAATTTTTACATAAAGGTTAGATTTGAAATTTCCCGGCGTTCAGTTAAGGTTAACCATCCAGTTTCTTCATATAGTTTAGCATTGCTGGTTCCATACATTGCACCAGTTACAATTTGGGCGGCATTAAGCTGTATGCTTTCAAGTTTATCTTCATCTTGAGTTGTACAGCCACTCCATACTTGACTACCATATTGTAAAATAGGCCTGATGAAAGAAGTATAAATAATTTCTAGTGTTCTCCTATCCAATGTAAATTTCAAACCTTTCATAATATTAATCAATTTGGTTGATTTGTTAGATATGTCAGCGATATGGTCTGACCATCTTAAATCGGAGCGCAATGAGATGTTTATGTTGAGCTACATCTTGCAAAACATGACCTTAAAATAGGATTGGGGGATGAATAGGAGTTTGAGCCCTTCGAGAAATGAGCATTGAATCTGTTTTCAGAGCACTAAACGTGACAAGCCAATCATTAGACCATTGGTCCATATTTGAAAGATCCATGTTCAAAGTTCGAGCCGCAGTGTCAGGGTTATCAACAGTCAAATAGAGAGAGGTATCATCAGCAAACATTTTTATATGAGAACGGACAACGGGTACATTTTATATCTCAAGGGTCCATTATTTGGAAATCACTCTCTACTAATACTGAGACTGCCGCTACATTACATATGTTTGACTCTATCAATACCACCTGCGACTAAAGTCGAGCTACTTAAGAGGAACTGATTTCAATTACGATAAAGATACCAGATTCGTATTCATTGTGAAAAAAAAACCGTTCATTCAAGCACCAGCAAGCCTGCAGTTCCAAAGAATATGAGAGTCCAGGTCACCAGCTTTCCCCGGCGTGCTTTGGGCAGAATGGTCTAAGGCACATGGCAAAAAACTGTTTTACTCAGTCCAAAGCTTGACACTAAAAGAGGTAAGAAAAATCTAAGATATATATTTTTCAGATGGCCAAAAAGGTTATGCCTTATTACTGTAACATCTCTATTCTTTAATTCGACTCCCCACTCGTTTTATATTCATTGACCTTGTACATGTATGTCCGGTTTTATCTAGTACTATTTCAGCTTGGAGGGAATACAAGCCATAGACGCCCCCCCCCCCCCCGAAATCGTTTAAATCTTTGTTTTCGATTTTACTCACGTTTTATCTATGTTGATTTGCTTTTTCCATTGTTTGGAATCTTATATGTATGTGTTGTATGTTTGTTTGATGATTTTTTGCTGCTGCAGCCCAATACAATTCCATACAATTGATTTTATGGATGATGTTTTTTTTAAGTATGCCTGTTAAACAATATCTGCAGGTCTGCAGAAAAGGTTGTTTTTTCTCAGTTATTTGCATAAAAACCTGCCCCTGTCGGTTTGCTGGATATTTACGTGTCGTGTGGCACCCGTTTGGACCATGATCATAGTTTTGTAATAGTTGATTGGCACATACTCGAGCCATTTTTATGGTGGTGTAATTATTATTATTATTATTATTATTATTATTATTATTATTATTATTATTATTATTATTATTATTATTATTATTATTATTATTATTATTATTATTATTAACATTATCATTATCATTATTATTATTATTATTATTATTATTATTATTATTATTATTATTATTATTATTATTATTATTTGTTGTTGTTGTTGTTGTTGTTAATTTTCAGGGATGACATAGGACAGTGATGGGGGCGGGAACAATTGTATTCTTTGATGTGTCAGACAAAATAACTTTCCTACCTTTTGCACCCAAGAGTTCCTGAATCATAATTGCTACATAAAATCACGGTTCATGACCAGGTGATCAAACACTAACTAAAATATAATCCGTGAACTATCGCTAAAAGTCTTAACAACTTTTGGGAATTAATTTTCAAATTAACTAAACATATGTATATGGAATTACTTAGCAAGACAAAAGATCACCAGTGCATCTTATGAAATAGGGCACAGGGTCATTTTTGAAAATTTGCAATGTTCAAGGCAAATGCCGTTATGTCTAAGATACCCTGAATGAAATTAAATGAAAACACGATATTCATGGTAAACATCCCATGACAAAATATCTGTACTGTTCCATTTGAACGGTGGCTGGCTAATGAAGGAAGAATACATGTAAAGCACTGTGCTTTGTATACTATAAACATTACTAGTAGGTGACATTTCACTGGCTAAAAGTAATTTTTCCGGATCTTCTTGAGCATTTTTCCAATGTCTAATGTTCTTACTCTCAATAGCGAGGCATCAGCAACGGTTTATTTATTTATTGTGTTCGTATACAGGAAACCAAAACATGGTCAATTGTTTACTTGTCTTTGTCCACCGTAATAAATTATTATTACATTAAGCTAACGAAATTCTGAGCATGCAAATCATAGCAGTTTTAATGATTTTGTTGACTAGGAGCCAAAAAATAGTTAGCATTGCCGCGGTAGGTGTACTTTTTTTTAAAATATCATTTTAAAAATGTCCCATTATGACGTGACCCTAACGTGTGGTGCATGTTCTGTTTCACGAAAATATGTAAGCTCCGCATAGTATTTTAGAACATAAGTCTTAAGTTTTCATAAATTGCATGCATTGCATACAGGTGAAACAAAATTAAGACGTTTGTTGTATTAGCAAGTATCCCATGGTAGAACACATAAGTATGGAAGAATATCATATAATGTACGGTAGAACACATGAGGTTGGTATGATCAGGGTTCATGAAGTACACTGCATGCTAGAATCCGATTATACAAACAGGAGTAACAATGTCACATCTTCTGTGTATAGTTCTTAACCCACCCACCTACCCACCCATCCAATCTCTCTACGCTCCATAGCCGTCCCAGTCACTGTCTATGTCTAAATCTATAAATTAATTAACATATTATAACGCTCGGGTGAAATATAGAAAGTCATAGGCTTCAACAAGTGAGAAGTTTGTACGAACACCGTTTACTGTACAATTTAACACGTACTAGAAGTTTTGTAGATTCAGACTCAGATTCAGACTCAGATTCAGACTCAGATTCAGACTTAGACTTAGACTTAGACTGAGACTCGGAATATGTTTATTTGACAAAATATGGCGTAGATAACAACAGCATATTATGCAGTGGATACCAAGTAAATAAAACGTTTGTAGGCATGTAAAAAGATATGTGACGAAGCCATACGCCTAAGAATAACTATCCTCTATCACTGAGGTCACCTGGAGAAACAGTGTTGCTCTTGTTATATGAAAGCCTTACTAAGATAACATGAAAAAAATTCAGTACGTGGTTTTAGTACAAATTACAAAACAATTTCAAGAATGCTACATACCCTAAACAGTACGACGTGGTGCACGCATAATAACATTTATTCAACAAATACTGTTTTATAATTTTACAGACCATAGTATGAAAGACATGTTAATTGTCTTTGGTACTTGGAAGAGGTTATAGACTAGTACTGTATATACATATTATATCTGATACAGCTCATTTTTTTCTTGTCCTTCTGGGTATCGATGAGTGCAGCTTTCCTGTGCCTCGGGTGAACTGACTGTGGGTCAGTGGTAAAGAAACCAGGATTTTTAAAATAACTTAGCTGTTGATTTGAGAGTACATGAAGTGAAACGTGACTCCTTATTAAGTAGTTATAGATCTCAATTTTTAAAGCTTTGATGTTCAAACAATGGATTAGTTGAAGCATTACAGTTGTCATTGCATGTAAAACGCATGCTTTGACTGGAGCAAATAAGAGGCACAGAAACCCCAGTCCGGGATGTGCTGGATCAGGTGTGACAGGTTTACACAGTTACATCAGCAGCAAGTATTTACATGATACATATTCACTGTTCTGGGAATTCTGATTACTCTAGACAATTCATTGCACACTTTATTTCTATAGGGACTAAAATTTACGTTTTCTTGAAAGCATAACCCTTAAAAATTCAAACTTATCTGTTCAACACATACACATATCACTTTTAAAATCCAGTTCAAAGTTAAATCTCGCTCACTAAAATGAAATTTACATTCAGTCGTATTGATATTCAAAGATAATGTTTTCTGCACAACCAATCATGTACTTTATTCAGTTCAACATTAACTGAAGTACAAGAAATTTAACTTACATTTATAAAATGCCAGAAAGCTTTTGTCTCGCCAAAATTGAAGTCGAAACACCTTTTAAACAGCAATGCAAAAGAGTTCATACTACAGAGGTGTTACTAGATACTTGATGTCTTTGCATAAAAATTATAGAACCCTGTTTATTTTGATAACCAAACTAATACAGGTTTTGGGGCAGCTGATTTAACAGAAGGGTCGAAATCCTATTTGAAATCACACCTAAAAATTTGAATAATATGTAAAAGTCTGGGCTTATAGTGGAAATGAAAATTTAGCACAAATGTCCTTGTTAACCGTACGATTAAATAAAAGCCGCTTGCTGACCAATTGTTATAGAAAAAAGCGTACGCACTGCCGTCATTGTTCCCCGAGTCCTCTTCATGTGGTTTTAAAAAGACCAATTCTCGGTCATGTTTTCACGGAAAACAGGACAAACACAATTGTTTACAATTTCCTGTGTTGGGTATTGCGGCCACTGTAGAATCCCCTTCTTACGACCAATCAAGGAGCCTGCTAAATGGGGTGCAAATAGGAGAGTGGTTTAGATTAGAAAATTAAATATCTAATCATAATGAGACACGGAACTGAAACAAAGTTGGTGTAACGGAAAAAGTTATCTTACAGCAAGAAAATCTTTATAGGGACATTCGCCTGTACTCTGTTCGTTAAATTGTGCTGCCAAGTCCATCACGTTTCAGTCGGCACTGCCAAGGCCTTTTTATCAAGAAACTTAATTCCAAATGCATGCTCTTATATGTTAATTTCGTCAGGCTATGACCTTGACCTATTATGTATTAAAATATTCACCGTGACAAATTATTCAAACCTGTCATAATTTTTCAGTACGTATGGAATTTTACGAATCCCGTTTCTATTGCTTCAGCGGCCGGCAAAGTACACATATGAATGGTACCTGGGTCTTAAATTCGAGTTTAGCGCAATAAATCCACCTATACTTAAAGTTGTGCGTGAGTGCGTGTGTTTTGTGTTTTATGGATTACTTGTTTGAGGTATTGTAACTGTATTGTTTGCTATGAAAGCAAGCAATCTGTCACGGAGACCCAGTCAATTGGATCAAGAACAGGCCCATATTTCAACGGGTGACTTTGCAAGCCAACGAATTTTTAGCCAATCAAAAAAAAAAAAAAAAAAGGCGTTGGGCTCGGTGGGTATCTCGGTCCACTTCGTCAAGAGCTCGGCAGTGGACCGGTTTGTGTAAGTACACCAAAATCTCTCCCAAAACAACCAGGAAATATGATTTCTGCAATCTCATTCGGACATTCACTCATTCAGCTTAGCATGTATAACAATCATATCATTTGTAACCTCCAAGTTAACTATCACGACTTCAGACGATATGTCAATAAAACGTTGTCTTGCTGCTCTTGCGGATACTGGGTTTCACTTCTCGCCTGTGCTTATCCGAGTTTATTGGCTGCACGCACTAATGTGCATATGCGCAAAGGGGTTAACAAGCTTTCCATGCAAGATGAGAATAGATGGCCCCCAGAGGGCACTGGTGTTTCCAACGTTCCATCCGACCAAAAATTAAAACAACGGAAGCATTGATTGCATGACGCAAACAGTCTGTTTCATATATGGGGGGGGGGGGGGGGTGATTCCAACTGAATTCTGCTGGAAATGACGGGAACAAAGAAATGCTTAACCCTTTGCTTCAAGTCGACGCACGACACATGATAAACGTACGTCTTGTAAAATACTTTCGGTATTCTATAAAGCCTTTCTCATTGTAACTATAGTCACATGGCATATTATTACTTTAATTAACTATCATTTAATATAACATGTCATGTTGTATTCTAGGGAAAGGAGAATATATATATATATATCCGCTTTTTGGCTAATATTGCAAAGCCATGTAAATGTGTTTTCGCTATGTATACATGCATGACATGATGCAGCACACATGCAGGTACAACTTTAGAGTATGGTAAGCTAGTTTTGACTTTGGAAAGATCTTATGAATCTATTTTCCAATAGGTGGCGCTATCGTGCAGAGACTGCGCCGTTGAAAAAAAGCTTTTGTTATATACTCTAACGAATGCAAACCTAACGTAGCGGGATGCTCCATTCTGCTAGTTTGCTTTCTATACGGTCGTACTAGGTTTGAATAGTTTACACTTCGCTAAAAGGTGTTTCGTAGGCTGCGAATTTTGATAGTCGCCACACCTTCTGGTTCGTGCCTTTCAATGATATCCGAACAAAATCCGAAATAAAGTTTAGACAATGATCTTTTGAACTGTGAGTCAAAATTATACAACTTATCCAAAATTCAATTTCTTTGTTTATTCTCGGATTACTTACTACATGTCTGAGAGAGATGGTTCTCTTGGTAACGTCTGCGCTAACATATTATGCGCAAAAATACATTTTGCCCTAAATATGTTTGTGTGCGCTTGATTCCAACTTTGGCCATATAATGCTACTACAATGGATTATGTGCGCATGTAGCAAGAGTTACTAAGTACGATACTGCCGCAGTTTATGTGTACTTGCATCAATATAAATTCCTGCCACTGTTGCCTTCCAAAATGTGAATTTTGAATGATTAGATCGTGACGACCGTCGTGCTCATTGATGTTGTGTCTTGTCGCAATGAATCAATGGGTTGTACTGAGAAAATTGTATCTTTGTGTTCTTCTTCACCAGTCAGACGTGGTATGATATGGCATTGGTATCGTACGGTATGGTGTCATGTAGAACCAAGGTGTGTTGTGCTATCATATGGTATAAGCATGGTATGGTGTTCAAAGGTGTGGTACAGTGTTGTTTGGGTGGGCTGTTGTGAGGATCGGCACAAAAAACACAGGACAAAATCGCAAACTCAAGAAGTATTGCCTCCCAAGAGATATCGGTAATATAGTCGAATCATCCACCGAAACTTTTGATTTTTTTGTTCATGCGACAACATGGTAATTCAGGTAAACGGCATATGGTTCATTTCGCAATTCGTAAACTTTAACTTGATTCGTCCTTGTTCTTCCCACTGGGTCTCCCACCATCGTCCTTGTCAGATCTTACAGACTTTAATACTCCCCATCGAGTCATTGTGGGGATTCTATGACCTCCGCCGTTGCCATGACCGACGCGCTGCGCACCTCAGTCATGACACCCGGCGGAGGTCAAAGAATGACTCGATGGGGTGTATTAAAGACTTTTCTTTTATGTTTCAGTGAAGTCCACTCTCAAATTTACCCATTTCCAATCCGTTTCACAGCCTCCACACTGGCCATGTCAAACATGGCTAAGTCACGCTCCTTCGTTATGAACTGTGTGTGGATATTGTGAAGTGACGTTTCACAGCCCCCCCCCCCACCCCCCCCCCCCACCCCCCAAAAAAACAAACTACGAGCATTAAGAATAAATACGCGTCACGGCTGAGCACTGGGGATCATACTATGATTACATTTATTGATGGTTAATTGAGACATTCAACATTTCAAATATTGGTGAAATGGAATCAAGTGGCATGGATTCCCGCTGCTTTGACGCATTATGATCCTATACTCTTTAAGCAACTACAGCAGTTGGCAATAACATTTCGTGCAGACGAATATAAAGGGATCATTCATTCTTGTGAAACAGAGTAAATCTAGATCTGGATACACGAATTAAATTTACGCGGTAACATATCTACATGTAACTTCACAAAATGAGCAAATAGTCGCAGCATGAGTATGAGCAAAGTATAGAATAATAATTTATCTTAAATCACTTGACGGAATGAGGAGAAAATGAAAATTGCATCCCTTTATAAACATTTCCATAATAACAACAGTACCAGCAATTAACTACAATAATCTATTGTGCCAAAGACAGTGACATTTTCATCTCAGATATTGATAATGATAATAATGTTCTAAATTCATTTTCTTCAATGTCTATTAAAATGTTGATGTCAGGTATATAACATTAAATTTACACCATGCATTAATGTGCGAGTACGCCTAGTTCAACAGTCTAATTTTGTATATCTGGTGCGTTTAAGGTTATATTGAAGATGCAGTTGGTGAAGTTTCCACCAGAAAAGAGGGATTCCATGAAATTAGACGTTGCTGAACTGTTAGCAGATGTAAGTGCATTTATCACACGTGATGGACCATTGATAAGCCTACATAATTGCCTTTAAATGGTATCAAACCCTGAAAAACATGCTGGCTCATATTTAATTACAGACATTGCATGGCATCATGGTATCACTGTAGTTGTGCGGGATTTCAGATTCAGTTTTCTTCTGTTGTTCTGAAGGCCCACTAATATAATGTTTTAGACTGTCAGTAGATCTGTGACCAGTAATATGTGTGATGGAGTCCGAGTTCATTCCTCCCTGGTGTAGTACAGCTGCAGTTGTTGCACGGATACAGTGATTTTCATAAATTTTACTAAGACCAGCTGCTTTGCTGATATTTATTATCATGGAACCAAGTGTATTGTGCCCTAGAGGTGCATTATAATACCATGTTTTGTCATTTTTTGAAACAGGTTTGGACATAGGCCTTTGGAACAATGCTTCACAATCATCGTAAAGTTTTGATATATACAATTTATAGCTGTAGACAGGACATCGAGGATCTCCTTGTTAAGCACAGATAATTGCTTTTTTTTTTTTTTTTTGTTTATTATCTACTCCAGAGTGTTTTTTTTGCTTCTCATTGTATGTGGCATACACATATTCCACGCCAACTGAATCTTTTGCCACTGCAAAACTTTCCTTTTTAAGCTAACGGAGACCCTCAGATCCTGGTCTGCCAAAATGATATGCAGTTTCAAAATATACTTTGTTTTGTAAGCTCTTTTTATTTTTGTTCGACAAAACACCACTGCTATATAACTTTTCCATATCGGCAGGTGATATGGGTTCTTTGTGTTGAGACTCATCTCGGCTATCACGCTTTATTTGCTTTAACAGAACAACAAAAACATGATTTGTTTTTTAGAATGCAACAAGACGCGTAATGTTTATGTTTTTTTTGTACGGTGGAGTGGTGAGATGTCTATTCAGTGGTGCCCGGATATTAATTAATGATGCTCTAGAGTAGCCACTGCCACCTTTCTTTCTTAAGGCACCAAATATTGACGAAGTACATCTGCCAGCTGATCGGTTGGGAGTGTTTAAAATGGTACGTCCTTCCTACTTTCAAGAAGCCATTCAAGAAAAAAAATTTAAAAGACCTAGATAAGACAGTAATTACTGAGAATATACAGACTGTAAAGAGGCTTTTATCCAGAGTCACTTATGTACACACACATTTTCATTTACATTGAATGCTTTTTGGGAAAGTGTGTTTTCATTGCCGATTTAACTTTATTTTTAGTTTAAGATGTGAATAATTTATTTTATGACATTTAATTTTTAATTCCATTCAATTATTCGTCCATTTGTTAGACACATATTCAATAGGAGATTTTTTTAAAAAATGAATTTAGGTGCGCCACCTAGCGGCAAATGTGAACGCCTACTTTCACACTAATGACTAACTGGTCCCTTTATATAAAATCTAAATCTGAAACAGCGTGGCATGTGCTTGTGGGCGATCGTGTATTTTTGTCTCGCCAGCATAAGCTGTTGGCGAGACTAAGCAGTCCCTTTCCGTCCGTCCTTCCGTCCGTCTATCCGTCCGTCCCTCCGTCCGTCAACAAAAACTTCGGAGTGGCATGAATGACGCTGGCGAGACATTTGTGCCCCCGGGCATGACTCTGGTGTTTCTTGGTGGAATGACCGGATGTTGACGGGTCATTTATTCACTCGGAATGTAAACTTTCTAACTTAAACAACAAACAGAATGTGAGTAAGTGTTCAGAATTCACGTTTTCAGTCGGTAAGCTAACGCACGCAAAAACTTTAGCACCGAAATAGTTGTCGATGAAGCAACCGAACATGTTTGAGTCCCACATTTGCCAATGGGTGGCGCACTTCGCATGTCAACAAACATGGCGTTTGCAAAGCGGAAAAAAAAAATAAAAAAATAACTTTGGTACGTCGAAGCATTTTCACAGCCCAACCTGTCTGTCTGTCAGTTGACTTTTCTGTACGATTATTGGCAAGGTCGTCAAGTTTCTCATCACTAAGGGACTTAAAACGGCTTGCTTTGGGATCATCTACCAAGGATTCGGGCATATTATTCCAGTCAGCAAACAGTTCTGGCAGAATGCCGCAACTTGACAAGTCACCATCAGTTTTTCTTTCCAGGTCTAAAATTGTAAACGTTGGGTAAACCAGGTCATTTTTCATGTCGACAACAATGTCATCTCTTCCATGGTGATCGAAAATGTCCCCTAGTTGAAAATCCTTTACCACATGATGAGTCTTCATTGTAGCAGACCAATTTTTATGGCTGGCACTACTTTCACTATTTTTTTTTTTAAAAAAGTGCCAGAATCTAAGTGGTTTAATTTCTGTTTAGCAGGGAACTTAATATCATAAATTGTTAAGGAAACTTGCATAAATGGCTACAATAACAACAAAAACAACACTTTACAGAATAAATCTTTATTTAGTTGATTTCTATCAACAGGTAGCATTAGGATTGGCTAAAAGGCCTTGACAACCATGTAAACATATAGCAATGTACAGTTCACACATCTTCAGGGTGCATTACACATCGTGGGCTGACATTGGCGGAGTGCCGCAATGGTGTGTGTGCCCACGATGTAAATGGGGTAATTCTAGTTAAATGATGAATGAGTCTCGACACATTTGTTTTACATGCAATATGGATTGTGAAAGAAGTCAAGCATTGACTTATCGAGTCACTCTCCATGGCACAGATGGCGGCGTATACTTCCTACCTTGTCAGTCACAGGCGCTCGTAACGTTCAGTCAGTCAAGCTTCCGTGCTAATATACGCGGTGGGAGGGGGGGGGGGAGGAGTAGTGGATTAAGAGGGTGGACCTGGAACATCTGTACGTTCAATAACCCACATAGGGCCATATCTGCAATAAAATATTGTGTATTCATCTGTGCGGTCAATTATTTGTGCTAATGAGATGGTGGCGGATGGACCTAAAACCACAACGTCGTCGTAGTGGTTTTAGGCCCATCCGTCCTCTTATTAGGCCCATCCGTCCTCTTTTCTGGTAGGGAGATAGATCTTTTTTATACCGCATGGAGAAAAGCAGTAAGACTATTATGGAAGCTTCCGTACAGATGTCACAATAACCTACTACACGTAATTTGTAAAGACCTAGACATCGAAGTTCAACTCCACAAGCGATTTCTCAAATTTTTCTATCAGTCATTTCACAGTAAAAACAGGATTGTGAGTACCCTGGCTAAACTGGCTGCTGGGGGAAGTCGTTCTACTGTCTGTAACTCTTTGAATTATATCCTTTCCAAATATGCTATCTCCAAAAATAGTTTCTTTTTGTATAATTTAAATGATTTAATGGTGACTCTTAAGCAACAGATGCCTCAGCCATCATCTGAAGTAAATGCTGCAGCAAAAATTATTCGTGAGGTCTGTGAAATAAGGGACGGAAGCTTGATAGCTAACTTATCGCAGGCCGAATGTCACGAAATCATTGAACATTTGTCAACTAACTGACCGCTCGTTCGCCGAGCTGTCATAATGACCGACTGAACTGTTTTGACATTATTGTCTAATGTGTGTGTTCTTTTTCCTTTTTCTTGTCATATAGTGTACTACTGCTTTGGTGTACGAATAAAGATATATAATAATAATAATAATAATAATAATAATAATAATAATAATAATAATAATAATAATAATATTGCACTACTCCTCCTCCTCTCTCCACCCCCCCCCCCCCTCTCTCCACCCCCCTCCCCCCGCGTATATTAGCACGGAAGCTTGACTGACTGAACGTTACGAGCGCCTGTGTTGTCAGTGGTGGAGGAAACCGAAGAACTCGGGGAAAAAACCACCGTGTGCGGTTAAAGTGGCAGGGTGCCGCAATAGTGTGTATATGTGCAGGATTAAGGACAAATTTACAAATAAAAAACCGACACATTTCACGCCTAACGCGATTACAATAAATTTTTGCATACTAAAATACCAAGGACGAAGAGAATGTGGGCGCATGTGTGTCAAATGTGGGTCCCGTCTTGAAAAAGCCGTACAGTACCGCAACTGGTACAGTGTAGCAGTTATGCGGCCTTGAAGTATCTTTACAAAATTTACGTGCACATCATTAAAAAAACATATGAGACATATTATTCGCACCCTAAAGTTTCACATACATGGCAAAAAGATGTTAATAAGATGTATGCACAGCATAATCATTTTGCGTTTTTGCTTCGGCTGAGCATGCGCTGTTATAACAAGTGATCAAAACAAATGTCCATTGGCCGCTTTGCATTTCAGCAAAGATGGGCGGCACATTAAAAAAATAGATGGATCAGTAAAGTGCCCGCACGGGGGGGGGGGGGCGCAGGGAGATGCGCTTAATACTTCCTTGTTTCTTTTGGTACATATATGTGCCTACGGCACACGTTATGATTATGTCAGGAATAGAAGCTTACCCAGCAGGCTCCATTTGGGCATACGATTTGTAATAGAAATGTGTGACACATTTTAACAAAGCGGTATACGCATTTTAATGATTCCAGATAAGAGTTGTTTTGGCACCAGATTGGAAAATAAGCAACTCATCTTAGCCTCTCTAGTGTGATTTGAAGTCACGGTAGCTAACCTTGGCATTGTTTTTCATTTTTTTCTTAATTATTCCTTTATTTATTCTTCTGTTTGTTTGTTTAAGTGTTTATATTGAATAAGAAAAATGAATCTGAACTGTCCAAGTTTTATTATCCTACTGCTTCAAATGTCTTTTGCTGTCTTATTGCTAACCACTCTATTGATAGTGCATGGTGATTTCCCCAAGAATGCGAAAGGCTTTAGGCAATTATGTTTTTTTTTCTGGATACGAATAAGAATATTTCCGAAGTTATCTATACCATGAGATGGCTACCCTGGTTAAGAGGGTCACGTGACCTCTCATGACCAATCGATATAGAGAGGTTTTTTTGTAATTCCTCTTGTCACTCTAGTGCTCCGATGTTTCAAGCCTTATCGAGACGGGAAGACAAAGTAGTAAACCAGCCCCTCAATTCCTGGGAAGATGGGGTAATGGGGTATATTCTCCTGGATGATGCCACTGTTCAAACCCCGGTTACTAATACTTGCATTTGGAGACACCTTGGGGACAAGAAAAAAACTGACTTTCCTTATTGATCAACTTTAGTCAAAGGGAAATGACATACCATGTATGTATAGCATATAAACCAGTGCTGCCACCTACAAGAACATCCTTCATTAACAAAAAATGCAGGTGTCAAAATCTGTATGAAGTGTAAACATGCTCACTTTTTATGCTTGAAGTACTCTACTGAGTTGTATTGGCCCTTGGGCAAAATTAACACACAAAACAAATATATCGATGGCGAAAACACAATTACCAGTTTCCAATGCACGATTCTTCCTTTCCTTAAGGCCTAAAAGTGTCTGGAAGTGCTCAAACGCAAACAACAATTGTATTTGCACTTGGTTTTTATACAAACATTGAAAATGACCTCGTTTTTTTTTTTTTTTTACAAGAAATAACCAAAGTTACGAAATGCATGGGTCCCTAAGATTAAAATGCACATCATCCCTTGTTAGATATAGTAGAGCAGGTAAATTTTCAAACAGGCTTATTAAAAATTCATTTTCAGTTTTTGTTCAACCGGCAAAATACCCAGCTGGATTTGGTATCAATCAAAAGATAAGAACCTGAAGTTCAAAGTTAGGTAGGGTGTATTATCAATTTCATGGTCAATTTGTGTTTATTTTGGTTACCATGGCAACGGATTTAAGTTTTTCATGAGATGAAGGGAAAAACACCTTATAAAGCATAACTTAACACACATACACAACTTTACATCAGCATACCTACCATACAAGCGTTTCATAAGAAACCAGTTCGAAGTAGTAAGTGTCAAAAGTTGGAAAAAATACGATTTCCAGTTTCCAATGCACGATTCTTCTTTTTTTTAAGATCGATGTTTCGTGACTATTCCGAAATCCGAATTCCCGTTTTAGTCATAACAGCAGTCGCAAGTCGAAAACTCCTATCTCCAGTGCTCTAAATTTCTAAAGCGCAAAACCTCCAATGCGCATCGGATAAATCAGTGTCAAAGTGTGTCACTTAATACACTCTCTAAGTAAATCGTATGTAGTTAACCTGTCGAATCTTGTTATTTGATCTAACCATTAAGCAAGATACATACACAAGGTGGTGTTTGGTAACAGAAATAAACATTTAATAACAGCGGAAAGTCAAATTGATGATAAAATTTACAAGCTGTTGGTGAAATATTGTATTATTGCTCATACTAGGCCTAAAAGTGTCTGGAAGTGCTCAAACGCAAACAATTGTATTTGCACTTGTTTTTTATACAAACATTGAAAATGACCTTTTTTTTTATTTTTTTATTTTTTTATAAGAAAAATAACCAAAGTTACGAAAATGCATGGGTCCCTTAGATTAAAATGCACTTCATCCCTTGTTAGACATAGTAGAGCAGGTAAATTTTCAAACAGGCTTATTAAAAATTTATTTTCAGTTTTTGTTCAACCGGAAAAATACCCAGCTGGATTTGGTATCAATCAAAAGATAAGAACCTGAAGTTCAAAGTTAGGTAGGGTGTATTATCAATTTCATGGTCAATTTGTATTTATTTTGGTTACCATGGCAACGGAATTACGTTTTTCATGAGATGAAGGGAAAAACACCTTATAAAGCATAACTTAACACACATACACAACTTTACATCAGCATAGCCTACCTACCATACCAGCGTTTCATAAGAAACCAGTTCGAGGTAGTAAGTGTCAAAAGTTGGTTGTCATGGCAACATAATATTTGTAAAAATCACTTAAATTTGCAATTAAACATTAGAAACCTATTTATAGTTTTAATTATCTGGAATAATTTTCATCACATTTGATGTTAAAATATAAAGTGAGTCTTTCTGCACTAACAATGAGGTCAATTGAGGGATGAAACAGTGTTTTGGGTCGCGTAGCAACGTTCTTTCAAATGTATACATAACTGAAAATGATTAGATTTTTGTGGATATGGCAATTTTATGACTAGCGCTGCGGGTTGCTGAGAAATGATACATGTGATAATACTGATGGTAAATCTTTCCTTAAACAAAAAAATACCTAGCTAAATTGGGTATTAATTGGAAGATAAAAATCTGAAGTTAAAGGTGAGGTAAAGTGTACTATCAATTTAATGGCTGATATATGTTTTTATTGGTTACCATAAAGTAATCAAGGAAAAACACAGTGTTTACCATTACTTAATAAACAATAGGTGTTGTTGCATTTTATAAAGTCGGTCCATTGGTGACATTGGTAGGCCTAAACTTTCCTGTTTATGCCATTAATGTCAATGATAAAAGTAGGTGATGAATCAATAGGCCATCCTTGATACTGCCAATAATCCTAACTTTTTGGGGGATGGGGGCGCTGGTGGTGGCTTTTGTTCGGAATGATTCTGGTGCACACTCGGTAGGTATTGATTATCCAAAAACATCTGTTCAATAAATATATATGGTTGAGATTTTGTATGATTGTGCTTGAACCTTTCTTTTGATGAAAATACAAGTATACAGCACAGGCAGGAACAAACGTCCACATGGAGAAAGCCCTCTGAAGAAACTCGACTGGTTCGCATTGAGCCTAGGGACTACTCTGAGAAACATGTAGTTTTTTTCCTTTCTTTTTGGTCATAGCAAGGCTTCTTCAAGGGTGATGCCATCCATTTGTTTGTGCCGTGAAAGCGTATTTTGGTTCTGTTTTATTGATTTACGTAAGAAATACAGCCACCCGTTCTGTCTAGTACAGACATCCTGATGTTGCCTTTAATAACTGCAATAATCATTTAATGAATAATATGACCCTGAACTTATTTCCATGTTTGATGTTGCATATAGCTCCCAATTTACATTTTTGTTCTTTAAGTGACCACTTTGCGATCACAAATGCCATTTTTATTTCAAATGGAGATCATTGCTGCCTAGTATACATAAATGCAAAACCTTCTAACCGCCCGTTTAAACCCGTTTAAAAAAAAAACTTTAAAGCTCAAAACCTCCTATCTACCACATAAATATTTCTGACAGAAATCGATATGCAGCGCTATAAAAGCGAGATTATTCCGCTCAACTGTGTCTGAAAAGCTGGAAGAAATTACCCTACATGTTGACTAGCCTGCAATTTTTAAAATATGAAGTATGTATACTCCGTTTTGCCTTCCTTGTCCATAGGGTACACATTGTTTCAAGGGCTGGTATTTACTTCTCGCGAGCTGACGACGATAATTGGTCTGCCAACCCTTCTCACAGCAAACTGACAAAGAAAACCAAATATACGAGTAAATCTACATTATAGTATGCTCGTGTCATCATGCTTCCATCGATGTTTTTAATGTTAAAAATTTACAATTGTAGGACGTATAGTTCAGGTCATTGAGCCTTCGCTTCAAAATGGTGTGACAATACATTTTGACGCTTTCCAACTGCTGAATGTAGAGTGAGTATAAACCTTCAGACTGAACCAACTCTATTTTTCAGAGTGAAAGAGTCACCTGTATGTCTTCTTTAGAGTTCAGGCCTTTCATAAGTTGCACTGTAAAGCAGACACTCTATATTCCATTTTCAAGCAACTAGCTACCTAATCTCGCGTAAGGGGACAATATACTTGTGTGATATGCACTATGTGAGACTTCATCACATCACAGAGCCCCGAACATCACATCTTCACAATTAATAGCTATCGAATTGGGGAGAAAGGAGGATCGGAAATTAAACTGTCTGCAAAGTAATCTTCCATTCACAGACTGGAATACATCAATTACACTTGTGGTGTGTTAATGTTTTGTTCCCAGCATACTTACAGCAATAAAAGGGAAAGCAGCTTTCGTTTTCCCGGTATTACTCCGCATGATGAAACAAAGTATTTATTGCTTGCTATCAAAGTACCCACCCTCATCCTGGAAAAGCCTTCACTTACCGACAATGGAGACTGGATAACACCACAATAAAGCCATGCCACTAGCAAATAAGGTTGAACCTGAGGTCACGTTGACATAATTGCGCGACAAGGTGCCGATAAGATTGACCTGGAACTAGGCAGGAAACACATGTCTGCTTCCTGTCGACTGGTCATTAAAAATGATTTGTCACAGCTGGGAAATTTGTATTTAGGGGAACGAATCAGCCAGCAGGGGACAGTAAATACTTGCCTGTCTCAACCCGCGTCTCCTTGACATGATGCATTATAGACAAATGCTGTGCTCGTATATTTTCATTCAAGGGGATATCCCTGGGCATTGCAACCCTAGCAAATTGGACTCTACTGCGCGAGCAACATTCTACGATCAAAGCGCTATCGATCCTAACTGGCTAGCTCTTCAAGCTCTTGTTGCAATTGTCTCTGAGCCCCCTACCATCACGCGTGAGGGCTTCCGCAGTTCATACTGGAGTTTTCTTGAGCGTCTGCCATTAAAACTGAGGATGCCTATGCTGAAATATGACTGTCGTCTCCTGGTGGTGATGTACTGAACTATCGATTAATTCAAATAGCTTGAGTTGACACAAAAAACAAAACCTCCAAGGTATTTCATAGGTTGCCAGTTTTATCCGCGAGGATTTAATTTAGTGCCAAAACAAAAGCCTGTAAAATTAGTTGGCATATGCCTTGTACCCAAGCGAACTGTTAACTTACAACGTAGTTAAACACCGTAAGAAAAGGTACAATTAAAGCCATTAGTCCATTGATGACTCCTCGTTGAAATATCCTGCTTCGTGGAATTGTAGTGATCCAAGATTCAAACATATCATAGAGAGAACTTTCATACAATTACCAGCTCCGCTTGTCTTAAATTTATAGCTTCATTGTTGCTACATGTTAACACCTTTCCTGGGGCCCGTTTGGCAGCAGCGTGCCCAAAGTAAGTTAAAGAAAGTTGTCGGTTCGGTCTACAACACAACATTAAATGTCGTTTCATATCAATGACAATAGTAAACTACAAGAAACTAGGAATTAAAAGTCAAACTTTGTATCGTATTTATCACAGGCACACACCAGCCCGATATAGCAGCATATACATGTACATACACCCACACGGTACACATAAACATTAATACATATCCATTATGTTAAATACAGACTAGCATATATGGGTGACACTTTCGACTTACAGTGGTGATTTGGTGGTACCGGTAGTAGTAGTAGTAGTAGTAGTAGTAGTAGTAGTAGTAGTAGTAGTAGTAGCAGTAGTAGTAGTAGTAGTAGTAATGCTAGTAATAGTAGTAGTAGTAGTAGTAGTAGAACAGTAGTAGGAAAGGGAAGAAGAAGAAGAAGAAGAAGAAGAAGAAGAGGAAGAAGAAGAAGAAGAAGAAGAAGAAGAAGAAGAAGAAGAAGAAGAAGAAGAAGAAGAAGAAGAAGAAGAAGAAGAAGAAGAAGAAGAAGAAGAAGAAGACAGCAGGCCTGTTACTCAAGTGTTACTCTAGTTTTAATATCTCAACTCTGCAATTGTTTGAGTTTTTTTTCACATTTTAAAAGATCATTTTAAAATGTGAGAAACATGCATGTGAACGAAATATTTTATTTCATGTAGACAGATATAACATTGGCAGATGCAATACCACGCTTGCGTCAGGACAATACATGCGCCTTAATATTTTCTGCGTGTAAGAACACCCTTATTCGTCACAAGTTGATTAGCCCAATATGTAGACGTACCGACACTTATTAACATATCTTATATATATATATATATTGTACACCAGTTTCTTTATCCTGATGTGTAAAGATTAGGCCGTGTAGGCCTAATAAAAAGCACACTTCTATTCATTAATTGCAAAATATGTGACCAATATTTTACCATTCTAGATTTGTGGCGAAGATGCAGAGGGAAACGCCCTGCGAAGATAATTGAACATGCAAGATGAATGATCTAAAGTCATGACCCACCCAAGGGTTTTATAGGAACGAAATTAAGACAAAGCAACTATATTGGATTGTGCAACACGACCTAGAATTAACCCACACACAGCCGTTGTTCTGTCCCGGCAGTTTGTTTGTACCTCAAAAAATTGATATGAGTTTAAGATGTTTCGTGTCGAACACAAATTACATAGGACTATACCATATTTGTTCAATCTTTTAGAACTCAGCCAGGTTATCGTTATGATTAAGGCTCCCAAGGATCGTTTGCCTCTTTATTTGAGTCAACTGCTTAGTCAATTATTATTATTATTTATTCGTGCAAGATATACCCCATTTACATCAGGGGCGCCACTGTTGGGGTATCAACAGTGGCGCATCCATTACATATGTACGGCCATACAATCTAAAAAAAAGTATACAGAATTATGAACACACTAAAGAACCACCAGGCATATGAAGTAGAAAAAAAGGAGCTTCTACGATGTGGGTCCCACATGGCCTTCCACTTGTAAGGTTGATCTACGGCGACTGAGGGCTAAATTGAGAAATTGTCTGCTACAGTCGTCAAATATCTGAAATGCACACGCAACATCACCAATTAAAAATTTCATTTTGTTAATTAATGAAGAGGCCATAAACTCTTCCCATAAGAAACTAAGACCATTCGCCAATAACTGCGCTTCAATTTTATAAAATAGATCAGACCGAATATCTGCATAAGTAGAACATGAGAAAAATACATGGAAAATGCCTTCCCTGTGTGAACCACATAAATCACATCTACTATCACGGACACCCCACCTCTCTTGGTCGTTATTGAGACCTAGTGTAGCAGTACGTGCCCTAAATTTATTTTTGACGCCATTAAAATCTCTTATGTTTAACATATAATTTTCCAATGATATGTCAGTTTTGAACGTTTTGTACAAATCAAGAGTGGGAAATTCGTCTAATTGGTTGAAAAAATCCAGTTTCAATGCTTTGGTCTGCAAATGACTAAATCCGGACAGCCAGTCACCATTCTCGGAGTAAAATGCCCAATCCATTCCAGCGTAATTTAGGATGTTTTTTATCTCATCGCAATATGCCCATGATGAACTCCGGCCCTGCTCGAAACGTTTACACATTTCCTTAAAAACAATATTACACAATCTCTGGCTATCAGTTATGTGTTTCAGGTAATTAAAATATTTGATTCTACGCTTATCGGCCTCAAGTGACAACGGCAACCAGCCTAGATCGCCAATGGTTGCAAGATATGCAGGGCTAGCTTTTATCCGTAGAAATGAACAAGCCAATTTGTACTGAAATGACCGTAAGAGTTTTTTACTAGTGCGTGTATTCTCCATCCAAATACCACATCCATGTAATAGTGACGGCAACGCGACGTGCCTGTATAAAGTGTTTCCAAAAGCTTTCCTATTAATATCATCATGCCTTGCAAGAATGCTTGTGATGTACCCTCTTAATTTCCTTAATTTAGGACCTAGATATTCATTAACATGCGTCAAATCTGATAACGTCCTGGAAAAGATTATACCAAGATATCTGTACGTATTGGCTTCTTCAATCCATGAGTTTCCTAGGACCCACTTCTTGAGAGGGTCTACTCTTTTACCAATTATTAATATTTTTGGTTTCTTTGAATTGAACTTTAGACCCCATTTAACAGCAAAATTATCTGCAATAAACAGCATTTTAGAGAGTTGTATCTCGTTCTCTGCCAACAGAACAACGTCGTCAGCATACAGCAATGCTGGTATCAGCCGATCTGCACAAAAAACACCTACATTTTCTTTGTTTAACATTGCCACCAAATCTGTCATTACCGTTGAGAAAAGCGTGGGCGAGAGGATGCAGCCTTGTTTTACGCAATTTAATGTGTCGAACCAAGATGTTTCTAAAAGTCCAAAAATCACTTTGTTTTCAACTCTATCATATAAATTTCGTAAAAGTCTCCAGGCTTTTCCCTGTACACCAAGGTCCCATAAGTTACAAAATAGGCGGTTTCTGGACACCGTATCAAATGCCTTGGAAATATCAAGAAAGGATAGCCAAGTCTTTTTGCGGTCATCCTTCCTCATACTGCATATGCCTTTAAGAGCGAAAATGTGGTCCTCAAGTCTGCGTCCTCTCCTGTACGCGCCGTGAAGTTCACCAAGTATATTTTTGTCTTCAAGAAAATTCATTAATTGCCGCTCAACAACAGCCGCAAATAGTTTATACATGTTAGAAGTTATAGTTATACCCCTATAGTTGTCTAAGTCCTTAAAATATCCTTCTTTATGAAGCGGTCTGACTATACCCCTTTGGAAATCCTGAGGAAATTTTTCAAATAATTTAAACATATTAAACAATTCTACAATAGATTTTAACAAAACATTGCCTCCGTTCTTTAAGAATTCGTTAGGTATTTTATCGACACCATAAGATTTACCTGCCTTGAGTGCTTTTACAGCAAAAAAGATGTGATCAAAGTCAAAGGTGACCTGTGTAAGGCCATCCGTGTCACCCGTGAACCCATTAAAGTCACAGACCTTCTGCTTGAAAAGATCATCGTCATCAATTTTACCATTCGAAGAGCCTAAGTTCTCCCAGTACTGCTTAATCACCATAGATATTTCTTTAGGATTATCGATAACCTTTGTTTTGTCATTGGGATCAACTATCTGAAGCGGGTAATTATTATTTTTATTTAATTTCCTGAGCATATTCCAGAACGGCTTTGTATTACTGGCTGCTTTCCTTGAATTCCGAATTATTACATCGACTTTCCGATTCACTAACTTTTGCTTGATTAGATCATGTACTCGACTCTTTCTTAAAATATATTCATGCCACAGCTCTTTAATAATAACTGGATCAGAGTGTGCATGTTTACTCCAATGCCTGTAAAAACGATTCGCTATTTTACGTCCATGAATTAAATGGCCTATCTCCTCGTCCCAAATTTGACCTGGAGTCCTTGTAAAACATTTTATACCGACGCCTTGCTTACCGGCATTAATAACAATATCCTTCCAACTCTCCCATGCAGACTCAGGGGAGTTAAAATTGTCACATTTCGACGAAGTCAGGTCAGATTCAAGTAACGCTCTAAACGTACCCCAGTTCGTGTCAGGTGAAACGTCCCACTTTTCACACATTTTGACCTTTGACTTCGCTTTTGAATTACAAGGCTTAGACAGTAATGAGGCTTTCCATTGCACAATTAAGCTGTTGTGGTCACTGCCTATGTCATAATCCCCATTTTCAAAGAGTTTGGCACAGTATTGGTAGAGTGATGGCGATACAAGCACATAGTCAATAGTAGAATGCAGATTACCTCTGGACCACGTGACCTTACCCAGACATTTAGCTGATACATTAAAAAAGTGGCACCCGTGACCTCTGTCAGCTGTTCAAGCAGGTCACCATTGCTGCTACTTTGACCCTGTCTTCTGAATTTTATAAGTTTTCCATTAAAATCACCAAACAATATAAAATCCTCCCCTGTAGAATTAAAATGAGATATATTTTCAATGAGTTCATTTGTAAGATCTTCGCTTAACTGTTTATTAAGATTATCATTTGGGAAGTAAACAACACCTATATTTACTGTGCGAGAGAAAATAGCAGCAGATATCCACATACGTTCAAAGTTATCATCCCTGCAATTTAAGACATTATCATTTAAAACATTTATTTCGTTGCAATTTCTGATTAACATTCCAATACCACCTCCTCCCTTCTTCTCATCTAAACTCCTGGATTTTCCTATAAAGGAATAATCAGGACCAAAAGATTCAAAGACATTGTCTTCTGTATGACATAAATTTCAATACGCTCGTAAAGTCATTCAGATTTTTGTCGTTTCAAAGCGGTCAGCAAGATCGCATATATAACAAATGTCGTCTGCTTTGAAGGCTCTTTTTAGGACATTGAGGGCAGCAATTAAGGGTGACTATTTGATAGTAATAAGTCCCTCTGAAGCTTTTTTTATGCAACAAGCTAAATTTATGCAAATAAACACCGTCAAGTGCTGCCACCTGGGGTCCAAAATTTGTACTTAAATTCAACGCGCAGGAACTGCAGGTTCCCTTCTGCAATATGGGGTCTACCAGAAACTTGCTGCAGTACTTGCGCAAATAAAACACTGCGACACCTCTGCCATGATTTCCCAGCAGTGACTAGTACAACACGCCATGTGTTCTTGTAACCCTGTTCGGGCATCCAAGATGTATTCACAGTAGAGGCCACAAGATCAACGCCATAATCGCACGGGGCGTTTGCGCATATATAATTTTAAACACGGTCGTGCCAGTACATGTTTTTCAGAGTGTATTCGCCTCAATCATAAGACAGATACACTCGGCTCGCCTTTCTAAATAATAAAGTTTATCAATCAAACATATTTCGAATATACTCAATAGCAAACTTGCGCAACACATAATGAAGAGACCGAAGTAAAATACAACCTCACAGTGTCTGCGTGCCAACTTTATCTCTTTCTTCACCAACAAATTTGCTCGACATTTTATTACAAGGCTATTATACGCAGAAATTTGAAATATGGTAGAATGATACATCCATATATAAAGTCTGGCTTTGTTTATGAAGAGGGATGATAATTGTGAAAATGATGCAAATTAAGGCCATTTAAAAATCAAATTTTGAATAGCTTCAATACTGTAAATAGAGGTGCCATTTCAACTTCAGTTCATAGGTTTCTAAGCGCACCCAATGAAACACAAACAAAAGTTGTAGAGTTTTAATTTTCGCTAATTAGGGGTACTTCAAACTGTAAAAGTTTTGATATCTTCAAAATTATTATAGATGGATAGAGGTGGCTTTCCGCTTTAATTCGTAGGTTTGCGATGTGGACCACCAAAGGTGTATGCTTTTTGACTAATGATGGACATAAAAAATTTATATGTTGAGTACCTATCTTCAAATCTGTAATGGGTACATGTGCAATTCGGACTTCACAACCTCGGTTTGTCCACCATAAATTTTGTCATAAGCTCTCAGATGCTACTACAGCTAGAATCTCTGAACAGTATCTGGCCCTAATAATGAAGTTCAAATGATGCTAATTAGGAGCAACAATGGCAGACTTGTATATTTTACGTAGACCAGATCTCATGCTCTGTTATTGCATGTATACATGTATATATATATATATATACATACATACATATAAATATGCATATATATACATATATATATACATACATACATAAAAATATATACACACACACACACATATATATATATATATGCAGTTATGGTAAAAAAAACCTTGCGAATCTCTGTAAGGCTAGCGACTTGCGGATACTAAATGGACCGAATTTTAGTGAAACGATGGGAAGCTTCCCCTGCCATGGCTATGGGGGCAGCTGTACGGTAGATTATATTCTGGCCCATTTTGAATTTTTTTGACAATGTTGCATATAGTTAACTCTTGTTTGGACCACTTATCTGACCACTGCATGATTGAATGCGGAATCAAAGTTGAGGTAACAAGGTCCCAACCTCCTAAGTGTATTGTGACTCTACACCCAAACAGATTTAGATGGTATAAGGAGTCCTCTGTTCTTTTCAAGAACACGGTATTATCGTCTGATATTCAAACACAATTTTGAACCTTGTTTGAAAGGCCGGAAAGCTCGGACATGGGTGCTGAAAGCGCGGTTGAATGGATAGATCCTATCCTACATGAGACAGGTTATCGTTGCCTTTCGATAAAGAAAAATTACATCCCCACCCCCACCACCCCACCCCACACCCCCCCCCCCAAATTGAGCATAAATGGTTCGATAGGTCTTGTAATGGATGATCTGATGCAACAACTCAGAAATGCAGAAAGAGCGACATCCCTGAATTATTTTAATTTGACGCCGAGGACTGTGCTTTATACACAAAAGAAAACACTATAAAACATTCTAGAGCAGAAAAAAAAAATAAAAGGAAGATATTATTTCACAGTTAGAAAACCTACCCTCTAATAACCCCACAGATTACTCAAAGCTGGTCAGGGAATTGTAAAGACATGTTAGTAAAGGCCCAGACAAAGATGACAAAATTGAGCCGGACGCGTCGTTTGAACATTTTCGGGCCTCACTAGTAGTACATTTGGTAGATAGAGACAAAGATAATGAATTGAAAGAGAAAAGTGATCGTAATGAAGTTGAAAATATAAGCACGGAAATGGATCGAAAACATTTAATGGCGAGATAGGCATGGTGATTAAGCAACAAATAGAAAAATACATCTTAAACTATATGATTGAAGTGTGTTTTGATGTAGCCCCACAAATGTTTGCAAAATTGCTCACTTTTAACTTTATATCTGGTTCTTACCCCAGCTCTTGGTCGTCTGGCATTATATATATATATATATATATATATATATATATATATATATATATATATATATATATATATATATATATCACTTCCACAAAAAGGTTCTCCTACAGAACCGGGGAAATACCGAGGTATAACAATATGTACGTCTCTGGCTAAGGTTTTCAGTGGGATCCTCAACAACCGTTTATACAACTTTACAATTGATAACAAAATACTCGCGGAGGAACAAATTACATCCCGAAGGTGAGCACAAACTGTCGATCATATCTATGCTATGTATTTAAGCCATAACTGATATTTGTAATCAGCAAAAGAAGAAATTGTACGTGTGCTTCCTGGACCTTAGTAAAGCTTTTGATGCGGTTTGGTGGAAGGGCCTGCTCTACAAACTTCTAGATATTAGAGTCAGAAGTAAATTTTATAAAATTGTGGAAAGTATGCACAAGGAAGTAAACTGCCGCGTCAGTGCAAAAGAGGCCCTTGCACTGGGCTTTTCGTCTGTACCAGGGGTTAGACAAGGGGATAACGTTGGCCCCCAGCTGTTCAACCTTTTCATCAATGACATCCTCAAGAATTCAGATATATGTCATGGTATTTATTTGGAAGGGAAGACAATCAATTGTCTGATGCATGCCGATGATATTGCATTAGTCGCAGATAGTTTTACACGGTTTACAATGTTGTATTGATAATGTGAGCAATTACTTTTCTCAGTAGTAACTTAAAGTCAATGTCGACAAGTCGGCTTATATGGTGTTTGGCTCAGGAGGTAATGTACACGATGATGCTCTTTATTGTGGGAATGTTCCTGTCAACAGGCTTGATGATGTTTGTTACTTGGGAATAAATGTTGCAAGCAATGGCCTTCCTTACAGCTCAAAAAAGATTTTGTGAAAAAGCAGCAAAGGCATGCTTAAAACTGAAACAGATCATTGCTCAGTCAAACATGACGGAAAGAAATGCACTGCACCTTTTT
Source organism: Hermodice carunculata (assembly GCA_964020975.1). NCBI lineage: Eukaryota > Metazoa > Annelida > Polychaeta > Eunicida > Amphinomidae > Hermodice > Hermodice carunculata. The sequence goes on along the minus strand of OZ026620.1, from coordinate 78,885,931 downwards.
TCACACTCTGATCACTCCTATCTGTATATATGCATCTGAACGATGGGCACCACTATCAGTCGATAGTAAATCTTATACCGAGATGTTCAAAGATTTCGAGTCAAGATTTATAGAAGAAAAAAGTATTCATAAATCACTGTAAATTTGGGCTAGATGTTCATAAAAGGTCAGTCAATGTGGTACGAGGTGAACTAGGAACATACCAACTACAACTATATGGTATTAGAAAAGTCGTGAAGTACAACAGAAAGATTCAGTCGGTGGAGAGTGGTGAAATATTGTTCTTTGCTTACAAGGCATGTTCATTTTCTGTACCTGCCAATGTCAAACCATGAACATTTTTTTTCGATGACTTGAATGCTCTAACAGGTGTTGAAATGTGTGACGTAATGATAACATGGAAAGCTATTCTTCAGGGGCCGTATTCAGGGCCAGTGTACCTTTGGGACTCGAACTATGGAATTGTTGGCCTAATATTTGATCTGAACTTACAAGATTAATTAATCTAGGTTCTCCGGTGTAATATGAATTTTGGAATTAAAGTTTCCATTATATTAAAGTAATCTTGATTTAATCCAGATTTTAATCCCGGATTAAAAGATTAAATGCTGGATCAAACTAAGATTGATTTAATAAAATGAGCCTCTAAATCCTTAAGTTTACTTGGTAGCCAAGAACATATATTGGCTAATCCTCGAAGTTTTGGTCACAAATTGAGCCAAGAATTAAGTAGTTAGGGCGCAAACCACATTGATTTTAATTTTAGGATTAAAGTTAGGATCGGATCAAAATTTTTGTGAATATGGCCACAGAAGTATACTGCCCACTTTAGAGCCCGCGTACATGACATAAATGATGGGAAATTGTCCCTTTACAGTAAGTTAAAAATCAATCATAGCATCAAAAGTAACTGTACAATGGTAATTAATTTCAAAAACAGGCGGGCCCTGACCAATATTTGCATAAGTCCACACTGCTCAAGGATCGAAACCGGCCGATATCACAGACCAGTGGTCCCTAAGGACCAGAGGTTGTGCGACTGTCAGTTGAATGAGGTGGAATATGAAGAGCATTTTCTTTTAAGGTGTAGGCATTTTTAACTCAAAGGTCCAAAATGTTAAACATTGTGAACAGTGATTGTGTGAATTTAAGTAACTGCAGTGACAAAGTAATTTATTCATTGACTGCATAAGGCAAGTGTGTCAAGCCTCTTTCTGGATTTTGTTATGAATGCCTTGAAACCAGAGCCTATCAATACTGAAACGGTAGCTAACTCCTTGGTAGAAGCACTACTTCATTTCATGAACTGTGCATATAAATTTACATAATTTTAACTTGTTAAAAATACACCTAAAAATACTTAGGCGTGGTGCTAACCAAGCCTCAGTGTTGCTGGGAGACCGCTGCCTTTTTTCTTTTTCTTTTCTTTTAAACATATTAGTATCTAGACCTTACACATGTTTTATGTCTTGTATTTGTGATGTGATGCATACTTGTTTCTTTGTGCCATTCGTCTCGATGGCGTGAACATGCATTAAAGTATTCTACCCATATACATCATCGGGATTTCTTGTGTACACTCAGGTCAGCGATAACACTTTTATGCGATCATACGATGACCAATTTGCAGTACAGCGACCCATAAAAAAATCAAACTTGCTATAAAAAGTGTACCAGTATCAGATAGAGATTCTCACTACATGACCAAATCTGGTTAGTTTGCTGACACTTCACATTCTGTTTTATCACGAATCCCTTCTTTCTGGTTGGCATTTCCTGTTGACCTACACAGTTTGGTACAGTTTTATTTTCTTAAATTCCATGTCTCCTGTCATACAGCTTTTCCAATTTCAATTTGAATGTACGAGGCAATTATAGCCACACAGACAGATTTGCTTTGAAGCAAATGTTGTTTTTATAGCAATTTATTCTTACTGAAAAGAACTTAATTGTTTGTAGTTTTTTCTTTTCTGTGTCAACCTATGTCCTTCAAACCTTATTTTACATCTATTACTCCCACCACCACAGTGACTGTGGTACAACCCCTAACAAACTCACCTGGCAGTTTGTATCGGGCGGCGTCTTGTCTCTCCCTTACACATATCTCCCCGTTCTTCATTGTCACATCACAGGAGAGTCCGAATTAACCCTTTTTATCCAACCCTGGTCACCTGCAATATGTTTCACGTCAAATATATTCTGAGATAGTTCGGATTTTGTCAGATGTTCATATTGGGAAAAAATGCAATAATTTTGTACGGGATTGCCACTTGAAACCATGTATAAACACAAATCAACCTCTTACTTGATGATGTGAAACAGCTTTTTATTCCCAACGCGTCAACACATCGTTTTATTTTCACACTTGATAGTGTTCGGATATATAGTTGTATAACTATTATGTTGCGGACCTTATTTTGACATGACTTGAGATAACATTTCACCTGCAAAATATGTGCAATTCGCAGCGTACTACACTGTCTTACTTGTTATTCTGGACCATTTCCACACTGCAGATTTCTTCGCAACTTTACGGGTATTTTGTTATCTCCCCAATTTTATCTGAACATTGGTCATAAAGCGTGCGCAAGATTGAACCAATACACTATTACTACTTTTTTCACATGTGTTTGAAATGCAATTGTAGGTACAGGTACAACATGTAGCACCAAGACATGGAACAAAAAAAAAAAATGCACGTCACTTATGGATACTGTGTATGTATTGAAATATGGCCTCGGTGATATTTCGGATATAATTCAATTTGCGATACACAAGCACAGAGATGATGCACGCTGTTCATGCATTTTGTTTGATAACAAAAGCATCCTGTATAATCTTGACAATTATATTTTCTAGTTTCGGAATCTTTATCCTTCTTTTATGTGACTTTGTCAAGCTGACAACGAAGGTATTTTATTCCATTAGCCATTCCGTAGAATTCAGTATATCTTGGAATTTTACCCCCCAAAATGCATTTTATCTATTTGGAAAACTCAGTTTTGGGGGATTTTGATGTTAATATTTCATATGCAGCCCTACTTGGGACTAAACTATTGCATATTCATGTTGAAAATGTCTTTTGTAGCATTATGATTTGTAATTTTTGCCCTTTTCCTGACCACTGAACACAGCTTGTTGCTTTTTTCGCCTATTTGCAGACTCAGAAGAATCAGTGGACTTAGTGGATTATAATGATGCTGAAATTTGAATGTTCATGTGCACACAGCTTATATTCCAAATAATTCATTGGAAACAGAATGTACACCGTAAATTGTTAATGTGCATGCAATTTATTTTTTTCAAACGATGAATAAGATATAGAAAGAGCACTCTATTTTTATAATAGGAAAGCAAAATACGCTCCACAATGTTATTCTGACACTTCATAAGTGTGAAGAGTCAAAAGTCCAGCTGATAAGGTACGGCCGAAACAGACGTGTACATATATATTCAGATTAAGCCCAGCATACAGAAGGGGTCATATAACACATATCGTATCATGCAACTTGAGAAAGAGTTTTCCAGGGGCTCCAACAAAGGCTTCAACAATTCACAAAATGTCATCAATTAGGATGAATATGCACAAATAAAAATTTGCTTGTCCGTTTGGGCTACTGAGAATCAAGCGCGCTGTTTTGCACGTCCAATTGAATACCTAGAGGCGTGCCTCGGTCAATTACCACCCTTAGGAGTGCACAAAAAAACAAAAACAAAACAAACAAACAAACAAACAAACACACCAAAGCAAACTAAAAAAAACAAAAAAAAAACCAAACAAAACAAAACAAAAAAAAACCCCAAGAAGTAGCAAAGATGCAACAGCTTCTTTTAATATGTAAAGTTCAGAAGAGTAAACTTATCGCTTGTAGATATTATCACTGGAAACCTTGCCAGGCTATGTACTGTTTCCTGGTGAAGCCATCTGGCGGATTATAGCAAATTTACATTCATTCATTGGCACAGAACTCTCGTGCGAAACAGGAGGCAGGTGCTGTCACCATGCGGATTGGTTTGGCCTATCTCTTACAAAGCATATTGCTATATACAGTGAGTACACTATTTCAATTCTAGAGCTACCAGCATAAGAAGAAAAGCAAGGGGAAGGGTGGGGGGTGGAGGGTGGAATGGGATAGGGGATGGGGACTGTGCCTTTATCTTGACCCGTCAGGGTAAGGGTACTGACCCCAGGTAAAAGATTTTAATCCTTTTTTTTCTGTCATGTTGTTACCCCATAACCAAGGAACACCCAGATAGGAACATGATAGGCCTATTTCCAGGTCGCAATACAAGTAGGCCTACGACCTCCAATACTATTTCATATTTGTTCGAATAGAGAGTAAATAGAGCTTTTAATTTATTAATTTGAGCTTTAGTAATGTAAAAGTTATATAAAATAAGCATAAATTAAAAATTTTTGCAAAAGTGTTGTGCATGCAGGGGTATATGGCAGTTTATCAGCATAGTTTCTCTTGGGGCCTGTCCAGTATGAAGTTGGCGAAATTGTGCAGGTTAAGGGGAGCCACCACATTACTATATCCATAGTCAATGAATTGGGATTCGACACCTACCAATTAATGAATCTCGACACTGGTAACAGCACTAGGGGGCATAGGCTATATAAGAACTCGACAACAGGACAGTCCATGGTGAAGCCCTCATGCTAGGCCTACTCGATGCCGATGGTGATTCTATGGGCTAGTGGTCAGGCACGGACGCAATGAGAAGTCAAACTGCCCCTACGAATCCATCTGCCCGTCCTTCCATACAGACAGAACGATCTGCTCGTCCAGGCAATAAAGAATTGAACAATGGTGCTGGGCAATGTACAGCAAAGTCCACCGACAGGCAAACTGCTTGGGGAATAAGTAGTTTCACCTCCATGTTTGTATGCTTGCCGCGCCATCTGTGTGAAAATGTCAATAATTTTATAGCATTGACCTTGTAAATCGTGTTTAAAAGTCACATTATAGTCATGTTCTCCTTTCAATTTCGTCCACAATAAAATGTTCCAGTGCCCTTTATAGATATCCCCTTGATATCTGCTCGTAATAAAGTGCTATAGTGACGAAAGACAGCCTTAAAATTTACATGTCCCATGTAATGTGAAAATGACATGATCCTGGAGCAATGAAAAGCACCGACGCCATGCACGACGTCTTTGTTATCAGAGGCATCACCGCCAGATGGCAGTAATCTTCATCTCCAGACTGATGGGCCTGGACGTTATGTTGATGTTTGTTGTGAGTGTGATTTTTACAGCCTTTTAGGTGGTTCGTCATAGAAAAGTGATTAAAACCTTTAACTCGGGGTATGTGCCTGTACCCTCATCCAGCCGCCAGGACAATTCCCCTGCCTTCGGCTCTAGTGTTGTGCTGGTGACCCCGTCAGGGTACAGGCACAAACCCCTCTTCTGCGGTTATTATTCCCTTATGACCGGCCGATCTAATAAGATTAAGTGGGGGAAGTTAGTCGTATTTTATCCCGTAATAGGGGCCATCCGACAAAAAAATAAGGGTGAATAACGAACAATGGTTTCTTGTAAGAAGGACATCATCGCACCGTTCAAATGCTTATCTTGTTTTTGATTACAGAATCATGCGCGCTTCGATGGCGCGCAACGTTTGCAACATTATGGGTCTTTTTTGCACTTAAAATGTGTCCTTTTTCCCTTTTTTATTGAGATAAAAATGCTTTGTCAATAAATTATTATAGGTTTAATATAAGCAGTCATTGCACGTGTTTTCGATCCGAATTCAATCAGTTTTGGGGCAGAGGCCTCGTTACGACCATGTGCTCCTCATAATAGTTTGTCCATATCCTGTTTGCCGCTGAATGCAGGGACTTGGGACCAGCTGATACTTTCCACAGGTCATGATGACGCTATTATGACCTCTCATTCTGCATTCCTATGGGTCAGTCCTTGGTTACGGGATGACATATTCAAAGTCAAAGTAAGCTTTATTTTACATCGGTACATGGTTAAAACATTCAAACATTAGCAGAGACTGCTAGTCACCGATAAGACAAGTAATATATATATATATATATATATATATATATATATATATATATATATATATATATATATATATATATATATATATATATATATATATATAAATAATGTATACCTTAAAATGTACATACAATGCCCATAACAAGGGGATGTCACACTTGGAAACTATAGGTTACAAAGGGCTCACTTCCACTTTACCCTTCGCCATGTAATCATTTTTTTACGTTATTGAGGCTGCAGGGAGGTCATTCCAGATTCTGGGTGCCAGGGAGCGCAAGAAATGTTTGCCGAAAAATTGAGTGTGTATTGTGGGGTATTCTAATGCTATGTTTTCTTTACTTCTGAGATTATAATTAGACTGATGAAGCCTGAAGACATCCTTGATATATGAAGAACTGAGGTTATTTATGCATTTGTATGCATCCGTTGCTAAGCAACGGAAACGATTCAGATGTAGGTTGTTAATTTCTGCTTTGTTTAAGAGAGTGTCATGATCACTTTTGAAGTCCCTAAACACAAATCTCAGACATCGTAACTGATTTTTTTCCAACTTTCTTTAATTTTGGGCCCCGTAGAAATGCCACACAAGTGGACAATAATTGGTTTAAGCATATTTTATTCAAAAGAAAACAATCAGGAAGGAGGACAGAGCCCGAGAAAAATCCTTCTTGCAAAGAAGAGACAAGAGCACAGGACATACGTAACATACATTCCAGGTTGACGCCGCTCGTCTCGCCCGAGGGCTCGACGAGGGACCAAGGAGGAAACAAGTAGAAGACAGACACGACTAAACAGAGCACAGATAGAGGGCTATAATGCGATAATCAAAGTGGTAATAATTAAGAAAAAATAATCTACGTTATTGTTTCACCTTGAAAGCGTTTAGTTTTTTCAATATATTCTTGTACTGATAAAAAGATACGGATGCTTTCTAGTAGGGAGCATTTATCGTGGCCAAAAAAAGAGTATTAATTCAAAATGGTGATACTAAACTGATAGAAGCGTGGAGGACATCGCGAGCAATGATGTATCGTGGACAAGTTAAGAAACAGTGCCAAACGCTTTCGGTGGTAGCGCCACATGTGCAACTTGCAGATTCAATTACGCCTATCTTACACAGATGTTCATTCAGCTGACTGCAGCCCATACGCAGACGGGAATGCAAAACGGACATGTATCTCTTCCCGATGTTCAAAAGTTCTGGATAAACGACACAACATGTTTTTAGATTTGAAATTCTCTGTTTAAATTGTGACAAAGTCGGTAAATTTCTAGTTTCAAATGGGAGTGAGTTCCATAAAGTAGTTGCAGATGGAGAGAATGATTTCTCAAATAGGACTGTTCTGGAATTAAAAGATGGTATGTCCAAATATCTACCAGGATCAGAACGTCCTCTGGTGTTTGGACGATGGTTTCCATCTACTAATGGAACATTGGGTAAGGCAGCTTACAAATAAGCAGGTGTTAGTTTGTGTATTATTTTATACATCATTAAGCATTTAGATCTTTCCCTCTGCTTTGACAGTGGCTCCTAGCCAGTTTCTTCATACAGCTTAGCCTTTGGGGTAGTGCTCATAGCACCTGTCACAATACGGGCTGCAGTCAGCTGAATGTCTTCAAGAAGATCTTTATCTTATTGGGTGCAGCCGTCCTAGACCACGCTACCGTATTCCATAATAGGACGGACAAAAGATTTAAAAATTGTTTCCAAGGTTTCACGATCAAGACGATACTGAATAGATTTCATGATGTTTAACTGTTTGGAAGCCTTACGTGCAATTTGTTTAATGTGAGAACTCCATTTCAGGTCTGATATTACTTAAGGTAAGCCCTAAATGATTATGTTCAGGAACGTTCACCAATTGGTGGCCTTGGAAAGTGAGAGGAGGGTGATCAGGGGTGTTTTTCTTCAGAGAAATGAGCATAGTACCAGTCGTAAGTGCATTAAAAGAGACAATCCTCTCCTTAGACCATTCATCTAAGGAGGCGAGATCATTGTTCAATACAGCATGCAGCTGCATGGACTGGATCGTCGACAGAAAGATAAAGCGATGTATTATCAGCAAATAGCTTGACATTAGAGTTTACAACTTTAACTATATCATGGATGTAACTTAAAAATAATAGGGGCCCAGCATCGACCCTTGAGGCACATCAGCCATGATAGAACCCCATCTGGAAGACTGTCCATTAAGAACTACACGTTGTCTGCGATCGTTGAGATAGTCGCCAAACCATGCCAAAGGGTTTTCTGTGATGCCGTTTTTTTCTAATTTATGTAGGAGACCTTTATAGCAAACTTTGTCGAAAGCTTTGCTTATGTCAGGATACACAACTCTTACTTCTTTGTCTTCATCGATGGCTATGCATAATTCGTGATATAAAGAAAGTAGATGATTGACTAGAGTCACCCGGTATAAAGCCAGACTGGTTTGCAGAGGTAATGATGTTGTCGCGAAAAAAGTTGAATACATGTTTAAACACTACTCTTTCTAATACTTTCTGTATAACTTAGAAGAGATACAGGGCGGTAATTGTTGCACAGGCTGGCGTCGCCCTTCTTATGCAGGGGTGTGACGGGTGCCTCTTTCCAGATAGACGGAAAATGACTGGTTAAGGGATAAGTTGAATAACTTCGCAAGAGGTTTATGAATTTGGGGAGCTGCTTCTTTCAGAAGTCTATTACTTACGCCATCAGGACCAGTTGCTTTGGAAGTGTCAAGGCTTTTCAAAATGTTAAGAACTTCGTCATCATGAATTCTCAGATTGCCTAAAACATGAACAGGGTGATCGGAGGGTGCAGGAATTTGAGCCGGCTGTGAACCTATATTACTTTGGCTCAAGAAAAAATTGTTAAATAGTTCAGCTTTGGAAGCGCTGTCAGATATGTTTCCCATTACATATCAATGAGGGTATTGCCTGACGATGGGTTTTATTTAGAAAATGTTTAACTGTCCTCCACCATGCCTTGTTTTTCTTTTTGTAATTTTTAAGAAAGTTACTTAATTTGGTGTTATGTTGCTCTTCAGCTAAACGGAGATGCTCCTGGTACTGATTGCGAAGCTGATTATACATAGCCCATAACTCAGCGCTGCACGAACCATTATTATTATCTTTAGCTCGATTGTATTCGCGCATGACCTTACGCTTTTCACAACGGAGTGACAAACTGTCCCAAGGAAGGTCATCAGGTCGAATGGTAACTACCTTATTAGGAATACATGTTTTAGCGGCTTGCAAAAAACCGTCAGTCCATGAGGCACAACATTCATTTATACCATTTGATAAAAAGATATTATCAATGATTTGGCTCAAATAAGTGCGAAAATGATTACAATCTGCCTTACCATATTCTCAAATAAATCTCTTGTATGAAGGTTCATTTTTCCTTCGAAACAGAATACAAGCAGACACGACACTGTGATCGCAGTTCGTAATCGGTGGCAGGACACGAGGTTTACATATGAAGTTAGGTAAGTTTGAAATAATTTCATCGAGACAACAGGACGTACTACTTGTTAGGCGGGTAGGCTCTCTGATATGGGCGACAAGAAAATTAGTTGTACGAAAGTGTTCGAGTTTTTTTACCAGGTGCTGTAGAAAAGTCAGCGTTAAGGTCACCTATTTTAATGATGTTGTCAAAGCCCTTCGTTTTGACATAATCTACATTGGTTTGTAGTTTGTCCCAAAATGCTACGTACAGGCGAGTCAGCAGGCCTGTAGATAACTCCCAACAGAAATGAATTGTTGTGTAGTTTGATCTCTGCCCATAATAATTAGGTGACGGGACTTTCCAAATCTTGGCGTCGAACGACAAGGTATTGTTCACAAATAAATAGCCCCACGCCACCACCACCCCTCCCCACACCCAGTCCGCCGGGACGATCCCTGCGCATAAAAGGATGGAAGCCAGGTAACGTAAGGTGTCTGGGGAATTTGGAGACAAGAACGTATCCGATACAGCAATAATATCATGCTCTTGGGCAATATCAGTACAGATACAACGCATCTTGTCCTGGGTTAAGCTACGAGCGTTAATATGACAAATAGCAGTATCGCAGAGGTTGCTCTCAGGTCCAGGATTTAAATGAATATCCCCAGCCAAGAGGATCACGAGTGGCAAAATTATGAGTAAAAAAGCATCAAGATCTAAATATTTTCTGAATGAAACTGAATAATAAATGTAAAATACAAGTATTATTTGGCTGCAAACACTGCACTGGAGGTTTATAAGGTAGCCGGCCAGCAGAGCATACAAAATGGGATACAGCATGTAGATCTTTAGATGAACGGAAATATAGCAGTTATTGTAGTGCGGGACAGCTGCACACAAATAGTACCAATATTCATAATAAAAATAACAAATCTGTAACGGAATCCCTTTCATCAGAGTGCAAAATGTGGCAAAAAATATTCATGATAGACAAGTACTTAATTTACAAGGAATTAAAGCAAATATGGTAAATTAACATAAACTTAATGTACATTACTGATTTGCCGTAAGCAAATACATACATGAGGCGTGGTCAAGTACTGAGGCAACTACAACTTCGTACAGCTATGATAATGAATGGCACAAAACACCAATAGGCAGACATTGCACCTATACAGACTTCCTTGAAGTTTACGTCGATATTCGATGTGATGTAATGGTAAGCTATAGAGTTTATTAACACAATTGTGTAATGTAGTACAAGATTGATCAACGACCAAATTTGCAATAAACAATTTAGAGAGATGCCTACAAAACCATTGATTAATCTGAGCAGAAATTTGGCGAGTATCGCACCTATCTTTAATAAGAAAGAGAAACTGATGTAGCATGTATACAGTATAGGGTTGTGAAACGATCTGGAAAACTGAAGTTTTTGTGAAATAATAAATCCAATTATTGTAAAAATAAAATATTTGCACTGACGATTACGCATGATATATTCAGACAAGTTCAGTTGAAATTGTAAAGCCCCAACACAAAAAGTGGTAAATAATGAATGCAATGTAGGTACAAAATTCAGGTTACACACAAAACATATAGCATGAATAAATACAGTAGATAACGTCGTAATTGCGCGCAGTAGGGACAACTAAACAATGCTGTGCCTACTGACATAGTTGGCGCATGGTAAAAAATAAAGAAAGAGAATTTTACAATGCATAAAGCAATGCAGAATGACATCGATTACGATCAGTGTGAACTGCAGCATGAATAAGTCCATTATTGGTGAAAAGGGTGCCACAAGCTTCAGCAGTAAAAGTTTCATATAGACCTGGTTAAAAGAAAAGAAAAAAAAGTTGTACACAGAGTCAGGGTTCATTGGACTCAAAATATAACTTTTTAACAAAAGTCAAGCTTGCAATATAAAACACAAAGCAACTTGCGTAAACATCAACATAATGGCAGAAGATGACAATGACAGATGTAATACTAATACAAATGAAGCATTATAAAGTGAACGTAAGAAAGTCGCAAATGGTTGGCACAAAATAAGGTGTATAAGGTCCACTGCCGCGGATTAGTCTGATAACTTGAACTTAAGCAGAACAAAATTGAAGGTGCCATGTGATTTCAGCTAGATAACTTAAGGTCCTCTGTCAGGGAACACTTAACATAACCACATCATAGTTCCGTGATGTAACTCAAAAAGTATGAACTGAAGACGCCGTAATATGCGGCAAAATAAAGTCCACTGCTGCTAGTATCCTTCTTTTGCTTCCACGCGCCATTCGCCTATTGAGCGAGCCAATGCCTGTGGCTTGGCCGGTTAGGGTGGACGGGCTATGGTCGGGTGCAACCCTCGCCTGCAGTCGCTCCCAGTAGCGTGCACCTATGGGAGCATGGCGAGATTTGAGTTTTAGAGTGTAGACAACATATAATGTACACATGTACATATTCATTTTCAATTTGTGATCTCTTTAATTTATCCATGTACATAGCCTGTTTTGTTCAGTGCATAGTCTTTTTCCTTTTCCTTTATATTGTATCGTTTTGTGCGTTTTGGACATATATTGTGCGTGTCCGTGTCTGGAGAACCCCTCGATTAGTCATCATATTATGTACTATTGGGCACTCCAGTTTAAATAAATACGTTTAATCTAAACTAAGATCAGTTAATCAGTTAATAAAATAGGGCCCATGTATGGCTCGAAACAAAAGCCCACGATACAGTACGAATGCGGTAAGTTACCAACTTGAATGAACTCACCAAGTTAAATGACGTATTATCACCAAGACCAAGCTATCACTTAGACTTTACCTGGTTTTAGCAGCCGGAAAAAAATGTTTGTAGAGCAGCAGGTGGTTTGTTTATAATGGGCATCGAGGCTCTCACTCTCGAGGTACGACCGATCTACCAGCCAGTTCCTTCAGCCTCGTAATGTCGGCTTCGTCTCTGATTTCTTGAGTTTTGATTGTGTTGTTGCCGAGCATAGGATGAAACTTCACAAGAACTTTTCCATCAGTGGTATAAGTGTCGAGAATATACTTGTCCCGTTTCAGCTGACGTGCCAGAAATGCTAGCCTGTTACGTAGTTTTGTAAGATCTACGCGGGCAAATATGTTTGAACCTTTCAGCTTGCTTTTGGCCCTCCACACCTTGCCCTGAACACGATAGCTGAAGAAGCGAACTATAATAGCCCTGTTCGAACCCTGGCCCACGCGATGGGACCGCTGTATGTCCTCAAGTTGAAGATCGACACCTAGTTTGTCATTGAAATATATCATATATAATCTTATCTGTGTTTTCGTTATCAGTTTCCTTGATACCATGAAACCTTAGGTTGTGTCTCCGCCCGTACTGCTCCAATGAGTCAATGTCTTTTTCTAATTGCTTGCACTTGTTTATAACCTCATCAAGTTTGGCACTTTTCTCGGTGATAACGGTTTTTTGTTCGGCAATGACAGCTTTTTGATCAGCTACCGTATTTTCTAGCGACTGAATTATCTCGGTAATTGGTTCTATCAATGGTCTCATTGTGCCTTGAAATACACGCCGGATCAGGGTCATTCAGGACACCCAGAAAGTCTCTATGGCTAAGGTAGTCATCTAGGGGCGTTTTAACAGGTGGTGATTCACCAGACGGATGAAATTCCCAGGGCCTTTTGAAGGCACCCGTATCATTCGGTCCACTGTCACTATCATTGGTACGCTGTTTCATTTCAGCAGTATTGTTCAAAGTGAATTTCTCATCAGCGGTAGAAGTATTGCCGCTCTTACCAGCCTCGTTCGACATGACGCTGTAAATCAGACGAGTCACTCCAATCCAGAGGAAACCACAAAATGTTGAAATTGTCAAAAATACAAATTTTAATCACCTTTTCCGGCCCAACTGCTGTAGAAAGATGTCAAAAATTAGTCCATCACTTCGGGTTCCAGACTTCAGTTCAAAAAGTGGGAAAATTAACGAAAACGTTTACATTCTAAGGAGCTTTCCGAAATACATGTGCTGCCTGGTATGACGCATGCGCAGACAAGTGAAAAGACAATAATTGAAGTTTGCAAAAAACAAAGGTCCTAAAAACCTTGAGCCGAGTACTTTCTGACAAAAAAGAACCAATTCTTCTGAGAACATTTAGTTGTTTCCCGGTCTATTTTTGAAAGTTTCGATACATGGTTGTCAAAAGATAACCAATTATCAATGGTTACCCCCAGAAGATCTACATGTGACTCCGACACTATGAAAATATCATGTAAATCCAAAGATGCATTTACTGTTTTTCGATTTGGGGCAAGAAAAATGCAATGAAACTCTTCGGGATTCGCCTGCATAAAGTTCCTGTGAAACCAGTCTATGGCTTCTGCACAAGCAATAACAGGAGCTTTCCTGAGGTTTTCAATGTCAGGGTCACTGGCAGTGAGAGTATTATCATCTGCATAATTTTTCAGATTTGCACTCTTTATTGAGTAATATATGTCATTTATAATTTGTTAAAAAAGATTGGCCCAAGAACCAATCCCTGAGGCAAACCATTCATAATATGTTCCCAGAGACCAAAAGTTCAGCCGATCTTCACTATGTGTTGCCTGAATGGCAGATAACTACCAAGGAGATCTAAGGCACCTCCAGACAAGCCATATGCCCTGAGTTTGGTAGGCAGTAGGTCATGGGGAATACAATCAAAAGCCTTAGAAATCATCACAGCACCAACATGTTTCTTGGTATCCAGCTGTTGGCGCCATTCCTCAATCAAATCAACCAGGACATGTTGGTAGTTATAATATTTTCTAAAAGCTGAAATCATAATCGACTATAAATCCTCCAAGTACTTACTAAGCTGTTCGACCATAAACGCCTCATACAATTTGGAAACAACTGGAAGGGCACTCACAGCTATAGTTTGCTTTGACCAGGTTGTCTTTATATATATATATATATATATATATATATATATATATATATATATATATATATATATATATATATATATATATATATATATATATATATATATATATATATATATATATATATATATATATATATATATATGGTGTAACATTGGCCTTTTTCAGGTCATCAGGGAAAACATGACTTGAAACATAATAACAGAAAAGTTTGACCAACACCGCACTGATACCGTGAAGGTCCGACAAACATGCTAAAAGAACCGGGAACGCAAAGCGAAGCACAGGGAAACATTCAATGGCTGAGTCACTTGAAAAAAGCTAGGGATCTTAATTGCTGGTGATTGATTTTTAATTTAAGGACACAAACTAGATTCTCCAAGACTGCTCTAGGACCTGGATAACAGCCGAACCTCTCTGATGTCCACAAATAAAAGTATCAAATATGTATTGATAGCATTCCAAGATTGGTTACCGTGGATGCAGATGAAGATGCAACGGGCATTCCATTGATCTACTTAATTTAATCATGACATCTTTAGACACATTCAGGTGTGGTGTCGGAAGATTGCGATAACAATTCACTTGGGTTGAAGACAGAAAGCAGTTACATGAATGGCTTGTCAGATATAGGCTTCGGAGATCAGACACACGATAATGCAATTGCGCTACATAGAACTTACACTGTATCTTCCCCAACGTCTGCAATTACATGATTGCACAAATATAATCACGGTCCAGGAATATAAGCTACGAACATAAGAAACTGTACTTATGTAATTATGTTCCATAACGGATGCCTTGCCAATTTGGAAACAAACTAAAGAAAGTCAAAAGGAAAGATAGCAGAACAAATAAAACACAAAATAACAACAGAATAGCAATAACAATAAAACCACATTAAAACAGGTTGTACCTAAACGCCTTGGTGTATGCGTCCTTAGTATGAAATGTTGCATGGTTGTGGTGTGGAGAGGGGCCATGCCGGTCGAAAACTTTGGATTATCGTCAGACAAAACGTAAGAGAAACCTCCACTGAATTGCAATGTTTTGCATGGACGTAAATCAGCTTTTTAAAAACGCTGAACAACTTGCAACAGACTATGTTAGAAATATCACCATGGATTATGTTCAGGATCATGAGGAATAACATCAAAGAGTTTTTTGAGTTGTTATTGTTCAGAAATGAAGTCTTATACATTGCAACAAACCCATAAATGAACACCTAGGACAAATAGTTTGAACTATTGAGTACATAGTCGCGGCAACTTTTAAAAACGTGCGTCCGGCGTTAAAAGGTAGGTGAACACCATGCAATGGAGTATTATGGCAAACGGTTATACCGCTTGCATATTTCAGCCTTTGTTCGAATATTGATACACAATAAAGTGATCTGTGTACGCAAATAAGTGTTCAAATGTATACTGCTTTGTGATGAGTGTGCTTTTTGAAACGATCGTTATGATGGAACTGGAGTTGTGGCCCAACTAAGGAATGCAAAGAACGCTTTATAACCGAAACTTATCCTCTTAAAAGCAAGTGAAATAATGTTCACCATTGCACGAAGTTACTTTGGGACACCAATGGAACAAATGAACAAAATATTAATTGACTTCATACGAAAACCACCGTTTGGAAAGTTTCCAGGGAAATGTAGGGATCGTGATTGGTGGATATTACAAGTAGCAGGTAAAACAAGTAACAGAAACATCAGGGTTCATTGACAACGAACAGGATCACATTCAGCATTGATAAAAGTCGCAAACTGCACTGCAAAATCCCTTTGGGAAGCCAGTTAAATTGAGCAAAAAAAAAAAAACCTATGAATGTGAGGCAACAAAATCGGAGACTTACACTAAAAGGGTACACATTCAGGTTTTTTTGTTTTTGTTTTTTATTTTTTTGTTTCTTTTTGTTTTTTCTTTTGTGCAAAAGTACTAATTGATATCAAAATTAAAGTTATCTTTTCACAATCAATGTAATTGGTTTGTTTCTTTCTGCACCGCACGTTACTGTTCTATGCTCAGTTAATCTGTTGTTTATACCTTCTGGTCGCGATCTGCTTAGGTTATCCACATCTGTCATTACATTCAATTGGTGTGATATACCGTAAATCTACTCTAATTCAAGCTTTTGGTAATCTAAATACCAAGGTTGAAATCTATCAAGAGCATAAGTCTCTAGGGAGGATAATTAGACGCTAACACTAAACACTGTCATAGGCTATTTACAGATCTGTCCACTCTTGGCGAGTCTTGCTATTTTCTGACATGACTCAAGACATCTAACCAACGATTTCAGGGCGCAACTTGTGTACAAACATGAACCCTCCTCAATGACAAAAATCCGCTAGACAGACCCAGGACCATGCTTTCACGCTGTTTTACAGACAACCCGAGAGGTACAATAAGACTCGTATCTGGGAGTTGATCGCATCTGCCCAGGTGCGACTCGATCGATTTCTGTACAACACGACGCACAATGCGAGGAATGTTCCCACAGACAATGCGATCTACAGGGGAGGTTGCATTCTAAATTCCTATGTGTATCGTCTTAATAAGGCAGCACGTGGCATCTTTAGGTGCTTTCTGGACTCCGAAGAGTGCCAGCGTAAGCCGCGAGCTTAAAGTGCTGAGCGACTGATATTGAGGCTGCACACGTTGTGTTACAACGGCCTGCAACGGGTGTTGTTCTTCCTCTGTGCCGTGCCAGCTGCACCTTGCTCTGTCATATAATGCGGCCCCTTAACGTCTTCAAGCAATATGTGTAGCATCTGGTGCCGGAGACAAGACAACATGACGACAGAAGACTCGGATTAATAACGCCATCTTCCTCAATATCCCGCGACAACAAGGTAAGCACACCTTCTGATAATAACCCTGTTTTCAACCATGGGTCTTAATTTTGAAATGTTTGAACTTAACTATGTAGCTTTGTACACGAACCTGAAAAAAAATGTTAAGCCGCTTATAAAGAATGGTGAATTCTGAAGTGATGTCGTGGACATGTCTTTCATCAGGTCGTAGTGATAAGTTGTAAGTTATTGTAACCGATGTTAAATTATCAACGCTTGTGAGTCTATAAATTTGTGGCAAGGTTTTTAATTGATATGTCGAATGCACTGGTTATTGTTACTCAGCGAGAATAATTGGCTACTTGGAAGAACCGTATAACACGGCATGATATCTTCGTCACTAAAATACCACGTGTCGGTTGCACGCGGTGCCGGCAAATTGACAAGGCAATTAAGAGGGACTTGGAAGCCAGCAAGAAAAGCAAAACACGTTCTTAGGCACGGGATTGATGCGGCGATTATTTTTTTATGGGTGTTGTTCACAGTTAAGTGGCCGCTTCTGGGGTTGAACATGCAGTGTAGCAACGCCGGCTTAATGGCCTTATGGGTTTAGCAATAACACACTCAAAACGCACTCAATAGCATAAACTGTGTCCTGTCTCCAAGCAAACCGATTTGCCTCTCTGCTGCCAGCCGACTTAGCAGCGAAGGCTGATCAACCATCAATAGTAGGAAAACTCACAATTGAATTTTGAGCAAAACGCCGTTGGACAAATCAATTTTATCTCGTCAATTCCTAACGGGACTTATTCAACAAAAGTGTCTTGATCGATCTTGGGTGAAAGTAACAAAATTGAACATTCAATATGGACACAAACGTATCTGACAACGAAGCCACACATAAAACACCAACATCTTTGCTCAGGACGCAGGCATGTCAGCTTCCGTACAAGGACATGCCGATTGCATTAGCTCACATCATCTGGGAATAAATAAATCCACTATTGCGATATAAATATTTGCACTGTACTTTCCAAAGTCACAAATACATGATCAACATTATTATGTTTGACAATGTCTTGATTGCATGGTTTGGTATTTCAGTACCACAAATGGCAGAGTTATAAGAACGACTTGATAAAATATACTATACGGAAAAAAGGTCGGATTATACATAGTGTAACATGCAAAACTACTCGAAGTACAAGTCGTTGTTCTGAAACAATTGGACACACACACACGCACACACACACACACACACACACACACACATGTATATATATATGTCATTCCAAAATAAATTGTCCATTCCATTCGGACAATTTTGCCCCATCATTATATCTCCAGTTCTACTCATGGTAGAAGCACCAAATTTGGACAGTGTGTAAAGATGTGTTTTTGTAGTAAATTGGCACAATTTTATTAATATTACAACACTCATAAGTGTGTTATGACATTATAAATATTAATAAATTATCAGGAATTTAGGCAATTTCGTGGGGTTTTAGGCAATATCCTGGGAATTTAGGCAATTTCTTGGGAATATAAGCCGAGTTCCTGGGAACAAAAGGCCGGTCCTGGGAACATAGTGGTAAGCTCCCAGGAACATAATGGCAAGTTCCTGGAAACATAGTGGCAAGTTCCCGGTAACATATTTAAAGTCCTGGGAATATAATTATAAATTCCCAGGTATATAATTTAAGTCCCAGGAATTGAGACTAAAGTTCTTGTGAACCTTTCTCAGAGTCCCAGGAACTTTAAGATAACAGGTAACGTATGAGGAGTGCATGCGTACATGCAGTAAGTATAACTTCAATGTTTCTTCGTATCAAATTCATTTCCCGCAAAATTTTCTTTGCTAGATTTTGCGCAAAATTAGACTGTCAGTCTACGCTAAACCAACTTTATCGAACCTTGTCTTGAAAACAAGAAAAAAAAAAAAAAAAAACCTCGCCAAATTGTTACCTGTATTTGGTGCCTGGGTTGTCATCAATTCCCCCCCCCCCCTCTTCCCCTGAGCATACTCATGGATTCCTTTGGAGTTCTGAAAGCTATACAGAGGAACCTGTGGGGGGCCTAGGCTGTACAGCCATCCTAGGACAGCCATGCATGACCAAAGTGGAAACTGAAAATTTATATGAAAATGAAACAAAGGTCCCGCTTTACTATTCTAGATTATAGGCCTAGGTCTATACAGAGCGTATGTTCCCTCCCCTCTCTCGCCCTTCCACCTCAAACTCTCGTCAAAATGCAGCCTCACAAAAGGGTAAGTAGGTCCTAAACTCCAGGATCAAAGGAAAGATGTCTAAAGGAAAGATGTCTCATACATGTAGGCCTAGGTCGAAGCCTATATGGCCGAGCTATGTTTTTTCCCAGGTGGTAACAAAAGCGGGTAGCCATGCATAGTGATTCAACATTTGTTAAACATTGGTAACAAGGCTTACACATACATCTTTTGATGTATACACGATGTACCAGTTCTCTATAAGCTGAGCCGTGCCGTTTGTGAAACCCAGCACAATACATCACTGACCACAGATAGGAAAATAATTGCTTTACATCAGAAACTTCTGGTTCTAAGCTGTACTTTTCACGGTAAAACTGGAAAAAATTGTCTTTTCTTGACCAACGGAGGTAGTCTGTGCAAGCCATGTCACTTCAATCCTACCGACGATCTTGTAAAAACCGTGTACCTAGTATAGGTCTCTTCTCGTTATAGGGACTGAAAACTCCTCATTGATATTGATCAAGTTCGGAGCGGGTCAGTGGGGCAAACTTGTGTGTGTGTGTGTGTGTGTGTGTGTGTGTGTGTGTGTGTGTATTAAAAACATGAAATCAGTTTATGAAAAATCTAAAAAGCTAGGGTCTCTGCGATTATTAAAATGTGCGCGTTATCTGAAAAGTCTGCTTTTTACTTTGCATAAAGAACCCAAATATGAGTTTATCTTCGTAACAGAGACGTAGGGAAGGGAGCTAGACATCGTTGCACCAAATTTCACAGTTCAGAGACCGGCAACTCATCACATATAAAGAAAGATTAGCAAGTGATAGTAACAGTATTCTTGCCCACGCTATCAACAATAGGCCTAATTTGTATTTTCAAAACATTATGGTCGTATAAAGGATTTCTGAGTCTAAGTAGGAAATTATCGAGTATATGTACATCAACTATATACCCTTGGTAGATATATTAATTTATTAATTTCATAATAATAATAATAATAATAATAATAATAATAATAATAATAATAATAATAATAATAATAATAATAATAATAATAATAATAATAGTTTGTGTGATTCCTGGCTGTACCGCTATTATGTGGATTTGTTTTATCCGTCAGTCATTTCATCTCATATGCTTACTTATAACTGTCAACAGCTTGGCTAAACTAGCCTATAGAATGCCTGCCTACCTCTTTTCTTATTTACTCTGCTCTCAGTTCCAATGCTTACTCAACTTCTTTGGAAATTCATTCTGCTTAAAAGTCCACTGGATCTTCAGATCACAAAATAACCTGATTGAGGAAACACTATCTGGTAGGCCTATTCATGATTCATGAATCATGGAAAGGGCTACCAGCATTGTTGATGGAGCCAGCCAGGTGTCTTTACTTTTGGCCAATCAGAACACACGTAACAGCGTCGCCACGGCTCCAGTCACTAGAGCCGACATGTTGCCGTCCACTGATCAAATCCACGACCACACAAGATGAGCGAGGCTGAGAAAACTGCAACATGTGAATAAAACTACTAGACATCTTGATAAGTTATTGACTTGCAATTACTAATTGAATTATGCATGAGGAAAGTAATGACCAAGGTATTCATGTGTATATTATTTGTCCATGAATACATGGAAGACCAAATGCTGATGGCATCATGCCCTAAATTACAACAGATAAAAGAAAAGAAAGGAAAAAGAAAAAGTGAAACGTGTCCCCTAATCTGACCTTACCTGCGAACATCTAAAGTAACAAAAAAAAAAAAAACAAAAACAAAAACAAAAAAAAACAGAAAACAAAAAAAACAAAAAAACAAAACAAAAAAAAATAAATAAAACAAAAAAACAAAAAAACAAAAAAAAAAAAAAAAAAAAAAAAAAAAACAACCCCAAAAAAAGACAAAAAAAAAAAAAAAAAAAAAAAGACATACCAAAAACAAAAAACAAACAAAAAACATTGATGTACAGGTTTTGTCAGAAATTTATCACAACACCAAGCATTCAAATGCTGTCTCCGCGTGCGTTCCAATAAAATGGGATATACCAAAATCGACAAGTTATTGTCACCACATAGAGGAATCAACAAACATTTGCCGGGAAGTGTGATTTATATAAAACTTGTGCCGTAAAGAGATTCATACCTTTAACTCTCCCGGTCCAGTGCACATATGTCAGGCTGATTTAAACATATATATTTTTTTTATTTCAAAACGGTGATTGGGCATATCCACATATAAATCACTTTCGCACATGAAAAAGTAAGAGGGAGAAAGACGATATACAACAAGGAGACGTTGGTACCCAGAATGTGCATCACTGCATAAAGGCAGGTAGATCGGCAAAGCCACACAAGAGAACTTGTTGATAAGACAAGACATCATTTATAGAATAAGAGAGTAATGGGGTATGCAATTGTGAATCCGGATTTCGTTGCTCGCATATGGTTACTTTTCAAATATGACTGCCCCACACCTGCTTGTTGATTGGATGTATGACTGTACGGCGTTAAAAATTATTTCGTAATCTTGGAAAGTACAGCTGTAAACCAAATAGTAATGTTTAGACTGTTAATGGCACCAAAGGGATTACAATAATTTGCTATCTATCTAGGTCTGTCCTAAACTTCGTACATTTGAAAAAAAAAAAAAACCAAAATCGTCCTCATTTGCACTACCACAGACACACTTAGGGGAATGAGCTGCTACATTTCATGTGCAAACGCGCCTGTAAAACAGCTACTCGCCTGATCCCATCGTAAAATAATGGATTCACACTCAACTAATTACAGTTTAATTATTTTTAAACTCATCTGGAAACTCAACATCGCAATAACAGGCGGTAAGTCGTTCCAAAGACGAACAACTGATGGTAAGAAGGATGCATTAAATTGATTGGTTCGGCCTCGAATTAAAGATACATTAAATCAGTTCTATCGTTGTAAGGTTTCCGCTGACCAACATGTCTTGGCAGCAAATCTCTCAAATATTAAGGTCCATCACCATTTAAGATTTTGTATAATGTGATTAATTTATTCTTTCTCCTTTGTTATATGAGGCTATTTTACGTGATTCAAACACAGACTTCGATACGTAATTGTTTTGAATTAGTCGTAGTGTCATGATTGCCATTGCTTGATTTATGCTCGAATATTCTTGATTGTGAAAATACACACTGTGCCTGATCCAATATACTTATGGGTTATACTATGTGGCGACAAGTATCCTTTGGTAGCTGAGTATTTACGGACAGGAGACATCGCGACCCGGTATGACTTGGTTCTGAGTTTTGTTATCAATGTCGTTTTATGCAATGGCCTGTGCATACCAAATACTATATCTTCCTCCTAAAGAATCAGAGCTGCAGATACACACTGTTTCCGTATAAATCCGCATAATATACATACTGTTTCCGTATAAATCCGCATAATATACATACTGTTTCCGTATAAATCCGCAAAATATACATACTGTTTCCGTGTAAATCCGTATAAATCAAACTCAGAACCCAATTATCCTCATGATTTTACAGTCAAAACATTTGAGTTAGCTTGGAGTAGCCATACTGACAAATTTTGATACACCCCCGTCTCAACTTGGACGCGTGTGCTTGACAGAAAAAATAAATATTATGACACAGACCGGTGATTTTGGTCATATCTTTTCCATGAACGGTTCATGAACAAGAGGTTCCACTTTATGGCTTCAAGTGCTTCTCATTACACCATGAACTCGACCAACCAGGTTCCTGTTCGAATTCAAGTTAATTACTTTGTACCATAACTGACTGGAATGTAATTACACTGCCTTGTAGTTGGAAGTGCTTTACTTCCAGAACAGGTTTCCAGTAATAACAAAGGTAGCGCAATTTCTACTGCCAAACTGAAGAATAGTTTAGGTTGTACGCCAATCGAGATTATTGATTTACGAACGGTGTGACAACAAAAAGAAACATGTAGCATTGGAACAAATTCGGATTCTGGATCTAAATAATATAAACGTCGCAACAGATTTACAGGGAAATTTGTGCAAGCAAGTCTGTTTTAGGCAAGTTGGTTAAAAAGCCACACGTATGCAAACTGTCTTGTTATGATTCGTGTCGTTTGCAAAGCTTGAAATCACTAACTGACATGAAACAACGTTAACTGGAACGCCTTTTCGTGGCAAATAACTCGTCGCCATGTTTCGATACACGGTTCCCACCATTGTACCGAAACGTATCTGTTTTTCATATATTTTAATCAAACTAGTCCAGGATAAGTCATCTTCCATCAAATGCACATGGCTACATCAACAGCCTCCTGTATGGTCTCCCGTCTTCCCACTTCTTCTTTAGAACATCAGGGATAAGTGTTACTCAGACACTTCGTGGTTAAAACATGTGTCAAAGGATATATTTGAGGTTCATGTTTTATCATGCACACATGTAAATAGGAACTGATGGTCTGATGCCCGGATCATTATCTTAACTCTGTCCTCAAATCACTGTAGAAATCTTAACCAAGGAAGAAGATGTAAAAGCATGTGATCGAGGTAAAGAATTTAAAGACCCTTCCTCGATCAAATTAATCCTGCTGAGGCCGTAATCAGTTACACGTGGCAGGAGCTTGTGGATAAAGCCCTAGAGTGCGATCAATTTAACCATTTACCTGCCATCTCATGATAACGGATGAGATAATATAAATTATGAAGGTATCACATTCGGAATTCTCGTAGAAGAACCATTCATTCAATTATATCATGCCTGCAGTAGAGCAGTAAAAATACTACTACTACTACTACTACTACTACTACTACTACTACTACTACTACTACTACTACTACTTCTACTACTAATAATAATAATAACAACAACAACAACAACAAAAGAGAAGGATGTGGGTTCACAGTCTTTCTGGATGCACATAAAAATACACCGCAACCAAAAAACCTGGCACGCACGAGGTTAATGCGATGACTTTCAAGAATGATAATGGCAGGTGACGTAAATACGACATGGCTTCTATCATTGTTGACGTTTATTTAGGGATCACGTCTCCCATATTCCTAGGGAAGTCATCAACTGAATGACACCTTTCGGAGTTTCTGTCATCATCATCGTCGTCGTCGTCGTCATCATCATCATCATCATCATCATCATCATCATCATCATCATCTGCAGCAGCATCAACAATAACAGCATCACCATCATTTGTATTATTGTACGTTTTCTCCTGAAAGTTCCCCCGTCAGGTGACGTCAGCATCGGGCTGCGGAGAGGTATTACATATAGGTACAATCGTCATGTGTTGCATAAAAAATGATTATAAACGGCAGACGTAAGATTGATGAGAACGAAGATTCTGGGCAATATAAAGAAGCTGTTGGTGATCGATGCACCACGCATATATGTAAGATTTACATACATGCTTCTTAAGTAAAATTGTTTTGTTATGTTTAGATTCTTAAATATGGTATATGTATTTCCGATCCTGGGCACACCAATATATAATTGTGCAATAAAGCCAAAAGATTTATTGTGAGTTAAACGGTATATTTAGGCACCAACTGTTTACAGTAGGCTTATTTTACTGGTAGTAAGGAGAGGGGGGGGGGAGCATACTGAACTCATGTCAGCGAACATCAGTTCCGGTTCATGCTGCAGACCCGGACGAACCCCGGCAGCACATGTGCGGCAGACATCAAACAACGTAGAGACTTGTGCATGGACATTTTGAGAGAAAATTGTCGTTTTGGCGGGCGGTGCAAATGTGCACATCAGAGACCCGAAAATCAAAACCCAAGCCCCGCCACAAGAGTCGTGAAAAACAAACAAACAAACAGAAAAAAACATACACCTCACAGGTTTCGTCAAAACACAATTAAAACTAGAAAAAAGATTTGCTTCAAAGCAAATCTGTATGTGTGCCTTCAAAAGTTGTAAATATTAAATGGTATAACTTTTGTCCTTTTGTACTTCACATTCCATTAAGCTGATGGCTAGATGAAAATTTCGAAGTCCAAATGACCTTGACCTTTGACGTTTACAGGTCACATGTAAATTGTAAAATGTACAGTGTTACAATCACCACAATTTAAGTCCAACATGATTATAATACGATGGAAGCTGGCCAAGTTATGGCCAGATGAAACTTTCAAAGGTCCAAACGTGATTGACTTTTGATCTTGAGAGGTCACATGTAAGTTTCAAAATGTGTAGTGTCACAATAGCTACAATTTGAGCCCAACGCGATCAAAATTGGACAAAAATTGACCAAGTTATTGCTAGAAAAAAGCCACCATCGAAAATGACGTTCGACCATGAACTGACCTTTGACCTTGAGATGACCTCGACCTGAAGTGAACTTTGACCTTTAAAATGACATTTTGACCCAAAATTGACCTTTGACCTTGACAAGACCCTGACATTTGAGATGACTTTTGCCTTGCTATGATCGAACTTCTATACACTCGGAACCACATCTGCTATAATATATAAGATATTGAAGATTTAAAACTTTAATTACCCTTCATTTGCATAATTTTGAAAAGTATTTCCGATAATCCATCAGAGCTTTACTCAATCACACTCCTAAGCAAATTTTCATCAAAAAAATTAAGGACTACTAAATGGGTGATCATTACAGTGCCTCTTTTTCATACATGACTTGTAATGATTAAGGATTCAATAAACAAAATAATACAAGTTTAGTTTTTTTTTGTTTTTTTTTTTGTCTTCAATTGCAAAGGTCCGGACGCTTTCTTCCGAATTTCTGAAAATCCCCCCCCCCCCGCAAAAAACAACAACAACAAAAAAAACCCAACAATTTTTATACAGTTAGTGTTTTCAAATGCACAAAATAAAACGAAAGACGCATAACTTAGAAAAAAAAAGTATTTTAAGAGAAGTTTCAACTTTTACAGAGTTTGAAAGAAGCATATTGGAAAAAGATGAAAGTTGGAAATTGTGTGTGAGGTAACTAATGAGCTGACGCGCATGTTGTAAAATAAGGACATAATTTGATCATTTTCTGTGTTAGACTTTGTGAATTTAATCTATCTTTAAAATTGTTGCCTTTAGTGTTCATTTTCTTCATCTTTACTACCGTGCAGATTGGTACACGTTGCTCAGTTTGCTTCAGCTCTCGGAAATAGGGATATATATATATATATATATATATATATATATATATATATATATATATATATATATATATATATATATATATATATATATATATATATATATATATATATATTGTGCAGGGTTGCATAATATGCAGCTGGCCAACGTTCCTAACGTTCTGTCAAATCGTATGTCAAGCCTTGATTAACATAGTTCTGTTTGTCCATAGACATGACTGAGTGAGCATAAAAAAGACAACAGTGAATTTAAAAAAGACTAATTAGTAAAACCCTACTGTCTATGTTACTACTGTTGCTTCGTGCACACTGTGTGCAAATAGACATCGTACAAAAATATAACAATATCCGTATATTCACAATCACGTTGAAAAATACGCACACACATAATTACAACACATGGTGCTTATGTTTTGATAGCCAGACAATACGCGTAACTTAACATTCACATGTTTCAGTAATACATAATCAAATAAAATGATTAATGGCTGTCAATTTCTAACTTGATTTATGGAAGTTTTATTGTCGCCCTTCTTTTTGATCTCTGTCAGTTCAAAGCACGTATCGGATACATGTATCACATGAGTGAATGATCTTTATTATTATGCACCACTGACAACAATGTAATTTTTGTACTTCAGATTACACATAGATACAAGGAATAACAAAATCCAAATACGCAGATAAGTTATATCTCAATGCAAAAAAAAATCTTAATGTTAACAAATTAAGAATGTTAAAGGATGCCAAACCAAAGATGAAAACAGTCAAAAGCTACGATAAAGAAATTAAGCAATTATTCTTATACATATTAATATTTTACCTCAGTCTATTTTTACGTTTTCTTGGGTGAATTAAACAATTTCAATGGACGTTTTGGGATCATCAGAACCCATTAACATATTAAATTTATGTAAATGTGATACATATATTTCACCGTGGATAAAGATTTTTGACATGTTTATAAGGGTATTTGTCCTTGTTTCAATATTTTTATGTTCAATAATTGCATGATACTCATTTTAATATCTTTAACCATATCACATATCCTTTTATGTTCAGCTATTGTCTTTGCTTTTTTATGTATGAAATTATATTAGAGGTGTATTTCATAAATTGTCCGTCTGTGGAAGTGCCCTACTGTGTCAATGTACAAGCCACACCTGCTATTACATCACCCTGGGTCCTTGGTCAACCTTTTCGGGGTTGTCCCGATGGCCTAGAGGTCAACGTGTTGGACTTTACATTTGGCTAGACGAGTGTGCCGAAGGTAGTGGGTTCGAATCCCACGATACAGGTCGACATAAATTTATCGTATTTTTCACTGAATTATATATAGTTTTTTTTTCATTTTTTTAATCAAATTTGTGGGGAAACGTTAAATTCGTCGCTACAATTGAACTAAATATTTTTGCAACCAAGACATGCTGGCTGTACCGACGCTAGGTTCATATATTTTCTGAAATTTTCGTAAAACATATTTCTTTGTAACCGTTTGCTTCACGCAACACTGAAGTCGATATTGGACAAGCCTGATGCTCTAAAGTATGTAACACAGATACATGTAGTGAATGTGCATTGGGTGGATTCGCTTACGGGCAATACTTCCCACGCTGTGTAAGTATTGTGGAGGGAAAATGAAAAACAGACTGCCTTACCCCGAGACAATGACAAACTAAACTACTTTACCTTGTAATTAAAATCTCTAGTAGACATATAATCTAACACTGAGACAAAAAATTACCGCAGTACATACATAAAAAGCCATCCAATATTGAGAGGGAAACCACACGAACATCGTATATTGTAGAATACGAACACGTTTCTGGCTTGCCCCTAATAATGCCATGTAACAGTATCCTGACTCTTTCATGCTCTGTGATGATGCTTTATGAAAAATTCAGCTCCATGACACTCGAAAATACACGATTGCTTCAGTTATAATGGAAATCAATTAAGGTTAAGCGAGTGTGTTTTTTGTGACATAGAGTCGATTTTTCTTCTTGTGCAAGAGATTACCGTACATTTCAGAGAAAATACGTTTGCCCTTTTGTGCTTATGGAGGTCTGGAAGCCACATTTAAAATAATACGTGCTCGACCAGCAGAGAATATACTGAGTAGTTCTTGAGCAGCAGTGTATTTATTGATAAACTGCAGATACATTTAACTAATCCAGGGCATGCAAGATTTATTTTAAATCGTTTACTATATTGTACCTATATTATCCCATGATGTCAGAATTTAAACCCGTGCCAAAGAGTGACATGACAACTTTTAATTCATGGGTAAGGAAAACGTTTGTAGGGTACGCGTGTGTTCTCAAAATGTTATGATCGGGAATGTCTCGAGCAGTGTTTGTTGTTGGTCGTGAAACAACGTGGAGCGATGTCATTTTTATTTGATTGCTTTTTTCGCATTGATCATGCTAGATTGAGTTACAATCGAAGTGTTATAGAGAGGTAATGTGCCTAAGAGTGCATGTGCTCCATGCGTTAGGTCTTTTTTGTGTCGTAAAACTGGCTGGAAAAAATTCAGTTTGAAACCACATGTTGGCAGGCAAATGGACGCATTGTAACCCTGAGCGGGTTAATTGAGGAGTTCAGCATGTCCAGTGCACCACCATTTGAGCTTCGTCTATTGATTTCAACAGATGAAGGGGAGCTAACACGCAACAGTTGATAGCTGCCATTAGATTGTCGTTAGCCGTATTTCATTTACGACCCAGAGTGAACACGATGGGGGTTTTCTTTTTCTGTCTTTCTTTCCTTTTTTTCTTTTTTCTTTTTTTTTTCTTTTTTTTTTTTTTGGCGCATTCTGGTCTATTGGTACAGTTTGTCTTTGGCTCGGTCATACAACTTACTTAGTGTACAAATAGCCAGCAAAACTTCAGCCCTGTCTGCTGCGTCAGGTCTGAGATGAATTTATACTATAGTCAGTGGAAGGTATTAATTCAGCTGAGACTAGGGCGCCTTTTGCCGCCAGGGCAGTAGTCACCTGTGCCGTAGATTTGATAGAGGAGCCGTCGATTTGGCGATTTTGCTGAACTGAGTAGTCGGCGGACTGCTTGCTCTTTGTGTGTGTGTGTGTGCTTTGATGTGTTGTTGGTGGTGGTGGTGGTGGTAAGACCCACAACAAATAAAGACGTTTAGTGAAAGAATAAATATAAAGACTGTTTAAGAGAATAAAATATACTAGAAAAAATTGATTTGCTTGCCAGCAAATCAGTCTGTGTACCTAGCAAACATTTTAAAATTTGTTATTCAGTATTTATTTAACTCCTGCAAGAATAATATTTCATGCATCATGTCAAAAACGTATAAATTGAAGTTGGAAAGGTACTTTAATCCATTATAGTTTTGAAGCTATTCAAATATTTCAATTTTGTGTATTTGCCCAATTTGCATATATGAAACTGCTACAACTTAGATTCATGGTTCATTGTATGCAACTATCCTACAAATGTATCAACTGAAATTTGAATGACACCTCAGTACATAATAATTTTAAAGTTATTCAAGGTTAAAATTTTGTGTATTCGCCTAATTTGCATAAATCAGAATGCTGCTTTGGTTCATGTTTCAGTGGATGCGACTATGTCACAAACCAACAAATTGAAGCTGCACTGACACCCATATTTATAATAGTTTTAGAAATATTCAACTTTTAAAAGTTTCAATTGCAGCTAATTAGCATAATTTCAAATGCTACTTTTTTTTTGTTCACTGTCCATTAGATTGACAGGTGTCACAAACCTGTATGTAGTACAGTAAATTTTGTGTCTATCTGTAATAGGTTGTAATACACAGATCTTTTAAAATTTTAATAGACGCTCCTTTGCAGAAATGCATGACATTTATATGTCATCCTCAGCCCATTTATATTATAAAATAAAAAAAAAAATAGGCATCAGCACCAGATTCCCATGCTTTGTAAGTCTGGGGCATAAAGTTACTGCTTCAGGTGAAACGTGTGTGCATCGATATGCATGTACATGTATTTATGACCACATGTATTTGAGTTTCACTATTTACAGGAACATAAAACATTTAAGTGACAAAATCCACTAATATCAACTATAAGCTCACCTAATCCTCTGTCATACATAACATTCATCTTGGGTCTATGTGTTTGACTATTGAGCGTCACCAGCCTGAATGTGTCAGCAAACCTAAGTTGTAAGTTTGCACCGGCAACATCCAATTTCACTTAGCTCCTGACAAAAATCTACACCATGGTACATGTACATGTTTGACTATCGCGGTTCAACAACCTACTAACGGTGTGGACAAACTTAAATTGCAAGTTTGCACAGGCTGAACATGGATAAAATAAGACGAATCTTTGTTGGAAGTGGGCAGTGTTTACAAAGGTTATAAAAAAATGTTATAGATACTTAACTGATGAGCAAATGTCACAGCTGGGTCCAGAAATAGAACAGCTTTGCCTATGGGACCTCTGCCTGCATGCCACAATGTACCCACTGCCCTGCCCAAAATCCTTCCATATTACAGTTGGTCATTACAGGCAGTTTGGGTCTGTTTTTGAGGGATTTCTGGTAGTTGATCTAAATCTCCCTTTACAAAGACATGCTAAACTTTGGTTCATATTTCATTGGATGTTGCTATGTCACTAACCTATCAATACACAGTGTGGATATTTATTTCCCACCGCAGAGCACGGGCAAGATGCCTGGTGATGCTCATTTCTAAAAAAAATAGCATTTTTTTTTGGAGAAATTTAAGGTCACAAATGCCAAACTGGTATTCTTTTCGTACTTCCTGAGCCATATACAAGGATAATTTCCATATGTCTATATTAAGTATCCTGTATTCCCATAGTATTTGTAATATCCCGCTTGTCCCCACAAGTACCGACCCATATGTCGACATACCTCACCAAGCGAGACTGGTCAATCAGGTACGCAGTTCTGGCGGGAACTTAATATGCATATCTGCTACTGGAGTCGAAATTGCACCTATCAGTCAGCACCAGCTAATTGTGATGGGCAGCTTCAGACTACATACAACCTCTTTCGTACACAATGCAGACAAGCTTACTCTAGCAACACAGCCAGTCTCCCTAGGGATTGAAGGGTAAGCCCACATCATTGGGCACTACTGCCTCTGTTCTCATTGGTATGGAGGCCAGCCTCTCACAGTTCAATTATCTCTGGTTGTATAAAAGGCTCTCTTTAAAAACATTTACCAGCTTGTGGGAAGGAGGGGGGAGAAATATGTCCGATGCAGGTTAATTCTGATGAAATTCATTGAATTTATCATAAATTAAACTTCTCATCTTTGTTTGGGTGCTAAAGGATTTTGCTTCAGCAATAGACCCACATATTAAGCTTTGAGTGGCAACTCTAGCTAGAAAAGTTATGAATATATGTTAGATTGAAAATTTCAACAAATATGCCTCCAATTTGCACAATTTTTAACATCATGACTGTCCCGAACAATATGCAGAATTTCACGACTAGGTCCATGACAATGCCACGTTTGGTACTTTTTGGAACAATAGTGTCCGAGAAAAACTGAGCACAAAACTGGCATACGGAAATAAATAAATGAATAAATGAAATGGATAAATAAATAAATCAATAAATAAATAAATAAATAAATAAATAAATAAATAGATAGATAGATAGATAGATAGATAGATAAATAGATAAGTAAGTAAGTAAGTAAGTAAGTAAATAAATAATACACTAGACAAGACACAGATAAATGCTGAGTATCTTTCAATGGGAAGAGAATACATGCACGGTCTTACGCGATCATTCTATTAAGGGATATGTCTAGTTTACATGCCCCAAAACTTACATATGTTTCATGTTCGGAACGAGCGGGACTCGAACCTGCAACCTTTGGCACCAATCGCCTAGCTGAAATGGGAAACGCACATAACCACTCGACCAAATCCCCATTCCTAGAAAGAATGGTTCAATGGAGGTAGCTATGTGCGAATGCCATATCAACACGGTAATGCAGTATATTTACTGAGTCGGCATTTATTGCATTTCACCTCTTTTCCCGGGTTCTAGTGTAAATTGTAACTGCGACTTTTTAATAAAAACATAATTACATCTGCACTAAATCAAAATGAGTGTAACATTTCCTCCAAAATATTTCTTACGCAGCAAAATTAGAAAAAAAGTGTCTGCTCATTTTCACTGGGCACGGGGTGTATTGAGAGTTCTATATCAAGCTGCAGACAGCTTCTCAATGTTCACTGAACGCCAGCATTCAAGAAGAAGAAGAAGAAGAAGAAGAGGAAGAGGAAGAGGAAAAGGAAGAGGAAGAGGAAGAAGAAGAAGAAGAAGAAGAAGAAGAAGAAGAAGAAGAAGAAGAAGAAGAAGAAGAAGAAGAAGAAGAAGAAGAAGAAGAAGAAGAAGAAGAAGAAGAAGAAGAAGAAGAAGAAGAAGAAGAAGAAGAAGAAGAAGAAGAAGAAGAAGGAACACTGTTTTTGCACCTAACTTTATTGCAAAATGAAAGTTTGACGATTCTGTATAATTTTTTCATTCAGGGCATGTTAGAATTGTTAAATGTACCTTTGGGGGTCGACTGTCTCAGTCTCAAATTTTGACCGAGTCAAGAGCTTTCCTTGGTTCGCTTTTGGGAGCACTGCACGCAAAGCTCGCCGAGAAGAACTATTTATTTGCACCATTCCGATTTTTCTGTGCAACAATGTGCTGGCTGATACTTCACTGAAAGGTCGGTTGGCGAGGAACATGAATGCTGTTTTGTAATGTTAATTCAACACACATCAACTTTGATCAGAATTGAAAGTGAAAGAGTTAATCTTTAGAGAAACATTTTACAGTCTTAACAACATGGGAAGATTCAAGCTAGCTTGTAATTTGTGGTACTGATTGTACACTGATTAGACCATTCCCGGATATGGGTTACACACAATTACGCAGCATTTAGTTTCTAAAGGCAGTCGACATTTGCGATGCCAGATGCTTGCCAGTAATGCTTTACAGAAAAAAAATAACATGCCCACTCGCTGCTATATTAAAGGGCCCCCAGAGTTGAGCAATTTTCCGGGATAAGGTAGCATTGTTGTCACCCTGCAGGTCTTAATGGCATGCGGGGCATGATGCGGCCAGATTCTGGTTTCCAATGCAAATGTCAATCTGGACAATTGAATGCTACACAGGTTACAATTGTTCAAATGGTGCTAACCTTGACTCCCACTGGAATTACTGCTTACTGTCCACATGTCTAACATTGGTCGCTCACTATGAACAGAAAAAGGAAAAAAATATGTTACTTAGCTCGTCTTGTATAGTACCTACTATGTAAAGTCGTTACCCATCTCTCTCTGCCTAAAACATCGGCATCTGTTGTAAAGAAAAAAGTAAAACACACATACACACACACTAACAGCATCCGGTTAGGTAAGTACGTAAGGCCAGGAAAGGGCACAACGAAGGGAGAAAAACAACAACTGGATTTGGTGTTTGATGAGAAGCCTTGTTAGAGAAATGGCAATAGCAAAACCCGACTTGTCATTATTTGAATTGTACGACCGACTCATATAAACCCCTATTAGAAAAGGTTATCATAAATCGTATCTAAAAATGAACTGCAGAAAAAAGGCGTATTGAGCACCTAAGTCTACAGTTGGCTGGAAAAGTTATGGTATCGTTGCGTCCTCTCAACATGATAAACACTAAAGTAAAAAAATAACAACAACATTATTTATGACTGTTTCATTGTCAAACTGCATATGATGAAACTAAAAGCAAAGTTTCAAGTACAGTTTTCCTTATAGAACGTGAGAAATTCATTGACTTTCAAAACGCGTTTTTATTATTTGACCCAAACGTTCAAACTTTGCACTTATACAGATCCCCTATCAGTTTCGCTTTATAACTGTAAACAGCGTTTGAAATTACGTAAAACACAACATGTTGACATGGATTTTAATAAAATTTGCCACGAAACTCTGATTCTGTTTGAAAGGAAACCATACAGGATCTGTTTTCCGACAGCTATAGAAGAAGTTGGAAGCGAGGCTTGAATTGTTTTAAGAGTTACATTGTAAGTACAGTTGAAAACCCTCGTTATAACGACCCTCAGATATCTGACATATTCATTATAATGACACAAGTATTGAAAAGCAAAAGTTCATTTTCTTTGTGATTTCATTCATTTATCTGACGTATTCAGTTATCTGACACGTTTCTGAGGGAACAGATGGTGTCATTATAACAAGTGTTCACTGTAGCATGATTAGGTACCAAGGCGTTTTTACTATTACTCGATAGGAGAAGCCCAAATGCCTCGAG
The DNA here is from genome assembly GCA_964020975.1 of Hermodice carunculata. Taxonomy (NCBI): domain Eukaryota; kingdom Metazoa; phylum Annelida; class Polychaeta; order Eunicida; family Amphinomidae; genus Hermodice; species Hermodice carunculata. The sequence goes on along the minus strand of OZ026620.1, from coordinate 78,851,137 downwards.
ACTCTGAAGACACCATTGGCCAAGAAGGATCACATGACATCTCTCTTATCTGATTGCCACAAGAGACAACATGATCCGTTTTTGGCAGCTAACAGAAGTACTTTACCGTTGCCCTATCGACCTTCGTGACCCTCTCACATTGTGCGTCGCATGTTTATTTTTGGAGTATGACTTGATTCAACTCAATGTAGGTACGTGCATCTGGTACAGGTGTAACGCCTGCCTGAGATTCCATATGTCATCATCATTTTTGGTCAACGGTAACACGTGTTTGATGGTCCTTTAAAATAAAAAAAGCAATATGGCAATTGTTGTTGTCACGCAGTAATGAACATCATTTTTTCGGGGGGGGGGGGGGGCTCTGGCGTTTAGTAGTTGGAGAGGTTGGAAAGGTTTCTTAATTTAAGTTTGGGATAATGCCACGGGTCCGGGTCATGGAGTACCAAACGCTACCACTGGTCAAAAGGTATCAGGTGACCTACCCTGACGACAGCATTGGTCAGAACAGGTCAGGTGACCCTTTCGTCACCAATGCTGGCCTGTACCTCTTGCCTCTCGGCTGATGTCACTTGCTGGGCATCAGTCCACTTGGCCCTGTGAGAGATCAGAGCTTTTGTACTGAACAGGTCACCGAATATAAAGAACTGACTAGGACACAACGTTTCGGAGCGTAAATCATCCATACCTTTACCACAGAGCATAGGATTGTTAAAAACACACTTTGGGTGTTTGCCAATTACAGGGTGGATCGGCCTACTGGTTTGACTCGGATTTACTCTGACAGGTTTAGAAACTCAAGGGTCAGGACAGGATGAATTTCATTGGCTTCTTGGTTTTCACTCTTTCCTGAGCAATTGTTGATCAGCGGGACCTGTGCGATATTTCACGGCAGGACTGATGAAGCCATAATGTGCAAATATCCCTCATGGGCATGCCATTAAGCCATATCAACCACATACATCTATACTTAAAATCCTTGCGACTGGGAAACGCCCTGCTTTGATGTTATATCTCGGTCATGAAGATAGAGAGGGAAAATGGAACACATACAGCAACTGACGAAGTATTCTATGGTCTTTTTTCTTCCGGACCAAAGGTGATCAAAAGCATGACCCATTTAAAGGTCTGATCAAAACTAACGTTTATAAGTAAGGGACCACTACTTAGCTCTCCATGGACTTACATTACATTGCCTTCTGCTCATATTGTATTATTCAGTAATCAGTGTAATCCATTTATGTCTGTGTGCCAAAACAGGTATTTTCTTTCTTTCTTTCTTTCTTTCTTTCTTTCTCTCTTTCTTTCTTTCTTTCTTTCTTTCTTTCTCTCTTTTTTTCTTTCTTTCTTTTTTTCTCTTTTTGTCCCACAATTTTCTCGGACCATATTACACTTAAAACCTCCTAAATTGGTATGATTATACAAACATACATAAGGTCGTTGCTTTTTACAAAGACGGTAGAGATAATGCAAAAGCAATTTCGTGGCATTTAGGTTTATGCTGTAGGTGCATCCAATGAACCACAAACAAAAGATGTAGAATTTTACTTTCTGCTAACTGGGGCACTTACGAAGCTTAAATGCTGAATATCCTGAAAACTATGATAGGTTGAGATGGTACTCAAATTTCTATATATAGGTTTGTCCCATAGGTGCATACAATGAACCACAAAGAAAAGTTAATGAAATTGAATTTATGCTAATGAGAGGCACTTGAAAAGTTGAAATATTGAGTATCTTCAAAAGAATTATAGGTAGAAATGCCATTCTAACTTCAATTAATAGGTTTTGTCCTGTAGGTGCATCCAATGGACCACAAATTAAAATTGCAGAATTACTTATAACTTTAGAGGTACTTTTGAAGTTTTAATGCTGAATATTTTCAAAACATGTCATAGGTAGAGATGACATTCCAACTTCTATTTATAGATTTGTCCCATAGGTGCATGCAATGAACCACGAACAAGAGTTGAGAAATCTTGATTTATGCTAATTAGGAGCACTTAGAAAGTTTAAATATTGAATATCGTCAAACTATTATAGGTATAAGTATCATTCCAACTTCTGTTTATAGGTTTCTGCAAACGGTGCATCCAATGAACCACAAACAAAAGCTGCAGAATTTTAAGTTATGCTAATTAGGGGACCTTAAAAGTTTAAATTTTGAATATCTTCAAAACTGTTATTAGGTAGAGATGCCATTCCAACTTCTATTTATAGGTTTTGTTGTAGATGCATCCAATAAACCATAAGCAAAAGTTCTAGAAGTTTTTAATAATGCTAATTAGGGGCACTTTGAAGGTTTAAATGTTGAATATCTTCAAAATTATCATCGGTAGAGATACCTTTCTATATGCTGTGTAGCAAATTTTCTTTCAAGTCTCTTGCTGGTTTCCATAGATCCATTCAACAGTTACCTCTTACTTACTACTCCGACTTAGTTTTTCAACCGTTAGACTTTTATAGTGAGAGACTGGTATGACCGATGTCCGTGTCTTGGCAAACGTTTGCAAGTAGAAATATTAAAATATGAAATTCTTGGTTGAATGTCCAAATTTGTTCTGTTGATATCCAATATTTTTCTACATAATTATTAAATAATCATCCTTTTGTGCATTACTGTCACCCAATGAGACATCAGCTCTGTCTGAACACGTTTTATATCTTGGGCAATATATTTTTAATATCGACTTATTGTTGATTGTATTTAACTGAAGTAACAGAGTACTATTTTGAACCCAACTTTAAATGTTGCCCACCAGCTCCATAGAATCATGTATTGCCGATCTTGGGCTCCTATATGTTCAGCCTTTCCTTTTACAAAGTCCTTTCAGTGAGCGGATTTTCCCACAGAACGACGTGGGGGTAAGACAAACTATTTGAATCAATGAATTCGTCATTTGACCCAATTTTTCCCACTAGCCCTTTTTATGCATATTTAGTACGGTTCATAAACACTATCGACCTGTCGAACCAATTTCTTACACTTAAGATGAACCCCGATTGAACGCTACGGTTGAGCCCAGGTGCATATCCATTTATCGCAGGATAATTTATGGATATATTTCTAATTTCTTGGACAGTTATTCCTAAATTTACTGTCACATATATTTGAGCCAGACTATTTGTCAGCTTTTAATTTCTCGTGCTGACCTGCTGCGTATTTCGATGGTGTTGTTGTTTATTTTATTATATTCACGGGCTCTCTAAAGATTGCGAATTAGTTCCCCATGTGCAGGAGAAAACAATCTAGTGCAAGGATATTCTTAACCTATCTGGCAAGCCAAGTTATCCATCGAAAATCTTGTGGTGGTATAGCGACTTACTCATCGACAAGTTATACGGGTTGTTTACATTTAGGTAGGCAATAGACATCCTGCGTAGTTGACGTTCAAATTCTTGCATGTACAAACGGTCGGCTTTTTTCACATCTCATCCCGATGGCCGAAATACTGTTTTTGGTTCCGTTTGTGATCATAAGTAACATATGGATAGCTTAGTAGCATTTTACTGTAGCGGTTTGAAGGCAACATGCAACACAAGAGGCACAAGATGTAATTCCAGGAATGATCCAGTTTGAAATTATCCATGGATACATCCTAGAATATTGAAACATGTTATCGAGAAGAACATCTGGTTTTTGAGATTTTGTACTTATCCAAACTGTCCAGGAGGTCGTAATGCTAGACCCCTTGGTAAAAAAAAAGTTTACTTTCTCATCATTGTGGAATTTATTCGTATTATAACTTTGCTAATATCATGAGACACAGTCATCAAACCCGATGAAATAAATTGAAGACTATCAACAAGACTCATATCCAAGATTTATTGACAGTGGACAGTGCACGGAGTCTTAAGCTGGACAACACGGTCTTTGCCTGGTTGGGAAGGGCTTTAATGACTGTACCCAGCACCAGCCTAGACATCCGCTTTCTTAAAATTTCTTCATGTTATACGTCTTAGTCGAGCTCATTAACAACCACACCCGTGTCATTTGAGTAGGACTTTATGAGTTTATTATCAATTTGGCCTTTTGTAAGAGCTACGACGTCATTATCATTTATTGACAAGCTATCGCACAGTGGCCTTACTATGACCCCATCATCGGACTGGAAAGTTCATTTCACTTCTCACCAACTGCTGTGGTCACTTTTAACTTCTTATACAATGCATACTACATGATTATTTTTCCTCAAATAGAATCATGACCACCCCCACCCTCCGATATAATTGTCTCAATTGATCAGTTAGTATAGTTCCCAAACTGTGTTTCGTCTCTAAAGGAACAGGTAAATGTACCAAATGCTTAGGGTTTTGGTGGTTTTTAGCTCTGCATACCAAAGGTCGGAGGGCTTATGCGATCACTCACATCTGTCCATCATTCCGTCCATAACCATTTCGCTTTTCAGCGCGATACAGTCCACATTTTTTTCAAGCCCCCTATAACTTTCAGGACTTATCAAGTGAATGAATATCTAGGTCGAGTTGGATGTTGGTGGCGCCACCTGCAGTATTTTATCATATATAGGTCAAAATGTGAAAAATTTGTGACGGCTCTAGCATCCTTAATGTTAAATAGATCCTCATGACATTTAGTGGGATTATGGAGGAGGTCAAAGTCTCAGTTGTTTATGATATTAGTAGCGCCGCCTATAATTTGACGGTAATTATAAGCAAAATAAGTTTAAAGATATAAAATTCCATATCTCAAGAAGTAACCGGCTTTGAATCGTCAAAGTTATTGGATATATAAGCCATGTCCAATGCTAGCATATTATATAATATCAGTGACCTGGAACTATTTTGTTAGGTTACCAGGTATATAAAGTTGAAAGAGGTGATTTTGTGATGGCTAGGTGAAGCTTGGAGATCAATAGCAAAAAGAATTGAACCTCCAGAATAAAATTGCACTTGATTACAGCGTACGTACAACTTTACTTGGTGACCTACTTTTGGGGTCACTGTGACCCAATGATTATGGATTTTGGCACTTGTCCAAGTTTATTATTTTTCTTCGATAACTCATAAGTTATTACCCAATTTGATTAAAGCGACTTTGTGGTGAAAGCTGGACTGGGATTCACATTTTGAACATAGTAATTTTATAATCCGAGTCGAAAATCCCTGTGAAATGGCCAGTTTGAATATTGGGGTCATCGTGTGAATGCTCTCCACCCCACAGTTTTTGAGAGTCAAGTGTATGAAAATATATGTTGACGTTGGTAGCTTCTCCTATAGGTTTACGTAACATACGGGTCCAAAAAAGTTTGATATTGCATTATATGGATAACGATGATTAAATTTTCAAGGCCGTGGAGGGAATACATTTAGGGACATGATATGTAGGCTGCTGAGCAAAAAACAAAAAGTGCAATATCTTTAAGGTAATACTCCTACTGTAAATCCGTTGTTTTTAACCCAATATAGTTGCGAATGATTTTCCCACCGTGAAGTCTACCATATAGCCACGGTGCATAGTTATCACAGACTGTTTTAATGCATTTGTGTCTTGACAATATTGTTATGTAAATTTCAGTTATATTTTATGTGCTGCAGCATTACCGTTGAGCAATTATTTGTTTTAAAATAACCTGATGAAGGCCTGGGATATCATAACATCCCTTTCGACTTATAGTATTGAACGAACTTGTGCCGTTCTCTTGTAAATGTTTAAAATTAATTCCAGTTGTGATATGAAGCAACGAGTAACGCCTCTTGGGTGGGTTAATAAATCAATCTGATAAGGTAAGTTTTGTTGCCGCCCCCCCCCCATTTTTTTCGGTTCTGGTGATAGGTTAAAGCTTGCCTTGATGGGGGTCTAACTGTGACGTACAAATATCCAAAATGGCTGTCAATCTGGAACGTCAGGATTGTAAATAAATCTGATATTTTCAGTTATATTTTGTACTTGTAGCATCTATCTATAAAGCAAACTGGTCTTGGTTGTTATATGGAAAAGAATTAGAGCTACATTGCAAAATATGATGTCTATATTTTATGTACCGAACGAGCGGGACACGAACTTGCAATTTTTTGGAACCAGTCGCCTAGCCACTCGACTAAATCCCCATTCTCAAAAAGAATGGTTCAATGGAGGTAGTTATGTCCGAATGCCAAATCAACAAGGTTTAAATATCAAGTTGAATTTTATCAAAAAAAACATAAAATTATAGCTTTTGGTAGCAAAGCCGGTCATGACAATTTCTCTTCTGTGGGTGAGACTTTACCCCATGTACGAAGTGATTTTCACTTTGGAACACTGCTGGCTAAGGATATTTCTGAAAACCAAATTGGTCAAGGCATTGGAGAATTTTTTGTAGATGTAATTTACTCATTGCTAAATATGGACGTGCATCATCAAGTGTGAAATAGAGACTTTTTAAGTCATATTGTATGTCACTTTAAGACAGTGTTCTCTGGGGCATTCATAGTCATGTGTCACAAAGTTGTGCACTTCATGGAGAAAGTGCATCAGGCGTATCTTTAATATCCCTTATAATACTCACAACCAATTACAAGGTGTATTATATGAAGATCTGCCCGTAGAGCGTTAGCTGCCGTAAAGATTTTTACAATTTCTTCGAAGAGGCCTTAATAGCCCAAAGAGGTCTGTACAATTATGTAGTTACGTTGTTATTCAAGGAAGCCGATCCAAAATCTGCAACTCTGCAAATTAAATCTGCCATGTATTTTTAATTCATGGACCAAACATTCAGTTTCTGGACACTTTCGACTTGGTAAGCTCCGTTCAAAGTGCAACCCTTGATGTCCTATATAAAAATGATACTGTTTTCACCAGTGGTCGACTATTTTATGATCTAATCGATGCAAGAGATCAAAGGGACCTTTTTTTTTTTTTGCTCTTTTCAGGAGCGGCAAGCGATAATAGTTACACTGACCACAGAATGATCATAATTATATATTCACCTTATACACTTTTTGTACTCATTATCGTTTTGCATGCTAATGCAAAATAAGCCCTAGCTTCAACTTAGATTATTTTCTTATGCATACACATTTTACTTTTTTGTGCGAATAAACACACACATATACATTATATATATATATATGTGTGTGTGTGTGTATTTCTCTTCTATACGCTGCATAGGAATTAAGTATTCGGCATGAAACAAAGCTTTGTCAAAAAAATTCAATCTGTTATAATCTAATCTAACAGGTCTAGCAGTAAGCTTATAAACAGTGTCATTTTACCACACTCTGTAAATTTCCTACGATTCAGCTCTTTCAACACCCTTAGGGAAAAGGTGACGTAAAATCCTTGTCAGGAGAAAATTTTGATGAACAATGCATTAGTCCGTGAGCCCGGGCCCCAAAATTGGCTAAATGGTACCACCTGAGGTGGCAAATTCTATCATACATTTTCTGCAAGCTCAAAATCTGTACTTTTCAGAAATGTATGATAACCAACTCACAGTGGCAGCTTTAAGTTAGAGAATGGGGCACAAATCCAACATGTTTTTTTCTATTTGTGCATGAAAATGAGCAAAAAAGTGAGCAATTTAGTTTTACTCAACATATGGGTTTCGTTTTAAAATGCATTATGTAGGTGTTACGTTATGCAATTTTTGAACAATTTGTAATTTTGGTCTTTAATGACCTTTCCCAGGACCTCTGACCTTGACCTCTGATATAGAGATCAAGGTCAAGGTCATAGGAATGGTCACTTAAAATATGGGTTTCAGTTTAAAATGCAGAATGTAGGTGTTAAGATATGTTACCTTTAATCAACTTGTAACTCTATACAGTTCAAAGGACACACACAGATAAATTGATACACAAAGAGTCCATTAAGGCGGAAGCTGTGAAGCTAGTGCACAATGAGACTGGCAACTTTGGATTGATTTTACCCATTTAATTTTTTACATATGTACATTAAACCTATAGATTTTCTGATTACTGTATATCCATAGATTTGTATCCGCAGCGTTTTTTTTTTTTTTTTTTTTGCAGGATTGAAATTTTTTTAGATTTTATAGGATTCTTTCGGACTTGGTAGGATTTTCACATTTTTAGCGCAGAAGTCGCACACAATTGTTGGTTTTTTTTTAAGTTGAAATCAGAAGAAATTTAAAATACATATCCATGTCCAGGATCGAATTCAATGGCGAGTCCTGAAATAGCATGAATAAAAAGTTATAAAATGTTTCATTTGGTCCTGACAGTTTGTTCATTTTCTTTCTATAAATGGCTCCGAAAGTCAAGAAAGTGGTTGTCAGGAAAAAAAAATCCTGGGAACCGCTCCTGGATATGATATTTTTTCTTTTGATGTCCGTTGTTTTTAATGGGCAACTCGTACGTTAATGAGGCGAGATACCAATTGCAGAGGTTCAGCAAACACACACACACACACACACACACACACACACACACACACACACACACACACACACACACTCTCACACACACACACACAAAACTGCATTGAAAGAAAAAGTTGCTAATTCTTACACATTTATGGCTGTAATTTGACACAAACTCATTTCTTCTGTCTCGTGTTTTAATTATTGTGTGAAATAAGCTTGTAGCTTTACCTCTGTGATGTTGTCATTAAAAAAAGTATATTTTGTGGCTTAAATCTAGACTTTTTAACTTGGGAACATCATACGTGGCTTGTTTGAGTGTGGGTTCACATGCGGCTTTCCATATCTGGCGTGAGTGGATAGTACTAATCTGTTTTTACATCAATCGGAATTTCAAAGTAATCAGAACAATGGTAGTGATTAGTCTGAACTGGCCCATTCTTCTCTACACGGATAATGGTTTCTTGTGAGTGACCCTTGTCAACGGCTCAATTGGTTTCCAGGGGTCATGGACTAATGACTGTGCAAGCAATGACTTCATCATCATGCCCATGCAAACACACCCTATGTGCTCGGCACTGCTTTAACTTTTAATTGTAAACAAAAGTTTTGAGATCAATTTTCTCATATAAATTTTATGTTTATACATCTGAGTTTCTAGGACCATGTAGTTTTAGTGTCAAACTATCCAAAAATAGGAATAAGTGATTAGAGGTTATCCAAAGGTGCTGACTTCAGATCTTCCACCTTAATAGTTAATTTTTTGCATTTATGTTTTTTTTGTTTTTGTTTTTTTTTTGACAAATCGAAACGCGACATGAGGGAGGCAGTACACTAACTATCTGAACAATAATACTATTTGACAAATAAGAAATATCTGAAAAAGTACAAACCCCAAAATAATCATATATATATATATATATATATATATATATATATATATATATATATATATATATATGGAGCCAAACAATTTAAGAATACTTAAGATGGAAATATGTTCAAGTAGAGCGTAGTTATATATCACACCTTAAGGTAATGTACAACCAATTTAGGGTAATTTGCTCATTGTCAAATTTTGTAATAATTTGTACATATATGTATCGTCTATAAGTTGTGCAAATTTGTTAGTACTAGTCCAAATACAATCTTCAGTAACTAAGGAAATACTTTTAGTGTTATGGCCCGCGTTAACCTTTGAATCCTGCAAACAGACAAAAGTTATTTCACCGAAATGTCTAGTGCATGTGGTTATTTCTCTAAAACTAATTATCTTATTATGATCAAATAAAAACTGATTGACTCTAAAATTCTATCCATCAAAATTGTATCAGACCTTTTCTAATAAATCAACAGTTCTTGTTTGAGGGTGTGTCAAAAATGAGGAGCCCACAAACTTTGACCAAATCAGCCATTTGGCAATTTTTGTACCACCATTGTGAAAAACAAAGTAAAAATGCATTTATGAAAAACCCCTTATACGTTATTTGCAGACACATATATTGAGATCATAATAGCACAAATTTGAGCCCTTTACCTTGAACATTTTTCAAGAAATATCCAAATTGCATCAAAAAATACAGCCATTTTACCCAAGATGCATGTGTTTATACAGCATCTTTGGATGTAGAATTCCATCTTTGGTACGAATGCTTCAAAGCCGTACGGTCAATTATATATAATATAATATAATATTGATTTTATCATATTGGAATGCATATTGCTGTGATATTTCGCCAAAAAGTAAAGTCGATTTGACAGGTTGGACATTGCCTGACATGCTTACGATATCCGGCTGCGCTCAAGACGTATGGTCTTATAAGACCTAAAGCTATCGGAAATCAGTATCGGCAAAAGTTGTAACTCTGTATAAAGCGCTATGGAGACCCACATTGGGCAAGTATTTGCAACTGCCAGTGGGCGGAAACTCTCACAATTAATAATACAATAACATATAATTACATTTTTACCATTGTATCGTCATCAAAATATCACCCAATGGCTCAACAGCTTGTTTCAATACGTATCCAACCTGTACCGAATTTGAGAGAAAATCTTTATGCTGCTTGTTACACATCAACACATAATGTGCAATTTTCATCCAAAAAGGACAGGAAGATACGGACCATCAAGGATCTTATTTTTTCTTTCATGATGTGCTCCATACTTTCATGAAATATTTTTCAAGCAGCAGTTTTATGGAATGCACTTAAGAATAGAATATTTCTTATACGTTTATTTGCTTGTTTGATATCAGTATTGAAGGCTTTTGAGGGATTCAATTTCTTTACGTGTTTATATACCATAGTTCACCTTATAGGGTGTTAGTATGACAGCGTATTTCTTCTGTTCGTGCCCACAATGTCGCATTTCCCTTTTATTTTTTGGTGGTATTTGTATCTTTTTATGAAACCAAAACTGGAAAACATACTTTAATAATATAATAAAGCATATCAATACATTGAACATATTTGATCATCCAAGAATATTCAAAACGACGGACTCTTCGCAGTTACTCTTAAAGAATGGGTTGAACATACCCCATGATTTGCAAACACCATGACTTGCAAAACACCATCAAACGTGAGATACCAAAGACCTGTAATACGCAAAAAATCTTAAGGTTGGTATTACGTGGTCGAGGGTGCTCAAATGATTAGCTTTGAATTTAGGAGCAAAGTTCTGCGTATCCTCTTATTATCCAAAACTGTAAGGTATAACTGCTCAAACAGTTTGAAGAAAATTCTGCTAAACACTCGATGGTGAAGCACATTAATAGTTGGTGACCGGGGTATATATAGCTTTTTATTTACATTCAATTAAGTATTTTGAAAATGAAAAAAAGAAAATAAATACCATCACCACGTCAAAATGTGAATCTAATATTCTAGAAACCGTATCAGTTCAATCCAAGGGAAATAAATTTCAATCCTTTGGACAGAATCCCGTCTTGCACATACCAAAATTCAGACATCAAATTAGGGACCGACCATTTGATACTTAGGGGTGGGCTATGCACTTTGTCTCAACCTACTTTTTTTTTAATGCACACAAGATGTACATAATTTTTTTTCCTCTGACCTCAACGTACATTTTTTTTGGTGAAGAAGTTAGTGGGATGCACATGTTCTTGAACTGATTTAGGATTAACATTTACAGTACAATCAATGAAGAGGAAATAAACACATTTGGTGTTTTGGAAAATTATCATTGTATATTGAAGGCATAAAGGAGACATTAATTTGTGCATTTTATGTTTACCAGTGAACTATGGTACTATCAGCTATCACACGTTTGCTGAACATAGCACGGAGGTAAACCTGACTTTGCCAGCCATACTACATAGGGCGATAGGGCGAAGCCCTATGTAGTATGGCTAAATTGCATTTCGCAACAAATGGTGGGCTCCCAAGTTCTCAAGGAAAGCTATTGACCCACTAATACACGGAATTTGATGGGAAAATAAACAGTTTTTTTCTTGGTTAGCCAAAACGAGAATAGGAACGTGGATGTATCAAATATTTCGAGAATCATACATGTACGTATATAAAAAATCAAAATGGCACTATTGATACTATCTTTTTGGTAAAGCAGTATTTTTTTAGAGAGGAATGACGTACTTTATTTTTTTCAGGTGATACTGCGAAGGACATTATTTTTTCAGCAATGTTGGGACGTACATATTTTTTTAAATAAAATGCATAGCCCCCCCCCCCCCCAAGTATCAAATGGTCTGTCCCTTAGACCACTAAACTAAATTAAGGCACTCAAACATACAAACTCGAAGTAGCAGGCCATATCAAAGGACCATCTTCAGCTGTAATAGCAGATTCCAAAACATTGTTCCATGAAAACACAAGCGGCAAAACGTGTTCAGCGATGGCGATGACAGCACGTAAGAAACCATTTTGATCCAACACGTTTCTTGCACCGACCCCACAACAGTAAAAGAAACCTTTGCCACCGGTATATTCCATAGCAAATGGTTCACCGATTGAAACGAAACAGTGTCCTTTACCTGACTTAGAACAGATTACCATAATAGTTAAAAGGCCTACTATATCATCATATTGTGGGCCTATGCCATTTAGATAACAATTTTGAGGCCTAAAAGTGTCCTGAAGTACATAAATACAGAAGTTTGTTGATATACTCAATTCAATCATAAAGATTTGTATTTATAGTGTTGTTTTAGAATAATAATATCTTGTTTAAGTACTTTTTGAACATAATATGCATGCTAGCTTATTGTGAATGAAACAGGGCACAAAAGAGTAAAAAACAAACAAACAAACAAACAAAAAAGAAACAAAAAACAAAAACAAAACAAAACTAAAACAAGAAACAAAAAAAAAGGAATGGGTAAAATTGCTAAGTACTTACAAGGCATACACACAAAGGTACTTTTTTAAATTCATTAAAACATCCCCTTTTTATGTATAGTGGTGTGATTTGTGTGCAGAAAAGACAAGAATTGTCAAAGATTTACAAAATTATCAAATAAGAGATTGATGTATCTTGATGACAACCAAACGTCCAAACGTGGATGCTTTTGCACCTCATATCTATAAATATCACTAACGTCAAAACAAACTAAAATAAAATAACAAATATAAAAAAAAAATATTAATAAAAAATCAATCAATTAATCAATGGCAAAACGGAATGAGTTGCACAACAGAGGTCCAATATGACTACGATAACTGAAACGGGTCAGCCGGAACTCTATTTAGTTTATACGCAGTACCACTAGTTCTGGTCCTGCCCTAAACTGTGGGACGGAGGAATTTCCGATTTTTTCATTTCATATCATCACGGTAAAGCTGTCAATTCAGGTGTCTACAAGTTGAGCACTAGGTGGAAAAGTAAACTACGTTGACCGCTTTATGGAGGCCAGGACAATGAACATATCATCTAATGATCCACAGAGACAAGGTTGGTACCGCCCTTTTGCTGATTATATAGCTTTCGCATCATTTTGTAGCTAGAAACCTTCCTAAATAGATGCATCACTATTATTTGTCGCCAAACTTTTTTGTTAATGCATGGGGACGAATGGGTGTGTGAGCGCCAAGTTGCACAGGCGAATTCCCAATGCCCTAAGCCACCTTGCTGTACAGGTGTATGGCCTCGGTATCACCTCTATGGTTCCGTCCAACAAAACCCAAAATAGTATTAAATCAACCTTGCTCCATAAAACATAAGTTTTCCCAGCAAGCAAACATGGAAGCACCTTACAAAAATACGTTGCGGTGCCTTTTGTGGCAATAGAATAATGCAATGTAAATGTTTAGATGACAAGCAAATTTAGATTAATACTTAACTGTTTAGCATCATATTTATACATAAAAAAGTTTGTAATAGAATTAAGAATAACAAATGTATCGTGGCAATGTAATGGGGCGGAGGGGGGGGGGATAAAAAATAAAAACCGATTGGGAGTAGTAGCAGTTCTTAAACTGCTGGTTCCAGTTATTGGGCTTCCTGCCATAGTCCATGATTTTATAAGATTTATACACAGATACACGAGGGCAACGGAGAGATGTTCAAAAAGCCGTCCTGTTTATTCGAGGACGTTGCCGTTGTAAGACCTGGATGATTCGTCACTGTTTGAAAGTCAGCTAGTGGTCAGTTTGTTCTGAGTCATCAGAGTTACCCGAAGAGCCTGGATGAAGGAAGAAAAATATTAGAAAAATGATAAAGTTGGTCCAGTTTACCAGGCCCAATAACGTTATGATTATTCATGCCTGAACCACTCCATTTTTATGCTGAATGTGTTTTTCTTAAATTGTCTTATGTTCCCAGCTTACTTTTTCAATACTTCTACTGTAAACCTCTCAATTTTTAGAAGATGATGTGCAAATGTTCTGGTGTCCACGTGCCAGCTGACAGTTACTCTGATTTTGCTCTCATATGTACTTTTCATCCCAGATGACGTCGTTACCTAGCAACCGAGGCAAGAGTTAGATAAAGATACAGTAACTTCCTTCCAAGGAATATCCTAATACATGTGATCAAATTTACTGCGGCTTTAAATTTACCTGTCATAAAAACCATATTGATACATATGCGGCTTATTGACTAAGCAATAGTCTTGTCAGCTGTGCAAAAGTAAATATGTGAATAGTCCGAAGCTAGCGCTTTTTTCCCTTTCAAGGTAAACACTCGCGTGATTTACACTGGTGGATTTGGTGGAGTGGATATGTGAGTTTCCCGTTTCAGCTAGGCGACTGGTGCCAAAGGTTGCAGGTTCGAGTCCCACTCGTTCCGAACAAAAATATATGCCCAAACTCCAGGATACTGTGCTCCATCCACAAAACAATGCTGTTTCAGCTTTGGTTACCGCACGTGTTTGTTGGTAATTATGAGATGAAATGTTTCAATTTGCTCAGCTGACCCATGCATCTTTTTATTCGTAAGTCAACCCAGCCTGACATATGGAAGGGCGTGGTGTACTGACATATGGTATTATTAATTATGGAAGAGTATTATTTTGTGCCAGACGTTTGACTGAATTGATCTGAACGAAATCAAAGTGCCAAATTTTAAGATCAATGCACATATGTTAATAATTGCACTGGTTGCTTAGTCAGCATTCGGGTCAAGAACAAAGCCCTTTTTTTTTTTCACAAAAAAATAATAATTCTAGTGACATGTCGCAATACCACTGATTTTTTTTAATATGCCATTGCAGAATCATTGATTCGTGTGCCGATTACAAATATCTTAATGAGTTTGTGAGTAAAAGTGAATAGATAAATATGTAGATTGATAGATTGATCGATTAATTAGAAAATAAAAAATCTTAATTAACGAAAATTGTCCAGGCCTTTACTTTCTAATTTTGCAGTTGCACGTGCAATACCTCACCCTTTCCCGGAGGTGATAAGACACGTTTCCACGCTGTTTTAGTGGCAATTAAATAATCTTAATACAAGTTGAGGATGCCGTAATATGCTAGTCCAATATTTTGATATGAGCAATGAGGAATTTATTTTGATTGAAAAATTTTGTAAGTGCCGCAACAACTGATCACCAGTATAACTAGACCGAGGCGTCACTGAGAACATGTGCCAAAATACAATCAGGTTCACGCCGTGCGTGTGCAATGCAGCGGACCATACCCGGACATGCAACATACAAATCTAATTTAGGTTCAATCAACATTAACAGCTTAGAGACCGGGCGATGTTCATAAGTTCATGTATGTGCGACGGTTCGTGCTCACGTGATGCGGTTTATGCAGTGATAGCGCACATGAGCGTGTAACTAGAGTCTTCTTCACGTAATGCCCTTTATAACAATATCTGGGGACACAAATTAATATTGTCTGCGTTTAGTTGACATTATCAACAGTCGACAAATGCGGTATTTTTTTCCTGCGGCTTACAAACAGATAGCGAGAAATGTGCAGATACTTGTGATATTACCTGAAAAACCTATTTGTATTTTTCCTGTGAGTCAACCGTCAAAAATTACCCACGGGCCGAAGGCTATTTTTCGCTTAAGGCTCGCTTCAAGAGGGTTCAATTCAGGCGCCGACACTTACCCGAGACCTTCAAATCAGTGAAATTGCGCTATTGCTACTTTTGAGATGATGAAGGACTAATCTGTATCCATGCCAAAAAGTTTCGCTGTGACATGTTTACTTCTATGCAAAACTGTAAGATGAATAAGTGTCCCTGCTTTATAGAGTCAATCAGTTAATTGGCTGTTAGATGTGGTCACTAATGGTGATGTTTAGATAACCATTCACAGTCAAAACCTCAATGGATGGGTTTCTACGAGTGAGGGGATTATTTCATAGGTGATTAGAACAACCATGTTGTTTTTAAGTATACAGGTCAAAGTTATGACAGAGTTTAAGAGATTAGCATGTAGTCATACTTCTTAATGGCCTGAGCAGATGTCATTTGTGAGTAATTAAAGTTAGCAAATCTCCTTGGTTATTTTTGGCAGTGAATATTTTAATTTAAACATATTCATTTATTCTGTATCACCTAATAGTATACATCGAGATACTAAAAAACACGCTCTCCAGACATAGAGAGACACACAGAATATATACAACACACACAGGACGATACAATTCACGAGATGCTTTATATGTTAAACTCATTATTACAGGAATATTTAAAAAATACACTTTCCTTGATGCTATGAAGTAAATACTCACAAGCAGAGACATGTCGATTAAAGAACGAATACAAGTTATTGATCCAGAAAGATCCACTATGTCACTAGCTCGGTAACCAAAATGATGATAGTCTTAGCCATAAACCGTGTATGGACAGGATCAACATGGCAATCAAAATATGAATCGTCTGGTGTCAGAAATACATTTTTGGACAGCATGAAAGAATTCAATGTTAAGGTTTGCAGCAAGGTCATTGTTACCATGTGTAAGATACCTGATAAGTATATCACTTGCTAGGTAGACTACAAGACTAGGATTCACACCTGGAACTAGAATGTATCAAACCTGTTTTAAAAGGGATTTCCTGGGAACTGAATAATAGGGACATTCTAAGAAAAAATGAAGATTACTTCCGTCAGGATTTAGACATTTACAAGCTGGAGGATGTATTATGTTGAATCTGTGTGGGTGGGAATTTAGTCCGGATAAGCCTAAGCACAAACGAGTGTGTTTGATATTTGGCCAGATCACCCACCTTTACTCCTTAGCAATTCTGTTATACCAGAAGGTCCCATTGCAGAGCTGGACTTTAGAGATTGTAAAACCTTTTTAACGTCGTTTTCATCAATTTGGAATTCACTTGGCCTGGCAGTGGAGCGACATGAGAAGTCTGGCAGGGGCATAGAAAAAAATATCTAAGAAACATTTTTTTTTTCACAAGACTTGGTAATTTTGAGACCGCATTATTGAAAACTGGATCGATGAATCTTTGTCACATTAACGGCTATGTAAAGACCAGAGTACAACTTAGGTAACTACTTTTTATTTAGCAATATTCTAATTTTAAATGCTACTTATTGAGCTCCAAAGTGGAAAAAAATATCAATGTTAATTGCAGATGCTTTGAAATTCAATAACATAAACAAAAACATTTCTTTTGACGGAAAAAAGTGGTTACCCAAGTTATACTACTGTCCTTTCATGTTTGTTGATTTCAAGCTTTTCATGCAAAAGGTTTTGTTGTGATCCTTTGTCAAAGTGTATATCAGACCCCTTGAGAAAAATTCTGCTCAAATTTTGCAAATTAATCTCAGAATATTTATTGTTACATGAAAAGAAACTACACATTTTGACAAAACTAAAAATAAATTTTCGCATCGATGGGCTTTATATGTACCATAAGTAAGAGCAGGCACCTTAAACAAGCAATTAATGCTATGCAAAACTTGCTTTTTTATTCAGATTTTGCGAGCGTTGCAGCGTGGGGGTGGGTGGGGTGGGGATCAGGGGCATCTCCCTCCTGGTAAATTTTGAAATCTAGGCTTCAATTATTGGTGGCATTCCATGCCCCATTTACTGACATGTTTACTAGACCCGTAAAAGCTTGAATTATGCTTATATTCAAGGTGTTAGACGGTTTTGTTTATCAAATGTACAGTTTAAGTTTAAAATATTTTAATGCCAATAAGACAACTGGCTTCTAGATTTTTTTTTAAAAAGGAGAGAACACGAAAAAATAAAATGTATAATTGCTTTATCTAAAAACGAACATGCAATGATGTACAGTGTCACTGTACATTTTGTAAATAAAAATTCATCGTAGACAACCTTCTTTATTATGTTGTTGTATCTTATATGTGAGAGAATTGCAAAACTACAGAATTCTGTGAATCGTTAAAGCCAAATGTTATTTGCTGTTCCTTTAATCATTGTGTGCCATGCGTACAAATATTTCTAAACATTGCGAAATCACTCAGAGTGCAAATTATTTCAGTGGTGAGAGAATTTCACCCAAAAAAATGTTGAACGTTTTAAGGTTACCAGTGGCAATGACTCAATAAAAAATGATTAAATGAACGTAATGAAGGGATTTCGTTGTCAAAGCATATATTTGAGTGGGCATTTAGGAGAGCATTTTTCATTTCCGACATTTTATCAACAAGTGCAACACCAGGAAAGGGATAAGCCAGAGATGTACACAGAGGAGGGGAGTGGAGAAGGACTGGTGCTGTCAGCAGAGGGCGCTAAATGTTTCATCACCCATGGAATCACTGGGAAGAAGAGTTATTACAACCTAAGAAATATATTACTACTTTTTATAATAAAATAAAAATGATGTGCTATATATTGACGTGTCTTGAGTGTTGACAATTCGACCCGACATTTAGGGAAGCCTTTTCTTTTTTCGAATCAAACGTAGTACTATTTTTTTTACAAATTTTGCTACTATTTATAAATTAAAGATAATGCCGTTCTAAATGGTGACATGTCCTGGATGTTGACATTTGCGTCAATATTTAGGGCTGTGTTTTATATCCGATTCATAAGTGGCTCCAATTCTTATCACGGTGTTTGGTCTAATTATTCCCTCTTTGCAGTGGTCGCATCCTGGAAGAAAAAAAATGTGGAATAAATATTTGACTTCCGTTAAGAAAACATATACGGTGGAGGGGGGGGGGGGGGGGCAGATAATAGTAGGCCTATACTGTAGGTAAAATAGTCAATATGCGTATCTGGTGCAAGACTGTGAACTAATTTAGAAATTAAAAAATGGTGAATGAAAGCAAGGGAGTGCTTTTTGTGGGAAGTATTCAAGATAGCTGTTAGAAATCATTATGTACACTGTCGTGTATTTATAGATGGAGGTGACACAGCTGATTTACCCACGATCACTGACATTGCATAATGGCACTCTGTCCGTGTCGTGCCCATGGACGTTACCTCCACTGTATGTTTCAGGGCGTGTCGTACCATCCTGTGTTTGTCGTCCCTTTTTCCGCGAAAGGAATATATAGGGTAAGTCCCCTATTTCCAATCGTAATAAACCAACGGTTGAGCGATGCATTGTGTATGTTTCTGAATAAAATGTGTTTATACAAAAGCCAGGGAGGGGGTGAATGGTCAATATTTTATTGATAAGATGAACACTTACAGAAGGGGTGAGCTCGGGATAAATGTTGGACAGAAAGGGGGGGGGAGGCATCAGTAGATGCTGCGAGGGTGGTGGTCAATATATATATATATGACTTAGCTATGCTGACATTTATTTGAGTCATTATTTACAACGGCATGTTAGTATGTTGACACTAGTACAACACAACACAAGTCATACCTGTGAATTACTTGTGAATGACTTTTCAAGACAAGACATGGACTACTGTACATTATATATTTGTTTGAGGAACGATTCACTTAAAGGTGCAAACAGCTGCCAGCCTTTGTCGACTTTATAATCACTTGAGAGTAAAGTATAGCTGTACAAATGTGATGAAAAAATTTATTCTTGATCGTCAGTATTACATGCACGAGGGTACACGGAAGTAAATGAAAGCCAATATTAAACAGTTACCCTATATGGTAGGTTTCATTTTCTAATAGTCAAATTAAGAGCAAACAAACAAAGAGCGTCAGAATTACAGTTGACTCATACACGAGCAATATCCCTCAGTTTTTTGTTTGACTAGAGCATGATAATGAACGAGTCATCAATTTGGAAGTACAAAACAGCATTTTTGTAATGACACTTTAATCAGGACCATCAACAACACCTTTTATGAGTATCATTACAAAAGTAAGTATGAACAACCCCTTTTGATTATAAGCAATGATTTCTTTTTACTTGGCAATCAACAATCAACATTTTTCCAATGACACTTGATTTACAGCCACTGGAAGACATTGATGACAAATCTTACCATGAACAAGTCCTGCCATTAGTAAGCAATGATCTCTTTTCGTATCAGAATGTGTTTTGAAAATTGATGACTTTCAATCACATACCGTGCTCCTGACTAGATGAGAAATACAAATTGAATGCTTTGTTGACAAGTTTAGCAATAACAACGACACTGGAGAGTAAAGGAAACTATTCATTTCAATTTTTTGCTCGACTAGTATATCATCATGAAAAATACCATCAGTTCAATTTGAAAGTAGGCCATTACATTTTCCCAATAAATTTGAATTTCCAACAGATACAAGTAATTACTATTATGATACATTTGGCAGTAGTTCCTCTTCATGTTGCAGGGCAGTTTTTATATCATTAACGTGGAGTGACAGATTCTGCTTTTCAGTGACTAGAAAAAGAAATACGACTGAAACACTTGCAATTTAGTATGTTTAATGTAAGCCATCAAAATTAAGCCACTTGTAATTCCTGCATCTTAAGAATATCTAACTGCGACTTTAAAAATTCGTGGCTGCAAATACAGCTTTCTGCATTGATACAGAACCTGTGGGCTAAACGCTTCAAACAGATTTTTTTTCTCATATGTTTAGACACATAACACTTAAACTATAAGTTTCACAAGATACAACACGCCCATCTGTTCATATAGGAGACCTTAACGTGCATGTAAGGTTCTAAAGTGAACTGAGATCACCAAGCCGCCGCTCGTCGTGCGTTTAGTTGTACCTGCAACTTCTGGCATTGGAAGAACAGCTTTTATTCAATTGAGCAACACACGTGCAATATTCGCATTTTCGGATGTGACAAACTTTCCTTCAACTTTGGCACTTCTTTCAGAAAATCAATCCCAAACTCACCATCTTCATCCATTGGTTAGAGGATTTTCCCACGTAGTAGAATTACTTTGTCTTTATTGTTTTTTTTTTCTACAAGCTGTAGGTGGCAGCTGTAACTTGCTCCATATTTACATTTCCAATTTCAATGATAGCGTCACTATCTTCATCACTGCATCTATCTGAATCCTCATTACTCATCACAGGGATGTTAATTCATCATTACCTGATGACGATGTATCATCATTTGCTCTGCTTGTACCTCGTTTTCTACTATTATCTATCTATTTATCTGCTTTATCCTTGACGTTTTCTGTCGCTCAGCCATTCTCTCTTTTTTCATCCTGTAGTCTTTTCATTTTTGGTGTTGATGTGGCGATCATAGATTTTCCACTCTTCCTTCCTCAATTACTTACTTTCCTGGCTGGGACCCAGAATAAGTCTGATTTGAATTCATCTATGAATTAAGTGAAGGAAAATGTAATAAGTTATGCAAATTTGTGGTTCAATTACAGAATTGTAAAAGGTTACCTTCTGAGAGCAAAATGCAAGGCAGAGTTACCAGTCTATTACACGGGATTTCCCAAGACTTATAAATTTTCATTCAAAAGTTCATCAGGTTGAGTAGATCAAACGACACTTATGATTACAGATGATATTATAAGCATTCAAGCAGCAACATTGCAGTATGACTTGTGAATTTTGGCTATACCTTACAAAATAAAAACTATGCTATATCTTTTCTATTCAGATTCTATTGTTTTAATCCTGATGTATTCTTCAGTGCTCATAACATGCACACAGGAATACACCAGAACTAACGTTTGCAAAAATACACCTCACAACGGAGAAATGGGAAGTATTTAGGCTTTTTCTAAGCAAGCAACTAATATATCAGGATTAGCGACATTAAAAGGGATTCAACATGTGCAGTAATTGCCAGTATACATTTACCTACCTTTCGGTAAGTAAATGTAAACTGGCAATTACTGTAAGTCTTATTTATTCGGGAATGATAAAACCTTCGGCTGTCTGTGGTGCACCAGAACCCTTAACAGGAAAATATGGAGCTGCCTCAGTTGAAGATGACGCCCCTGTACCAATGGATGACTGCATACCTTCTCCATCTACAGACGCTGATTCACCTGCAGGGTGACAAGAGGACGGTGCTGAGATTGCGTCACTTGTAGATGCTGGTCCAGCATCTGAATCACCTGTGGGCACTCTGCCTCCTACAAACGGATGCTCGGTGTCATAAGTAGCTGCTAAAGGTGGCTGACCATCTGCTTGGTCGATGTCAGCATGATCAGAGGCTGGACGATCTGTTATTGCAGGTGGAAGGAGACTGTCTTGATCAAATCATGCCAATCAATGGGCCACACTCCAGGATCTCTTAGTCTGCCACAATATTTGCAGGTGTACATGCTTTCGCCCATCCCTAGCACATACATTGTGCCATCTGGTATATAGCGATTGTCTTGCCAAGGTTTTTCTTCATCTACCTGACTGCTGCTGCATTGGAGAAGGTTTTTGCAGGTCCCCAAAACACTGCAGTCTGGAGGTTGAGTCTTATGGCTACCCTGAGGTGGCACGGGAAGAACATATACTGCATCGTCTTTGGCATACTTTAAGGCACCAATCGAAATATGGCTTTCATAGTTGCCCATCATCAGAATCATACAATTGTTCATGAATTCTCCCACGTGTTTGACCACGTATGCCATAACGTCGCCAAACAAATCAGTGTTCATCAAGCCTGAATCGTAAACCAGTCTTATGGATCCTTCTTGTGCATTATTCATAATTATTTCTCCATTGTTTCTGCTAGGGAATGCAAGGACTGGAGGAATCACAGAACCAGTGAATAACCTGTGCAACACATAGTTAATGGTTCATCCATTTGCACCCCTTCCAAGTGATGATTTTAGGAGTTTTTTGTACGGCCGTGAAACCAGTTTGATCAGAGTTATACATATATATATATATATATATATATATATATATATATATATATATATATATATATATATATATATATATATATATATATATATATTCTCCTGTAATATTATGGTCTTTGGTGGTCTTTTTAAGGTTGTCACAGAAGACATCAACAGTGTGCTGAATAAAAGCGGTAGCATGAGCCAGAAATGTTGATTCTGGGCATCGAATAAAGAGCCCAGGGTGTCTCTTCATGAAAGCATTTAACCAATCAGGACTCGCAAATTTGTTTTCTTTCCATGTATTTGGCATTGGTAGCTTATTTTCCTCTGCCAAATCATAGGCCATTTTCCAAGTACTTCTTGGTGTCAACCATGGAACATTTTCGAAGATTGTATCAAATAGTTCTCCAAAGGGACCTGAAGTTGTTAAGATAAGATTTGCAAAAACTTTTCCCTTTTTTAGGGGGGGGGATTAAGAAATCATGTTTCCACTGACAGCTGCTTCATTCTCCTGGCACCAAGGTTCCCAACTTTACAGATGTAAGAAGACACTTCAATTTTTTTTGTATAAATTAAAGATATGAGGGATGTCCCAGTTTACCCTTGTCCCAGTTCTCTCCAGTCTCCGCTACAGTGAAATGTGGTAGTATAGACTCATGGGGGCTATGATTATAAACACCAATCAGCATGTGCAACAAAATGTGCAGTGTGACGTTGGCCTATACGGCACAGTTCCTTCCAAAAAGATCTGCAATGTTTTATTCTAGATTCATATTAATCGTAGCTTACGTTTGGGCCGCAAAAAAAACATTACAGGCCGTTAAGCCAAATTCAATGCATCCACCAAGGAAGCTCCAGTTGACTCCGTCTTTCGGTTAGGCCCACGTCAGAAAGGGGCAGTCACCTGGAACTACCCCAAATCAGGACCAGCTCATTCTGAAGTTTGTGTGGGGTACACCATTGTGAAAGGTCATAACGCCCTTCCAGCCATTCATACATCCCTGGACCTACTCTCTTCTTCCTCTCTTCTGGGAAACGTAAGACCTATGATTTCTGCATATAGGCCCATAGCATGCAACTGCTGCTGCAGGGGCACATGAGCCCGGCACCATGTGCTGTGTCTCATACGGGTACTCCATTCTCACCGTGGCTTGGAGCAGTCCTGGACGTATGTCTGAATAGAAATCACTTGACCAAGGTCGGCGGCAATATAAGCAAACTTGGCACCAAGATGACTGATAATGCTGTTCTATTGAATTCAACGCATTTATTTTACACATAAGGTGTACGTTAAATACAACCATCTAATTAACCGGCTGGCCGTGGGAAATATCCGTGTATCCGGTTGAGAAGAATTTGTGTATAGAGTACACCCATATATTCTACTATGGCAGGTCTTTGTTAAGGATTTGGTGCAGTGGTTCTTGTTCAGGACTTTCTGGGCATTTATTTATTTATTTATTTATTTATTTATTTATTTATTTATTTATTTATTTATTTATTTATTTATTTATTTATTAATTTATTTTTTTATTTATAAAGGGATAAATATCAGCACGTAAGCAAAACTTTTATGTTCGATGTTTTGTGTTCCCTGATATTACTTATTTTTGTTGGCAGCAGTGTCTACAAAAAGAGTGGAGAAATTATTTCACTCACAAAGAAACAGCAAAAGTCGTTATCTACGCTTATCACCACATTGAACGTGCTATTTGCAGGATTTGACTATTTTTAAATAATTCATAAGACATTTTACTTGCTCGCTATAAGCAGTTTCATCGAATTTCATCGTTATTAGCAGTAAAAGCGATATGATGCTAAAGGTGGAGACGACAGACGACACATTGGCTTATTGAAGGTAGAGCAGGGCGGATAAGTTTTTCTCACGAATCAAACCGCAGCACGAGCAGGCCACGTGCTTGCTAAACTAGGTATATTAATGTACCACTATATGTATGCGGTAATTATTTCATCCTCTTCAAGACACCAAACCACGCTATTATATGTACTGTGTAGGCATGCTGTGGTCGTCCCAAAATGGATGCCACAGATATACTTGCATCAGTCAGCAAAGTGAGGACTTGCTTTTGGCTCAACTTGCCAGACGTTGCTCAATCAGCTGTAGAAAAGATTTATCATCTGTTGCTGTGTTACCCTTCATCATACCAACATGATATATTATGTTTCTGACAATACAGATCATGCGGCTACTTTATGTGCCTGAAGTAAACCACACCTATTCCATCTTAATATCAGGATAAAATAATACGTGCATTTACTATTTTGTCGTTGCAATTAATGCATTAGGATTTCATGATATTTTAAAGTTTTTCAGGTGTAAATCAACTTGATATACAATTGTTCCATCACTTGCAATTCTTAAATGTAAAAATGGATCTAGCTGTTCATACTAAACTGGACATGGCACTTCTGATTTGGCCGTTCAAATGCCAAGCTTGGACTAAGGTTTGAGGACAGCTTTAGGTCGTCATTAGGAGGGCCTCTCAATATCCCCACTGTACTTAAGCTGATCCAGTCCTGCTGGTATAAGTGGTCGGGGAAACGATATAAAACCATATTTGAAATGTGGGCCTGGTTTCGCATTACAATATGCTTTCTCTTTCCTGGTCGCGTGTCAATTTAATCGATCGTGGACAAGGCTACATAACTTGATTAAAACAGCCAAAATTACACATTTTCTTAGCAATTTTCGGGCTTTGCTGTCTAAATAGGTGTGAGTTGAATTTAGACAGCCAATTGAAAGATTTTAGGACCAAGTCATATTTGTGTCAAAATTATTTTATATTAAGAATGGCAAAACCCAATTACCTGTAAAATCATATACTGAAATACACTAATCTGAGGAACCATACAAATATACTTTTATAAACAAATTAAAGCGCCCGTAAACTGTCTGGGCGAATAAACGTAATTTGTTTCGCTGCAGCATCATCACTGGTGTGCCAGGTTTCTAAGATGTCCTGTCCGCTTGGGCCGAAGAGCATCCCGGCTTTAGGTCTGTGGATATGGATTTTTTTGTTTGTTTGCTATTACCGCACGAATTCTCCTTTTGTCATTACAGATGCGATCACTGAGCTTCTTTCTCAGCTCCATCATTTTCGTCAATGTCAAATTGGAGGGGTCTGTCATTACAGTGGAAACCAAGTATGGACCAATCAGGGGCACGCGGTATACAGTGGACTATGGCATTGGAAGAGGTAAAATTGTTGTACTTTTCTTCATTTGGTCAATAAATATAAAGTTTCAGCCTAATTTGGCTTGGAAAGAATGGAAGCGATATAAAAACTGATACTGCGTGGAATAGCAAATCATTTTGTCGCCAAATCAACCATAGAATTTAATTATCCTTTGAAAATAGTTCTTGATAGGCCAATGTCCTTCCGCGCAAGCCCTAAAAGCCTCAGTTGATTCAATGCCGGGAAGAAAATTTAGCCACTTTATCATTATGATGACAACTTAGGGGGGGGGGGGGGGGCGCTTATAACCTATTAACGCTTTTTTGTGGTGTCTGTTTTCTTGAAAAGAATTTTGCTTCACACAAAACAAGAAGATACCGGCAAGCTTACGAAAGAATGCTCAGGTGGAGGATATCATGGACGATTGGTCAGCGCGAATAAGCATAAAATCTGCGTACGGTCGAGTCATCTTTACTGGTAGCCTGCACGAGAAGAGGGTTAATTGACCTTTTCATATTATCGCTAAAATTAACAAACATCACAGATATGACGTTTGCTTCTGGTTAACCGCAGTTACTGCTCACACACCTGTTTTGGTGACCTGGCTACCACCAATGTATAAAGCTACCTCCCCACCAATGCATTTCCGTCCGTACATATTTCTTGGTAACTGTGTCTCTGTTTATTGATTTTAAAAAGTCACGACAAATAGCTGTTGCAATTAAACATACGTGAACAACGTGATAAATCAATGTCTATTTCGTAATTGAATTTGACCCGAAAAAAATGTACTGTAAGCAAAGTAATTGTTAATGCCAAGGAACAAAACAAAAAAAAACAAAACAAAACAAAAAAAAAGAATAATGGCAGTGAGTTAATTGTGAAGAAAGCATGCCATTTCTGTTGTGGCAACACAGGTGCAACTTACATACGCAAATTACAGGCGTCTACACATTGCCTTACCGCTTGCAGCTGAGAACACAGTTTTCTAATATATCCCTTTCATGAATAACTCTCTTGCGTTTGCACTCATCGTCTTGAGATCTAAGTAATTCGAAAAGTGCTCAGCTGACATCCTAAGTTATACGGTATATTGAACACCCTTTCTGGCGCACCCAGAAGCTCCGTGAGAGTGGCCAAGAAGGCTCTAGACTGCGACCATATCTACCATATGGGCTTCCTCTCTAGATTGTTTTACAAGAAACTGATTATTATAGAGGAAGTTCAAGCAGCCGACGTCTCCATTTACCCGGCCGGTTATGCCCAGTTTGCGCAGGAATGGTTTCACCTCCAGGCAAAACAGATCCGTCGCATTAAAATCTAGTGATTCAACACAAGTACTATTGAGATGCTGTCTTTTACGTATGTCACATTTATACCTCCTGATTGACTTTTTGAGACATACCATTTATTTTTTCGCAGTTAAGAGCCTTAAGCTATTGTTCACCTGCTGATAATTGCACGCTGATACTTGCACTATACACAGTTTGCATTCAAGATCTGGCCTGACATCATACTGAAAAAATCAACCTAATAACACCCACATCATAGGTCTCTAAATTTCTGCAAAGTTTACTTTACTGTGGCATTTTTACCCTTGGGGATAAATTTGATCAAATGATCCAAACATCAAGTTCTGTGCAATTAAAAATCAGTACAGTGTATGTTTAACTCTTTCAATGACAAGATTTGGACTGAGTTAACAGATTTTCTTGGGGCGCTTTGGGCTGTTGACCTGGACAGTTATCTACTAAGGGACTAGAGGCATGCTGGTACTTACATGGAAGGCACTTTCACGAAGAACATAAAAGTAGCATATATTTGATAATTTGGGAAAGCTAATCTAAGATGCTTCGACTTAAGCCGCAGCTGGGTGTGAAAGAGTTAAGCGTCGGCGGTAGAACGAGGCTGTGTGGTGTCTGGTTGGGGATGGGTGGGTGGGTGGCCTCTTTAAGCTCTGTCCATGATGAGAGCTTGCATATTTTGAGTGACTTGAACCTGCATATCTATCTATCTATCTATCTATCTATCTATCTATCTATCTATCTATCTATCTATCTATCTATCTATCTATCTATCTATCTATCTATCTATCTATCTATCTGTCTGTTTGTCTATCTCTCTATCTATGTATCTATCTGTCTGTCTATCTATCTATCTATCTATCTATCTATCTATCCACTTATCTGTCTGTCTGTCTGTCTGTCTCTATCTATCTATCTATCTATCTATCTATCTATCTATCTACCTGCCTGTCTGTCTAACTATCTATCTATATAATTGTTCTTGGAAGAACATTGGCGAGGTAAAGATTGCAGGCAGTGTCACCCTCCTGAAATCTATCTATCTATCTATCTATCTATCTATCTATCTATCTATCTATCTATCTATCTATCTATCTATCTATCTATCTATCTATCTATCTATCTATCTATCTACCTATCTATCTATCTATCTATCTATCTATCTATCCATCCATCCATCCAGTCATCTATCTACCTTTCTATCTACCTTTCTAATCCACAAATAAAACGGCAGGTACCATTCAGTTTGAATAAATACAAAGGAATCCATATCACAACTTAGGCTGGCTTTAGCTGGCCTATTTCTAAAATTATAACATGTTTTTTACAATTAATGATGAAGTTTTTGGGTCAAAGTGTGAATTTATAGCTAAATATGAAGCCTGTTTAGAAGGCGATAAATGCATGTTCATTAATCTTAAGCCAATGCCTTCCAAGACTGGCTGAGCAACCTTGTAGGCTGCATGTTTGAAGCTGGACGCTGATGGAAGTTGTTGAAGAAGGAACTGGCCTCCCTGTGGCTGTCCAAATAATATCCACTCAAACGGATTGAAAGAAACCGAACTGTGAAGTCAATTAATTGAGAGACGTTTGATGGATTAACTACCTTAAATGTGCTGTCAGATGAACTAAGCTAACATCTTCGTGTGGCTTTGTTGGCAGAATAACTGAAGTGGAATTATTTTCTCAAATGCTTTCCGAAGACCGCTTGTGAAGCGATGAAGAGGATGATTAACTCTGCTGCAACCTGAAATTTAATCAAAGCACAGCCTGGTTACACTATAATAGTGTTTTGCCTTTGTTGTGACATCAAATACCGTCCTGTGAAAATAATTTGACACTACAAAGACATGCAGAAATTTGTTGAAGTAGCTGTAATTACGTTTTACGTATCTGACTAGATCCCCTGAACATCGTCTATAAGCATTCACATTACAATAAGTTTACACACTATATAATTGCGTTTGAAAAGAACATGACAAAATCCGCTTTGTTTGGCTACAGCTTCAAAAGATCCAAAAGATTCCTCCTTAACCCTTTCTGGCTCAAACCGGTCAAAACTACCAGGGTGATAAATGTCGTTTGCTGTAATTTTTTTCACCTTACTAGTGTACTGTTGAAACAAAATGTTTGATGAAAACTGTTAAGGGATTCTTGCAGAGGATAACACTCAGGACAACGTGACTCTTTTGTGTTCATTGGGCAGTTAGTGCTCCAAACCCACACTTAGGAACCTTGTTGTGATGAGTCTGTCTAGTGTTAAGAGGATGGTCTTCAATTCATGACCTTTTATTGACCCTGACGTTACGCTATCATGATAAAAGAGCAAGGTCAGAGTCAACAATATCATACAGATAATACCTGTATTCCTACTGTTTGATCACTGCAATCAATACTTTGTATGATTGCAAAAAAATTTGAAAAAATGTGCTTTTTTTAATAGTTCCTACTGACATTAATACAAATGTCATGAAATAAAGCATTTTGTTCTTTCTGTGAAGTCATCACCTGTCCATGACTGTACACTTAAGTCGAAAACAATAGCTCTATCTGAATGTTTTGTACCAAATTAAAAAAAAAAACTCTATCAACATCAGAAGATAAGTCTCCCTTGCAATCTCCATGCTTGACTTGGTCAGCGAAAAGCGGCATTTATTTTCTTTAAAACAACTGTTTTACGAAGAAAACAAGGGTAAGGTAGCTAATGTTGGGGTTTAGAAGATATTATGATTAATCTATCGAGCATTAAAATTGATGTTCGATTGAGCTTCAGAGCAAAGAAAAATGCATATAACGGTACACAGACTAGTTCATCCATGTTAATCTTGTTGAACCAACAAAGCACCAATGTGTACAATAATGATAAATAGGGACACTTGATCTGTTGTGGATCGGGTAGTTTTATGCATACTATTATCCAATTACTAAACATGAGATATACAGTCCAATCAAATGCCCAAACAAAATGTCTGACATTTACTGTGCTGGTTTCAGATAGAGCTATAAACAATTGTATTTGTACCGGATTGCCTGCTGGTGTACATAAACTAATCTGGAGGCTCCACAGACACGCAATACACACACTAGTATTTACAATACACACAGGACAGCTATGTAATACATATGGATGGGATGCTTGAGTCCTGTGTCCATCAACTGACAGATACAGATCACAAACACATCATTCTACCGCCAGACAAGCCACAGCCCCCCTCCCCCCCCCAAAAAAAAAAGAAGGCACCCAGTCGCCCACAGGCCGAGAATTTATGTTAAAAATCGTCTGGTGCTTCTAATATAAGTTTGCACAGCGTTTGACTCGACATCCAGACCAGAACTTCTTGAGCATACGCTGTTTTGTCAAAAGACAGAAGGAGAGATGAGCTGACTCCAGGGGCTACGATTTAAGAAACAGTGTGTAGAAGGGTGATTCTGGTGTAGTAATAACGAGGACAGCAGAGGAAAGAAATCGTCAATATTTTCATTTCCCTTCCACAGGAACAAGTCGGTATAAACTCGATACAAGTGACATTTAATGATGAATGCCCAGTCTTAATTGACTATGGCATGTATTTGGACAACACTGCCCATGCTCAAAATAAGAAAGGGGGTGGGTGGGGGGCTATCTTCGAATAACAAATACTTGAGTTTGGTTTTGATTACAGATAAAAAGGGAGATAGAGGAATATCGACCGGCGGTTCATTCCACAAATGGATTGTCCACGGAAGAAATGATTTTTTATAATATTGTGTTCTAAATTTAATATGTCTCAGATTATGGGTGTTTCTTAAGATATAATTAGTTGTAGTTTCAGAAGAAAGGGACACTAGGTCAGATAAATAGGAAGGAACGTGTTTATCGTTCACTTTCTGGAACATGACAAGCTTGAAATATTTCCCACGGATGGCCAGCGTTTCGCAACCGCGATAAGCGAGGAGACCCGAGTGCGATTTGTGTGCCGCAAAGCACCTGCGCACGTCCTCGCTCCTTGATATTGGACAGATTCTAGCATATCTGATACGGTTTGACCACAATTGTTGAACAAACACAACCGTACTCAACTATATGGCGAATCGTTGACTTGTACGATTAACAAAGAGCATTTCTGGATAATTTACATCTGAAATACTTAAAAGTGCTATCCTTCTTAGCCTTATCCATAATTCGTGACTCTGAAATTTCATTTCCATTCAGGTACAAAGGTCCATGAGATGGTTTGTTTGTCGTAGTGGAGAGAATAAGCGAAAGAGATTTTGTGCCATTAAATTTAGTTTCCAAAATCTACTTCAGGTTCCAGCATAACCAATATGTTTGTTTAACTTTAAAGCCGAGTCTGCGGGATTTCTTACAATTTCTAGAAAGGGAGTGTCATCATTAAATAATCAAATGTCAATAGTGATATTATAAAGAGTGGGCCCAGATTGGACCCCTGGAGTACACCTGCTTCAACAGGGAGCCAACTCGATTATTGTCCTAAAATACCCACCCGTTGAAAACGGTTCGAAAGATAGTCCTTTACCCAAGATACCAATGAGTTGTCGAAATTCAGTGGCCCGAAGGTTAAACAGTAGACCTTGTGCCACACTTTATCAAAGGCTTGAAAGCCATCCATAAAGGCCATACGTGTTTTATTTCTGCAGTCAACACCACTGTATATTTTAGGGGTGATAGTTACGAGTTGGTTCTCAATTGAGTCGCCCTTTTTGAAGCCATAATTTTGTTTATGTTAGAAGATTGTTCTAGGTCAAGTATTAATATAATCTATTGAAAACTAGTTTCTCCATTACTTTGGAAATGTTGGAAAAAGTCATTTAGGCCTACAGTTGGATTTTGTTTGGCGATCACCATTTTGTAAAAAAGGACACAAATAAGAATTTTTCCACTGATCGGGAAAGGAAGAACTGGTCAAAAATGCATTGAATAGTTTACATAGAGAACTAGAAATACTTGGTCCAATTTTCTTCAATAAATGATTGTCAATTCCATCTGATCCCGTAGCACTGGGTGTTTTAAGAGAATGTATTTAATACAACCTGTTCACTAACAGAAAAAAAATTTCAAGCCTTGTATCAGTGCCTAAGTGGAGGTCGGCAGAGAGGTTAGAGTTGGATCTACTGGTAGTTTCCATTGACTGGCAAAATACATGTTACATATATGTCTGCTTCTTCGCTGTTATTGGTGAAAATTTTTTCCATCCTCTTTTAATTACTTTGTATCCTAGAACTGACTCAGTCAATGGCCACCATTTTAGGATCGATGCCTCTACTCTCAATTTCGTCACGTAATTTCCCAAAATAAACAGCTGTTGTGTTTGCTAAAACACATTCATTTCTGGTTCTTTTTATTAAACTGAAATAGGCATTCAGATTGAGCAGTGTCTTTGTCAGCCATTTTAACGCGTTTCCATGCTCGATTCTTTCTTTTCATTTAGCGTTTGAAATATAACAGTTTACCCAGGGTTTGGCCTTAGGTTGTACAATAATATCTGTGCAAGGGACGTATTGTTCGACAGACGTTCATGAATAAATCGTATCAAAGAGAAAGAATCTCATCGACAGTGTTAAAGGCCACGTCCAAAGATGAGGTATTCAAGGACTCATTGTACGCGTCAAATTCGGTCCTATCAGAAAATCATATTTTACCTTTGAAAGACTTTTCGGATGGAAAAGAGAGAGTGATACTGCAGTAAACGACAGAAGAGTCAGATGTCGATAAAGGAGGTGAAATCCTACCTGGAGAATCTGTAATTATTAAATCTAAGAAGGATTCAGTAAATTTTGTCGAATGTGCACGTTCATTAGTAGTTTGAAGTAGATTGTTGTTAGAAACAGTATTAAATATGTGGTTACCCAGCTCGCTATCAGCATGCTCTGCGGTCCGCTCTGTACAGCAACTATTGAAATCACCAGTAATGACTATAATATTTGGATTAAGCCCAAAGGCAACAGAAATTGATTTAGAAGGAGTATAAAGAAAGCTCGTTTTGACGTCCACGCGTTGATCTGGCGGACGATAATATACACCAGTGAGGGCATTCCCATTTATTGTTCTTTGTTCTATCCACAGACACTTACTCTTTGTATCGTCCAAGTCAACTCGATGCACGAATGGCACAAAAAATCTTTACGAAGATGTCTACACGCCCTCCTAGACCAACTTCCCTGTCTTTGCGCACAAGTGGTTGAAAATTTTCCGAAGCACAAGAAAATTAGGTGATCCAAAGTAACATGACAACTAATACCTTGAGACTAGACAAACTCCGATTTCAATTGAAGATATTTTAATCATTGAATTGAAACTGAATTCATTGTAATGGTCCACGGGATTTAGACGATTATGGGAATAAGCATGCAAAAGGCTAATGCACTGGTGTTTAACTGCTCAGCTGATGACTACATGTATGTATAGTACACGTAATTGATGGTACACATCACATATAATTATTCATTGCAAAAGCCTGTACGTTAAGAAATGAAGATGGTTGCTCCAATGTTAAGGTCCCTTGTCAAATAACTATAGCTATTATTTTAGCGTTGATTTGCCATTGTTTTAAGATGTGTTATGAAGTACTAGAGCTCATGTCCACATATATTTGTAATGATTACTCTTCGTTTAATATAAAGCAGGTATGATGATTGTATTGGCAACTCTAATTTTGTATTGTGGCAAAAGACTCGATCTCAAAATTGTTTGTAAATGCTGAAAAAGTATCAAATCATGTGCGATTTCAAAGCTCGCTCAAGCCACCCAATAGCAACGGTGTGTGTACTGTCGTCTGCCTAAATGCACGACCTAGGCCGACAACTAATCCCCCCCCCCCCGGAAAAGCTTTTGAATCTGGCTTCTTGTGACCAGGAACGGGTTACACAACAGAGAGACACAGATGAGGTCGTACAATTCAAATCCACCTTTGACGATTTTTGTTGCCAGTTTCCTTCAAAATGTGCGTCTGCGCTAAACATGTCTGGGCGAATGAGTGGGTCTCTAAGACATATGTCACTGAAATCACGCCAAATATTAGGAATATAAATCAAGTCCGATAAACTGGGCCACTAAATTTGGAGTTTAATTACTAGTCTTCAAAATGAATCGGTTGCTTCATACGCTAAATGCCAAGTTTTTTAACGTTCAGATGAGGTTCTTAACATGAAACATGCGCTCCACGGCAAAGCACGAGACTACGGTTTACCTTCCAATTTCCTATAACACGCGACCAAAATCAATCTAAGGAAGAGATTTTCTTGCCTGGATCCCGTCTCTGACAAATTACTTGTATACTGAACAAGCAGGTGGTTGGACTAGTTTGTGGGCTCACCATGCATGGATAATTACCAACTGCTTCCCAAATACCTGTCAGCATGCAATTTCAAAAACAGTGACCTGCTGTCCAAATCTGTTCTCATTTAATTTGCTAGGCCAGGGTGAGCATTCGAATCACATTTCTCCAGAGTTTAATTATTTATTCTTCTGGAAGACTGTGCTTGACATATTTGGTGTTCTTTTGAGGAATGACATTGGCATACCCTGTTCTTCTGTTCATACAACTTGAAGTTGGTTGAAAAATAGTTTGTGTTCGCGGTTATCAGTCAGTCGTACAATACAGATAAATTTCGTCTCTTTTGGCTCTGCCCACTCCATTCTTAAGCTAAATTGATATTTTCAGTTATATAAACCTGTCTTGAGGACAGTCCTCCGATCATGTCACCATCCACGGTTAACATTTTAATGTCCTGACGGGCAGCGTTTCCACCATGTTCGACACCAGGTGGTATAGCAATGATTTTGCATTTGAAACAGATAGAGTCTATCTCAAAGCATCACCTGGACATTTCATAATATGTTTCTACAAAATTACAGAAGAATATGCACGGATGCCCTTAAAATTCAATCTATTTCTTTCAATGCTAACCACAAAAATAGTCCTGCTCGTCTGAATAATGATATCCCAGGTTTAAATGACTTGTAAATGACACTTTTCATAGTATTCCTGCAATTCCAGAAAAGACTAACATCACTGGTTACATGGGGGTGGGTGGTGGTGGTTGGGCATGCATCATATTTTTCTGAAAATTTGGCAACATACTGGAGCAAAATGATAAGAGTTACTAAGGAGCTCATTTTTCCTCAGGGGTAAAGAGGTTACGTTCGATCATTATAAACAGTATACACCAAAATTCCACCTTACAATTGTTTCATCGTAAATCCCGTTTTTTATGCAGGACTACTTAGTACATTAAGTTATTTTTTGTGACCGTAATATAATGTGACCGTAAAAAATATGTTGGGCCAAGGTGGAATTTAGCCTTTACATTCATGTATATTGGGAGTAAATAATGTTCTTACTCACCAGCTTGCATAATTATAGCTGCACAGATGCCCAAGTCAATAATAAATAAATAAATAAATAAATAAATAAATAAATAAATAAATAAATAAATAAATATGGAAAGAAAGAAAGAAAGAAAGAAAAAAGAAAGAAAGAAAGAAAGAAAGAAAAAGAAATACAATAATGATGATTATAAGAATAAAAAAAACTGAATAAAAAAAATAAATATGTAAATAAATAACCACAAGGCAAATTTTAATATAAGTCCCATGGGGACGACGGACTCCTTTTCTGCAAACGTAGTAATGTATACTTAAAAAAAATAATAACAAGAGCTCTCCGCTGCCCGCTTTAGGTGCATATCACTCAAAGTAAGAGATACTATCTTCAAATTTGTACCAGTAATGTCGCAAATAGCAAAGACGGTGTTAACTCTATCAGCTATTTACGACATACCAGGGCACATCCTTTGGTGTACTTTAAATAGAATTACGCACGATTGTATTCCGAATTTCAATTAAGCAAATATTGATTTCGTTGTCTAAACAGATACTTTAATAATCAATGTCCAATAGTGATTTTGGAGCGATGGAGCACGAAAAACCTTTCTTAGGGAAACAGCACATCAACATAAGGGAGACAATGAGCAGAGCATTTGTTACTCTAGCAGCATTAAGTATGTCCCTAGGGAGGATACCGTCTGTCTATTAAAACCATACGGTAAGTCTGTATATGGCCGATTCGGGCTTCTGTGAGTATTTAGCCAGCCAAATGAATCTGTTCAGTTAACCAGTCATCTGATCTTGATGTTTGGGATACAGAGGCCGTCCAATGCTCAATGGGATGACCAAAACCAAAAGGCGGTGCAATTGAAACTTATGGTCCAGGATCCAAATAAAAGATTAAAATTACAGTCCATGTGACTTTTTTTAAAACAAAAATTGAGTTTTTAATTGTTGTTGAAAAGATGACAAGGTCTTGGCTGAACAGAACACAAACGGAAGGTTGTTCCAGAGCATAGGGCAGCAACCTCAAAGGACCTGTGTCCGTATGAAATAAGATTGGCTCGCTTTGTCCCTGGCAGCCTTTGGTTTCCAGACAACAGAGATCTTGCCGGTTGTTACACCCCGGCAGAACAGCGAGATAACTCCCACTAAGGCCATGCAAGCTTTAAACACAAGGAGCAGCGTTTTAAATGATACTTAGGACTACACTGGCAACCAGTGCAGTTCAATGAGGGCAGTGGCTGACATGATCATATTTCCTGGGTCTTATCACCACCTTGCCCTCACAAATTAGCACCCGTTGTAGTTTTTTTTTCAGCTGATCCGGTAGCGGCTAATGGAGTAGACTATTATATATTCAAGCCTTGATGTCATGAAGGCATCAATCAAAGACTCTGTGGTACGCTTTGGCAAGTATATTCTAATGTGACTGATGCTACGAAGTCAGTAATACAGAGTCGTGCAACTTGTGATAATGTCTTCCAGGCTTATATCTTGGTCAAACACTACCTTCAGGTTACACGCAGATTCACTCGAGGGGGAGAGCTGTTAAGGGGATTACCAATCATCCATTATATTTTGCCCAAGTAATCCAAATCCCCCCCCCCCAAATGTCTTTTCAATAATGTAATAATACTTTATTCAATTGAAATAATCCAATAGTCCCATTTTTTACCAAATAACCCAATAAACCCTTTAAAAGGCTCAATAGTCCAATAAACGTAAAAGTCGAAGAGGACCCATTGCGGACAGTCTCTGATTCACCTTCCCAGAGACATTGCAAACAAAATTTCTGAATCTGTTGGCTACGCCCTATCAGAAGTATTTCTGTTATGTCGCCGTTAATCGCCAGCTTGTTCTTCTGCGTCCAGGCTTCAATATTGCCTCATGCTGAGACTAAGCTACCGGGAGTGAAAGCTCCATACAACAGGGTGTCATCAGCATATGAATGTAGTCTGTAGTCCATGCTGTTTGCCAACGTCATCTAACAGACAGGTACGAAAGGTGAACAAAAGTGGATCCCAGACGGACCCTGCAGCACACCCTACTCCAATGGGCGATGAATAAATTTAACACCATTTATTGAGACAAACTGACAGCGACCACAAAGATATGAGTCTATCCACCTCGGCGTCACATAGTCAATTGTGAATGGTCTCTGCAGTCTGTCCACTAAAGTCTGGTGGGCGATAGTATCAAATGCTCAACTGAGGTCAAGTCGAATCAGGCGAACCCCTTTTGGATTGCCGTCATTTGCATAATACCATGTTGGTGGCTGAGATGTTGCATAACATATAAATGTCATATAAATATCTATAAAAAAGAGGAAATGTTAGTGGACTTTAATTTCCACCAGTATGCACCAGAATTTATTGATATGAAGTTGT
Organism: Hermodice carunculata; assembly: GCA_964020975.1. Lineage (NCBI taxonomy): Eukaryota > Metazoa > Annelida > Polychaeta > Eunicida > Amphinomidae > Hermodice > Hermodice carunculata. Next base: position 78,812,998 of record OZ026620.1, on the reverse strand, counting down.
TTTAAATTTTCCTAGAAGCGCGAGGCATGCCCCGGACTCCCAAAGACAGATGTTGCTTATGTGGTGCTCGATCTCGTTATGGTTGCGTAGACCCCCAGCTGCATGTATTTATGGCTTCGCCTTAAGACATGTTGATGTGACAGTGACTGGTCTTAAAACATTTCATTCACTGACTTTAGGCCCATATGCACAGTATCAGCTGAGCACAAAACTATCCATTTTGTTTTAAATACTGACGAAACATACTTAAAGTGCTGAGTCTGTGCATGCACAAAATTGCGTATTGTAAAAAGCATTAATATGTAAGCAGCAACACTTTAAACTACACAATGAAGTCATCTGAATGGACGTTTTCAAAACCAAAGCGTAGATAACCACCATTGTAAAATTGTAACAATTGCAAGTGGCAATTTTCTGTGACTTAAGATATTTTTTTTTTAAACAGAGCTGACAAAGACAGTGGACGAGTTTCTTGGCATACCGTATGCAGCGCCACCAACTGGCTCGAAGCGTTTCAAGGTAAGAAGAAGATATCCAAGGAAAGTAAAGAACCGGACATACCTACCAAGCAAATTACCTACCCACCCACCTACCTACCTACCTACCTACCTACCTACCTACATACATACATTCAGAGAGAGAGAGAGAGAGAGAGAGAGATGGCACGTGACGTATATATATATATATACATATATATATATATATATATATATATATATATATATATATATGTATGTATAGATATATATATATGTGTGTGTGTGTGTGTGTGTGTGTCACAAGAGGGGATCTGGAGTGCAAGATTGAAACTACGCTCGCCTTTCACTACTAAAACTCAAGTTCCATTCTCTGCGATGTGTTTGTTGGGGGGGGGGGGGGGAGTGGAGATCGTTTTACCACTCTAAATATGCACGGGGTGACTCGATGAGCCAACATTTCTTTCACAATTGCTGTAAAACAAGTGGGTATATACTTTTTATCCCGAACTAACCCAATGGGAGGCAACCATGGGACAAATTGAAGCCACCAAAAGAAAAGGCAACAATAAATACCGTTGATATTTCCAATTTATAATGAATAATTACACTCAATAAGTTATTTTGTGGAATTGCATCCCAAGGATTTACCTCTAATTTGGCCTGTTATTAAAATTCCAACCATTTAAGAACTTTAAAATCTTAGAACCACGTTCTGTTTGGAAAGCTGTAGGGTTTTTTTTTTTTTTTTTTTTTTTTTTTTTTTTTTTTTTGAGGGGGGGGGGTTGTAGGGAAATATTTATAGATGGATTGAAGGTCGCCCTCCTACCCCCCTCCAGTAAGACGTGCATTTGAAAACAGTTACATTACTTGTCTTGTTTTATTTGGCCACATACTATATTCCCTACTTGATATAGGAGGGCCTTGACTAGCCCAAGGAGGGCAAGATGAATTGTGTTCTGGAGTAAAGCCAAGGTCTTTGTGAAAAGTTCTCCTGCTCAGAAAGAGGTAGGCCTCGGTATAATTTTGTGATAGATTGGGCTGCAGAGTCAACAGACCTAACTTTAACACTTGGGTTGCCATTTTTTTTCTTTTTCTGGGCACCCCCAAAGATACAAGGAATTGCGTGCTGCTTTCCAAAGTTAATCTCCGAATAGTTCTTCAGACTTTGCTTTATTGATACGGTACCTCCGAATGGACATGAAGAGGTTTTTTTTTTTATTTTGTATGAACGTAATAATCATAATTATAAAAACCCTCCATGTTGGGGGGGGGGGGAGGTCTGTAGACCCCCCAGGAGACATTGGGGATGTTTTACATTTTTTGTTTTGCATATTTCCAGGGAACGAAATACACTGAAAATGAAATAAATGTTTTGCGTGGAAACGAAATGATATTATGAAGGAACTTATATATTGAACATGAAAGCGCCCATTTATGCCGAGCTCAGGCCGACAATATTTGCTCATTTTGCAACATAAATATTCAACAAAGGCCCTTTATTTATATCTAAAAGGTCAAAATGGGTACAACTGTTGTATTCAGTAATTATTTAAGAATGTTGAACCAAACATTTTGTAATGCCTGAGATATTAACAGTTTTCCTAGAAGACCAAGCAAAATTTGTATTGTCATATTGTCAGCCTCTTGTTGATGTAACATATTACTGTTAGGAGAGGATAAGGTTAACTTTTATTTGATTTCCATTTTCCTTTTCAAAATGTTATTTATTTTATATCTTGGATTTTTATCTGTATAAGTACAGGATCCATGTGCAGATGAAAGGTACTGGTCATTGTTGGTAAAGTCACCGACTATAGAATAAATATATAAAGTGCACCCTTCAGTTTCTACACTCCACAATTAATCCCGTTGTGAAAATATGTTACATTGATATGAAGAAAAAGAATTTCGGATGCACAGGACAAATCCACTGAGCATCCTCAAGACTTTAATCATGATAATACAATGATATAAGAACCAGCATAAGACTAATAGTCAATAAAAGCCTGTTAATGCTTTCAATATTGGCAGTTGTGTATGTTTTAGGTCACATCTCTACATTTTCCCAATGATGAGAGTTTTCGATAAATTATTATCATCATCATCATCATCATCATCATCATCATCATCATCATTATTATAATTATTATTATTATTATTATTATTATTATTATTATTATTATTATTATTATTATTATTATTATTATTATTATTATTATTATTATTATTGTTATTATTATTTTCATCATCATTATTATTATTAAGAACCAAGTCAATAGTGTTTCCCAAACTTTGTGAGCATTCTCACAATAGTCTCAATCTGTTACCAGATATTAAGCAACATTTACAAGGGTTTCAGACCAATAATGTCTGGAACTGCAATTGTCTTTCTGAACCATATGCATTTCAATACAAGTAGCTATTTACCCCACCAGGGTCAACAGTCAGTTATCACTACACAATGAAGACAATGACACCTCATTAATCCTGAAGAGGCATTGGTCCCTCGAGGGAGTGCTTGCTTTACTGAACTTGAGGTGTTCCACACAAGTGTGTACTGTCAGGTGGTCAAGATATAGCAAGTGCTACATTCCAACACACAAAACTCGATTGCCCAAAACATGTCTTCTCATTTTATCATGTATTATCATATTCCCTATATTTTAATGAACAAAAGATCAATATGCTTTGTTCACAATTTTCCTGAAAACCAGCCGATATTAGAACTTCTACCCCTTTGGCTCTAGCAGTTCCAAAATATTTGCTCGGGACGATCATAAAAGCCACTTCCAAAAAAAACAGCTCCAGAGTTCTAATGCTGTCATTCAGTCTTTCTGTCTTTCTTTCATTCATTCTTTCTTTTTTTCTTTCTTTCTTTCTTTTTTCTTTCTTTTTCCTTTCTTTCTTTCCTTTTTTTCAAATAACTTTACTATTTGCAATCATCAGACAAAGGGTGTAATTCTGCTATGGTAATAGGCTGCCGGTCAGGCAGCTGACAATTGCGCGGTAATTAAGTGGTGTCTCAGGCAGGTGTGCACAGTCTTACAGCAATCAAAAGAGGAAGATCTCAAAGAAAAAGGAATATGAAGAATAATAGGTAATTAGAGTGGAGAGAAATTTCCAAGAATTACGAGAAGGAAGGGAAACAGGTGGATTTGCAGCTAACAATCCCCATAATTTCACGGAATCCTTCTTTATGTATATCCGACCAATTAAGTGCTGTGGGAATTATTGCAGAGGTGGTGAGAAAGCATATTTTGTTCGGTAGTATATAAACAGCAATAAAAATAATCCAGGGTCCCATGTGTGGACAGAATCTTTGGCTCTGACTCGACTGGAGTTGGGGGTGGTGTGGCAAAGGAATTTTATTCCTGTGTGACACATTTCATTCACATATTAAGTACATGGGTTTTCATTATTAGGGATTTATCATTATATCAAATTACGGTACAGTACATGGCCTTTCGCGATAAGCGCTGAATATTTACTACCTTTTGCATTTAACACAAAAACTACTTTGAGTCACTACTACGGGGAAAAAACTGACCTTTGCCCCCTCCTACAGAGACGATCGATGGAACCGCAATATAAGGCGGTAATGGAGCGTTCAGAGAACGTTTGCTCTGTAATTACCATTTAAGCCCATACTATGGGATCAATGAATACCTGTTGTGTCTCGCCTCTGTCGGTGTGTTCACAGTGCTCTGTGCCAAGCCTATGTATTGGTTTGTGTTCGCAATTTGAAGGCATTTATTGAATACCAATATCATGACCATTGCCTGTCATTTTTTACACGTTTGACATCACGGTGGGATGGCGCACGTTTGGAAATAACTTGAGTGTGCGAACTATGGTATTCGCGGTCTGCATTGAGAGGAACAAGTCTCGTACTGGAAATGTTTAAACCCTTTTGAGCTATCGTCTTAAAATAAAATCAGGAAAAGTATCCTTAATGGCAAAAACTAAACAAGCACGTGCAGTTCATTGCCCGACGCTGACAATTCGTTACAATTTCATTGCCCTGTGCAGGATATCTGGAGGTTCGTTGCCATACAGATAAGTAGTCTTTTAGGAACGATTTAGAAAGGAGGCATATGCGACGTTATATTTATTCCAAATGCTTCACTGACTTGTTCAAAGTCATGGTGATATTAGAAACAAAAGCCTATTTTGTATTAGACGAAAGTGTCAGGTCAACATCATCTGTCAATCATCTGTCACCAGTTTATACCCATCTGACACATTGCATATTTTGTATTAGACGAAAGTATCAGGTCAACATCATCTGTTAATCATCTGTCACCAGTTTATACCCATCTGACACATTGTATATTTTGTATGAGACGAAAGTATCAGGTCAAAATCATCTGTTAATCAACTGTTCCCAGTTTATACCTAGAAGTACGCTTAAAAATTCAAAGGAGATACAACAAAAGTTTATAATTTGTTTTCTGTGTATCATTTATGCGACAGTGCTATAATAGTCAAGGAATTTGAAGTGCAATGCGAAAGACGATAACATTGTGCCAAAAGTTTCCAATTTAGTCGTGTAGTTTGGCGTGCAGTTGCACCGAATATGATTAAAACTTTTTGTATTTCTTTTTGTATAAATATTTCTTACATCTGCAGTGATGTTTGTCAGCTACAGTGTTTACACAAGAAATATGGAGGTACAGAAAAGTGATTATAGTTGCTTTGAACGAAATTGGATTCAGTTCTTATCAGCATGTTAGACACCCTTTGTGGGAATATAAATTATAAACACACTAATACTGCTAATAATAATAATAATAATAATAATAATAATAATAATAATAATAATAATAATAATAATAATAATAATAATAATAATAATAATAATAATAATAATCATCATCATCATCATCATCATAATCATAATAATAATAATCTTTTTGAGATTGTTGCTCTCGAAATAAAGGATTCTAGAATTGAAAAGATGGCACATCAAAGGGAACGTTTCTTTCAATATGGGTTATGGTTTCAGTATGCTTGAAAAGTTATTCCGAGTTCCGAAAAGGCCAACTATTGTGCAGATACCAGTAACATCTTCGTTCTGATTTTTCTATTCTTATGTGTTTACGCATGCTAATTAATTTGAGAAGCACAGTCATTTCCCAAGTTTGGACCTAATAGCTGCACTGACATATTTGGTGCACAATTCACATGAAATTACACTCTGGCCATTATGTGCCTATTTAGTTTATCAATTAATTATTGTTGGAAGGGGTCCAGACCCAGGAATTGAATACTGTACATGAAATACAGCGTTCCTGTTTTAGAAAGAAAAAAACGAAAGAAACAAAAAAGGAAGAAACAAAGAAAGAAAGAAAAACAAACAAACAAACTAACTAAAAAAGCACCAAAGAGGTCGAACCTACAATACTAAAATGATACAGGAAAACTTAAGTTCCATTAAAAGTAGCAATAGTCTATATCTGGGTTAGTTCTAAATTCGCCTAAAGGTGGTGCTGCCCATCCTGGTCATGGATGACCGCCCACATCTTGTGGTCACTTTGCATAACCCTCACTTTTTCTCCATAGATTAGCATGGGGAATTAGCAGATATAAACTTAACCTCTCTATATGTTGCCAAATAAGCATTAAAGTTTTTTTTTTATCACACATGGGTGTATTTGAAAGATAATGATGTGTACTTCAGGTAGATTAGAAGATGATAATTCCACAAATCGTCCTCATATGCAGGGTAAAATTTTCAGGTTCCCTGTAATGTAATGGGTTTTGCTGACCCAACTGACCTCAAATGGCATAGGTTGCTAGGTGTCACAAGCATGCATCATGGGAACAAAAGGCTGTGTGTCAAGCAATTAAGCCAACCCAGATCGCCCCTATTGGCACAACTTTTTGGGGAAAATGTGCTTAAATGAGCTGGGCATGCAGTCGTGAAGCAAACCCAAGGGGCGAAAATATTTTTCCCAAAAGCATATTGAAGTACAAGGCGTTTCGGATGCTCCTAAGCAATGTGTGTAAGCCTTTAATTGCATTCTTCTTCATGCAATCGATATTGGATAAGCATGAGTAGCCCCTTGAATGTCGAAATTTTCATCAGAGACCTCTGGATCTATTGTCAAGCTTTGGCTATAGTGGTTACTTTGAGTGCGTTGTTGGGAAAACAACATGTTATGAGTTTTTCAACAAAATGTTATATCTCCGTGACATCTATGTAAATGTCAGTGGCGATTAAGAAATGACAGCTGCAAAGCTGCACCGATTCTGTCATTTAAATTATATTCTTGGCAACTTGTCTTTTACAATCATGTTACCATATGAGCTGAGATTGCAGTATTATCAACTGCATCGCTACCTTTTATGGATTCCCTTTTTACCACATGTCGCCATGTGTGATCTGTTCGTAAATATGAGTTTATAGAATGTTTGACAGTGTCATTATGCTGGCAACCACCCTTCATAAAATACGATTTTTACACACGCCTTTCAAAAATCGTCTACGGTAAAGACCTCAAGGTACAGTATATGACTGGTTACAAGTGTTCTGACAATTTTGAACGACTCTAACCGAGAGTCAAAATTACTCTTTTGGGGGAGGAACTGGTTTGGGAAATCCGTGCTGTAATACATGTTAGTGAAGTTAAATTTCCATGCAGAACTTAACAGTGCTACATGTTCATGTAATAAGTAATGGATTAGTCGGATACATGACCTGGGTTGTGTTTAAGATGAATATGAAAGAATGAAAATGTCTGTTATATTTACGGTATTAAACGGTGTTCCTGAGATTTTGATTACTTTGAAAGATGATTACTGTTATGCCGGAAACTAGAGTAGAAACACTCAAGACAGTCTTTCCAATGGTGGAAGATGGAGTGATGTCCAGTCTTGTTTTGGACTCCCGAGTTCCTGTTTTTCTTGTTGTTGGTTGCATGTTTACACTCATCACGAGTGATAAAATATTGCAAATTTCATAATTCAGAAAGTTTCAAAATATTAAGGCATATTGGCGCACATGTGGGTTTAACACTAACTAAGGACTTATTAGTATACGGTTTGGTTGTTGTAGTGGTTCACATTGTTTGAATGAAAATACGAATGCCGTGCCATGCATTGTATACCTGCGACTGATATTTGTTTCCGTCGTAATGCATACCAGTGATATGGTAAACATTGGATGGCTCGCTTACACTTAAATAGTGAGCTTATTTTGTGTTGCTATATAGACTATATCACAGCTCCCATGTTAATGCTTTAGGATTGGTGGTCTTGTGAAACGGCCTAGAAACTATTAATTTTTGTAAACCCCAAAGGAGCAATCTAAGCATGATCATCCACTTACAGGCGCCACAGCCCCCAGATCGATGGACTAAAGTGAGGGATGGCAGCAAATACGGTTCTGTGTGTCCACAAGAATCCAGTTTTGCAAGAACTAAGCCAGAATTACAGGATGAGGATTGTCTGTATCTAAACCTGTATGCGCCTGTGGAGGTATCGTGTGGTTTTGCCTCTTCATTACATGGTATATTTTGTATCGTTGGTGTGCGCCAATATAAAGAATAACTAGTAACAAGTCGCAAGCAAGCCTGAGATGCAAACAAAGATTAAAAATTAAGATAATATCCGATTGATTTATGTGTTAGGCTTTCACGATATTTGTTTTACTTGTAACATCAACTGTGTAACTTGCAGAAAGAGAGCAAACATATGTATTTGTACCTAGCTTTTCTGGATGTCATGTGTGTGTTTCTGTGTAAAATATTTATCGTGTGCCCATCCACTGGTCTTACAGTATTCAAATTACTTTCTGTTAATATAGAAAGATACGCCTTCCAAATTGTATCCGGTGATGGTGTTTATACATGGCGGTTCATATGTATACGGATCTGGAAATAGGTACAATGGGACTGCATTGGCACAGCACGGCGTTTTAGTCGTTGCCCTAAATTATCGCCTAGGAGCACTTGGTAAGTCCAATTCTGCTAGTGTTATAATACAGTACTACGAAATGAATTTTCCTTAATGACACGTATTTTATACTCTGTGCGCTCGAAACCGATTGGATATTCTCCAATAAGACTTTACAGACTTTATGTGGACATATATACAGATCAGTGTTTCTGTTGTGCATGTATGCCATATATGATAATTAAAAATTCATAAAAATGGAAAGCAATAATGTCTTAGGCAAGACGTTTTGGCGATTATGACATTTAACCACTTTCATTTGTATCGAAATTGTAAAAAAATAGATAAACAAACAGTGTTGTTTATTCACCCAAATACCAGTAATACATGTATTACAGATAACCACTAAATGTAATGTGTTATGTTAACAGGTATTTACCAGCAATGGTACATACACCTGTTTTGATATGCAGTTTTAAACACAGAATATTGAATGTCACCTCATTTCTCTCAGTCGCTCGACCTGTCACTGATCGATTCCGTGTGGTACTTCCTTTCTCTTTGTTGACCTTTCCAGGTTTTCTGTCAGCTGGTGATGACGATATGCCTGGAAACCTTGGCCTGTTGGACCAAATTCAAGCTTTGAAATGGGTACAAGAATGCATAGACAGCTTCAGAGGAGACAAAAATATTGTCACTGTCTTTGGAAGCAGCGCTGGGGGCGCTAGCGTTGGTCTTCTTCTATTGTCGCCCTTGGCACAAGGTAAGTGTGCATCATGTGCTAACTTTGCATCAGATAGAGGCCATCGAAAAAAGACTTACACCTATTTATTGGAGCACGCGGCATTTACAATATATTGTGGAAATGAAAGACTACCACTATGTGTATTTCTGGGAGGCACTCTCAATTAATACAGATTCTCATATTAAATAAACACCATCTTACATGTATTTTTATGTTGCTACTTGAGAAGTTGAAAAAGTACATTAAACCAACGAACAAATGACTGTTGTCCTGATAAATGCCTGACAATAAAACTGAATGATATAATCAGTTCACTTTACGGGTCTGAGTTCGATTGTGACAACAGTGTGGTAAAAAGATTGTGTCCCCTCAAACATAGGATCTTTTAGATAGAGGGAATTAAGATTTCGATTTACTTTTCATTGATTTCATTCCCTGAACTGCATCAATGACAACAATCGGAAGGTTTTTTAATATGTTAAAAATTGTTCTGTGAAAACACGATCAATGCACTTGTGAGCAACCACTTAGACAAATATTCACGTGTCCAAAATTTACACCATTGTTCATGGATAGCCACTTCAAAGTTTTGCTTTGCCTGCTAAACAGACCAGTCGCCGTGTTTTACAATACGGAGCTTGGTCTTCTTTGAAGACAATGTTTCGGAGAGCCAGACTCTTAAATGTTTTTGTTTATTTTTTAATGGGAGTTCATGCAATATAATATTTCTTCTACATTCGAACAAATTTCGAATATTCAATGTTCAGCCTCATGTTGTTTCATAATCCACTTACAGTGCGTGCGTTCCGGCAACCAGGCATCCCTGCCAATCGTTGCTGTAAACCAAATGAAAGCATTTGATAAGAGCCTTATTAAACACTACATACGCCTTTCCTGTCCATTGTACAAAACTTTTGCCTCGTAAACCGGATCCATAGAGCTAACTGCTATCTCATCCTACTTCATTAGCTGTATCGTGTTTAAGTAATCGGGCAGAAAGAAAAAAATGTATACAGAGTCATATGAAATTGTAAGCTGTGCTCTATTTTGGTCTAGCACAGAAATGCAACAGTCATGTTTGCCTGGTTCTAAGTATCTCAAATCAGGGTAACGTTTACTGTCAAAGACCACGTTTGCTGGTAAATAGTTTCGGACCCAAAATAAAGGGTATTGCGTCCATTTTCATCACGGTGTGTTATGCCATTTGAAGCAATGGGAATCAGCAGTAGTCATAACAGTAGACCACTTTCTCTTTACCGTTAGTCCGCTTATTTTCAAAACGCTGCCTAAAGTATATTCAGCTGTTTAGTTATTAGGCACATCGCATAGTTGAATACGTTTGACGATGTCTTAAAAGGTCATGTTAACAAGTTAGGGGGTGTGACAGTAGAGACAAAATGCTCAGATATCTTTGCCGTTACTGGCCCCTTCCTCCTGTCAAAATTACATCTGAGAAGTATTCCTTAAACTCTATTGCCACAGAACTAACTTGATATATATATTTTTTTCAATTTACTTGTGGATCATACTCATAAGTTAGGGGATGTACAAGTCGAAGCAGATTGGTCACGTGTCTCCACCGTTGCCCCCTTCCTGTGACAGTGGCCATTGCGATGTAACAGTTGCTCAAAAGTACAGTGCTCCAGTGTTCCTTCATGGGCCTGGAGATTAAAAACATCAGCCGCCAATCTACATATCAATTGATCATGACAAAACAACGAGAACAACAATTAAATTCCATTTTGCTGAAATGAAGACAGTATATTGCTGATTGGATTGTTCCCTGAGAATAAAATATCTGATTGATTATATCGTTGACATATCACCAAATATGTCATTCGTTGTATTGCTCGTAGAAAGTCAAATATTTCGTTTCACATTTCCAGGTCTTTTTCACCGCGGCATTGCACAGAGTGGCACAGCTAATGCATTGTGGGCCACGCATAGCAAACCGAAGGAGGAACTGACCAAAGATTTTAATATTCTTGCTAAGAGCTTCGGTTGCACCGGAAAGACTACAGCAGCATTGGTTGACTGCATGAAACGTCAACCGTGGAATAAATTTCTTCCATCGGTGTACTGTAAGGTAAAGTGTACAAAATGGCATGATAGCCTTAAGTGTTCTGTGTGTGGGGAAGTTGCGCGGGAATGGGTAACGAATGCTGGAAAAGATGATGAATTAGAGAAGCCGTATGGACTGTCAATATGTTGGGTGAATTTCAGCAAAGACAGTGAAGATAAACAGTCGACTGGAACAATAAAATATATTATTGGCAGTCGAAGGACAAAATCAAAGGAGGTAGTGGGGTTCATGATGCAATATTAAATGCATCCACGCAATGCTTCACTTAGGTTTTGGTTAAAATATACAGCAATTCCTCGAAATTACGTATTGATTGTGTGTTTATCTACCATTTTGAGCAAGGTTCCGCGACCCCAAAATTGCTCTAGAAGATTACAACTTTAGAAAGTGTATATCGAGGGAAATAAATCCAGTACAGTGGGTATTCATGTATATTAGACTTTTATCATAACACGATCAATTTAATTTCAAAGCCTAACATCAGAACAATATTGCAGCGATAGGCGTAACGAAACATGACGCCTCTGTTTTAGTTGTGATCCCGAGGTTAAGCGAATCAGTGCTTTAACTTATGAGAATGCCTTGCATTCTGTTCAGTTGCTCTAGCTGACTGCTACATTCCTCATTTTAAACAGCATGATCAAGAACCCCAGATCTCTGTCTCTCTATTTCTCTGTCTCTGTCTCTCCGTCTCTTTCTCACTGTCTCTCTCTCCCTCTCTCTCTCCCCCCTCTCTCCCTCTCTCTCTCCCCCCCTCTCTCTCTCTCCCTCTCTCTCGTTAACCTCTTTGTTTTAGCTGAATTTTGTGTATCAATGTTTAAAATAACAATTACTCAGGGGATATTCAAATGTATTGAACAGATTTTGGAATGCACAGAGGTAGATCCCACCTTTAAGCCAGCTCAGGACGGCAATGTAATGCAGTATATGCCTGAAGAGGCCATGCGACAAATGCGATATCCGACAGTAACTTACATGACCGGTACAGTACGGGCTGAGTTTGGTAAGCTTTACAGGAAGCCAGATTAACTTGTGAATTGATGAAGTCTGTGAAAAGAACACATTCATATTAAAACCAGCTCTGCTTTGCCTGGTACAGCTCAACTAAAAAAGTATCCCTTTGTCAAACAGAGCAAAATATGCTGCTCTTACAAATCCTAGCAACCCGAACTGTTTTAGGACGGTATAGTCGTATTTTGTCTGCCATATTTAAGCGTGATGTGAGAAGGATTCATCATCAGCTTGAAATAAGTATTCTTTATTACCAGAAAGGTTAGGAAAACCGTGGCGTGACCATCAACAGGCCCGTTTCATGGTGTATGTCTTCAATATTGCCTGGTGACAAGGAATTTGGCCAGACATTAGCACGCATGTCTCGAATTCTCTATTATACGGAATGTGTGAGGTTGCTATGTGTCAACAGATGATATTAATATCAAAGATGATATTAAAAAGTGTAAGGGCTTTAGGTGTCGAAAGATGACATTCATAGAAATTTGATAAATCAATGGTTGAAATAATTTAAATTATCATTTCAATGAGTGCATTGTACATGCTATTAGTTATTAATATGACTGTCAATGGTAAGAAATTGCAGCATGTATTCTTTACTGGATAACTTTCACAGATGTACAGGAATGGCAATGATATATAAAGTTCCGCGAAATTTTTGGGGTAGCTTTTGAAGTCATTTCACGACATTATAGGCAATGTTAAAGAAACTGATCCGCAACTTAAGCATAATTTGGAGGTCCATAGTGTCAAGTTCGATTTACTTACCATCTTAGAAACAAAAATCAGCAATGCAGTGTTACCGTGTCGGGATACAGGTAACCGGTGTTATTGTACGTACATACATACAAACACATACATACATACATACAAACACATACATACATACTACAAACACATACATACATACATACATACATACATACATGCATACATACGCACGCACGCATGCATACATACATACATACATACATACATACATACATACATACATGTAATAACTGTCACATGGTTCATTATAAGTCGGTCCGTCTATCACAGATTGGTAAATTGAAATTACATAGTTTTATTTCATGATTCTGAATATCTCGTGATCACGAATTAAAAATCACGTTTTTCCTTAATTGCTCAGTATCTTAAAGCAGAAACGCCTTATTTTTTCAAGCAAGTTGCACCACAAGACCATGAAGTTTTCTACCTGTTCCAAGGTTCAATCTTCTTCTTTATTTTATGAAGGTGATCATTACAGTGACGCATTCTCAAAAATACAACTGTCAGACGAAGTGGATCGGTTCGTACAAAACCAATATAAAAACGTTCCATCGGCATCCCGTGCAATAAAGTATGCCTATTCAGACTGGACTTCTGCGCATGCGCCCATCTATAACATCAGCAACCCTTCATCCTTTTATACGAACTATAACAGGGCACAGGTGAGATTTTAACTTTGATCCCCAAAGCATGCCGCTCCAGTGAAGCTAACCCTTTATGTCTGATGTAGTACTTTGATTTACATTAAGCAATTATGGTAAATTTGAAATTCCATTTCCCCGTTTCGCTGCCAGAATACTGAAGTTACCTGCACCAATTAAAAAAAAAGGTTACACGTAGACAATTATGAAGACAGCCTGCTTCAACCAACAATTTGATCAAGGGTCTTCTACAAATTGTATAAGAACCTTCCCTGGGCCCTTGAACCGTTCATCGTGGATGTAAGGTAATATCTCAAACTTTGATAAGGCTGTCAATTTAGGTCTACATTCATGGTGCGTAAAATAGGATTGGAATTTACAAATTACTGAAAAAAAACATGCTTTGTATGTACTTTGGCATTTTCATCACAGGTTCTATCAGACATTGGATTGGTTGCCCCGACAGACCAAATGGCTGCTTACCTGGCTTCCAAGCCTGGCATGACTGTGTACCTATATCACCTAGACAACAATGTCAGCTTCCATTCGGTTGAGCTTAACTTTGTCTTCGGCACTCCCTTTATAGGGGGTAAGGTGGATGAGATGAACATAATTACCTCTTTCAATAGTTTAGACAGACGGCTTAGTCGACTTTTTATGCGCATGTGGACAAATTTTGCCATATATGGGTATGCTTTTTCGAACATTTAATCTGTGTTTAGTTGTATCAAGTTTGTCATGCCATAGATCCACCAAATATATACGGGCACTGGTTATATCAATCGTCATGACACTGGGCAGTAGTGCTAACATTACTTTTCGTATAATGACGCCTAGTTTTCTTATTTTTATGTTATTCATGCTGAAATATAAAATGACAATGCTGACCTACATGCAAATCATCGCAAAGCAAGTTCTATGGAGTGTTATTATTTGATTGGATGATTTTGGAAGGAGAATCTGGTCGTGGTTTGGAATTCGGCACGATCAGAAATGCAAATTCCTAAGACAATGAAAACCGAACTCTCAAGTTCTGGAGGTGTGATATGAAAATTTAAAAAAAAAATACTCTCAAGCCGAAGTGTTACATTGCCGTGGTGGCACTAGTCGATTCAGTTGAATGAAAAGGGTATTCCTACATTTTGGATTCAGGGTTAATGTTGCAAATCAAAGTACTGTAGCCCTCTTTTGTTTCGTTTTGTGTTGATTTTGGCTTTTTTTGGAAGACACAGATAACTCACGTGCCCAATGCACAGGTGGTTTAACATTTTTATCACTGTTACTTTTGATTCTATTGTATTTTTTTATTTATTTATTTATTTATTTATTTATTTATTTATTTATTTATTTATTTATTTATTTATTTATTTATTCATTCATTCATTCATTCATTCATTCATTCATTCATTCATTCATTCATTCATTTATTTATTTATTTATTTTTAATTTATTTATTTATTTTTATTTTATATAGGAGGAAACCACAACATAAATATGAGGATCTGTAAACAAACGTAGTACCTTGTCTTTTGATCCTGAAAGACCCAGTTTGCCCAAGTATTGGCAGAATTTAATCAAAGTCTTGATCGAATTTCCACTGAAACTTATGAAGCCACGGTCAGAGATGGAAGCGTACTTTTAAAAAATATGGATCTCCGTAACATTTACATTTTGAACCACAGATAAAAAATATCGTTTTCTCCTATACTTATATGTTGACCACGGAACAAGCGGGGTCGTGATCCACACATCTTGCCCGCCTATCACCTGACAAGATGACTCAATAACACAGACCTTTAAACTATGTTTTGTTTTGCAGTAAACCCACCGTGGGTGACCAATTAGTGTCGTGGAATCCAGTCAGTGTGGACACAATGGACTACCTCTACATCACTCCAGACAGAGAGAGCATGAGAACACACTTACGCGCTGACAAAGTTGCTCTATGGAATATACTCCTTCCAGACTTACTTCATACATTTGAAATATATGCTAGAAATAATAATCGCGATGACCCTAAAACATGGGTGTTCTTTGGACTTTCGGTTGCTCTGTTTCTGATCGTAATTTTGCTGGCATTTTTGGTTGTTCAGGGAAACCGGAAAGGCAGAAAATATATCAAGCTTCTGCGAGGCAACAGCGCAAACAGTGCTTCATCGGCTAATGCAATAAATCTCTAGTCTTCAAATATTTTTTTTTTTTTGACGTTTTGGACATCTTAAGAGGGAATAATGTAATGTTAACGGAAACCGCTCCCAGAAATAAGAATAATAAAGATATATTTGAGAAGCCAGTCTGTATGAAAAATCCTCGATTAGAATGTGCCTCAGGCAGTTACAGGCATCGATCCTCCGTTGCAAGTGTTTTTCCTGATTTAATCATGTATAGGCCTACTCAGCGTCCGATCTAATGGGAATATCCCGGAAGCGACCAAAGACTATTATTGTTGAGAACAAATCATATACACTTGACTACCACCCGTAAGGCGTCGAGATGATATATCACAAACATAGCTTCAAGATAACTTACAGGGTCATTTTAGTTTCGTGGACAACAGTATCTACGTATTGATTACTTTTACAGGAAGGAAAGCACAGATGCTTAAAGACTATCCATAGAAGAACATCATGAAGAAACCTAAATGTAATTCTGGTTTATAAATTACCAGTGCATGCCTCGAATAATGAATTCTTAATGTAACTAGGCGTAGCTCATGTTGTCCATTATGGCAGAAATTGGACACCAATTTCGTAATAAACGACTAGAGTTAAGACCTGCAGAATAATGGTTATCTTCAGCTCATAGATACTTATCTGAATCAGAACTAAGTCACGGTGCATGAGCAGAATATTAACTCTTTCAGTGCCTATCACTTCGATATACTTAAGTCAAACTAGTCTGAATTATCAGTCGGATCCCACTCTCGTATTTCTCGTAAAAAGACCTTTCATTCAAGTACCAGTATTCCCATAGTTCCACAGGGAATACCCCGGGTCAACAGCTTTTCTTGGCATACATTGGGCGCGTTGCGTTGCGCCCAATGTGCGCCGAGCAAAACTTTTGACTTAGTTCAAAATTTGGCACTTAAAGAGTTAATATACGTCCATCATAACGTAAAATGGATCGTTAAATTCCCTTTATATGCATATTTGTCATATCATCTGTTATATTTATAAATTTGGCAATAAGACTCAATACTATCCATATAGGAGGCTGCCACTTACCGTTCAAAAGGAGTATGTGTGTCTGGAACTTGCATTATATATTAATATATCGAGATCGGCAAGTCCAATGTGCATGCATTCAAAACGTCATATAATGCCCCCTGTTCATGAGAGCATGCCGACACCACACTGGTTGTACCTTTTTGAACAAATATAACTGAACATTGTAATCTAGGCTCCATATTTATGAAACGGTCTTAACTACTACGGCAGTTCAAAACAAATTTATGTCACTTAATTTTGCACTATTTGCACTAATACTTCGTGCACGAAATATTAAATTGGGGTAGAAAGGTATGTTGTAGAGATCTCACCATAGAACATCCAATTTCGTGAATAAAATATGCGTGGTTTTTTTTTCTCTATTACAAAGAAAATAATATCGTTTGTGCGAAATAACCGCACACGCAAGTCTCTATAACTACAGTACATACATTGAATAAGGACGCAGATTATGAATTTGCAATGGTGTTGACCTCCAATGCTTAAAGGCGGAACTACTCTTCCACTTTCGAAATCCATCCATGTGCCTTCTACACGAATTGGTACAAAGCAAAGATTCCAACTAGAGAAAGACATTAAAAAGTTTTTGGCATGTTTTTTCTGGACAGTCATCCATGGCAAAATAGTCAATGTAGATGTACGTATTGACTGCATCTGTCTGCCAACAATGATCAATACGCCCCCTGTGGACTGATTGATCACAGATAAGATGTCTTGGTGAGACTGCACTGCAACGGTGTAATAACTAATTGGCATCGATCAGGTGAGGAAAGGAGAATATTTAGAAACACGTAGTCATAGTGGAAAGCATATGTCCTGCTGACTGAGCCGCATGACGGAAGCGAGGATATTAACCATGTACTGTAATGCTGGACTATCGTCTGCTGCAAGACCATAAGTAGACTGTGTACCAATGGTAAAGACAAGACGCATGCGCATCGCCGTCATAACAATGGCGAACACAAGGGAACAAGAGCCACTGAAATTGATGATAAAGACATGCAAAAATCGGCCTATCTTTACTCTGTCAATACAAAGATACAGTTCTTATAGTGGTCATTAGACGTTCTTTTATTGCCTCATTTCGGTCTCTTCAGTTGAGCTTATGAAATGGAACTATTTTGTAAACTATTCACATCCTATGTCTGGTGGTGAATTATTATTTTCTAGACTGAAATTCAAAAGCAGTAGATCACAGTAGATCACATGACCTGAACATTGTTACAATTAACTCGGGATCGTTGTTGGTAGGAAAAATCACCCGTGACCTGCAATCACTGGTGAATTTGCCCATCAACAACGATCCCTCGTGAGAGAAAATTAGTGATTCTCAACCATGTAAAATTCTCCATTTTTACATGTTTGAAAATAGTTTCCTGCAGAGTAGACAACACCGCCTGCAAAGCTAGTCTCTGTGAGCAATTATTGAGTTGCTCATGTGACGTTTTAACTTGTATGTGGAATGTTTTTGGCTTGTAAGACAAGACAGCGTCTTTGGCTACAATGTAGAAAATCCGGAAGATACTGTTATCCACCATAGATACGAGTAACGGGGTTCATTGGTACATTCCTCAAAAACAGGTGTTGGCTGTACTTATTTTGTATCTGAGAGCAAAGAGTATTCCCATATATCGACATAACCAGCAAAACTGATTTATTGGGCTAGACATCATGAAACGGAAGGGATTTCTATTTTCAAGGACAACGTGTTCATGACTTTCTCTGCAAATTAATAAGTTTTGCCCTGCCAGATGTCTTCTGTATTTCAATTGTGATAAATGACCCGAAATTATTCTGTTATGAGCTCATCATTACTGGCACCTGCGTTCCTATTTAAACGTTTTTACGCGGGTGATATTGACTTATATACAACGCCTTTAGTTGCCAAAACATGTACCGTGATTATTTGATGCCAACGCGTTGAAAAACTTCCATGGGTTGGATGCGGTTAAGGCACAAGGCTAAATATGAAACCACCAGTTTTGCCTTGATGGCTCATGAATGCATTTTTCCTATTGAAGTCCTCAGGCAGGATTGTTGATATCTTTCTTGTCCTCTGTTCCAATTCACTTTTCCCATCCATTCACAACCAGGGCAAGTGCCTTGAAATTTTCACTAGCGCTAAAAAAAATTTACTCGTTCGGGACTAAAAAAACTTGCGAGTGAACGAGTCCTGACCTGAGAGGACTTCACCACAATGTGTACACAATATTTTTGTCCGCAACATGGATCTTATCTGACCAAACGGAGCTAGTGAGTTTGAAATCCATGGGTAAAATCCTATACATATTTGGACTCACTAATGAAGTGCATCAATTTAAGATGACAAATAAAGTAGGCGTCCAAGGGAGTGCTGATATTTCGTAACCAGCTGTCACAAAACAACAAGAAAATAGTTTATTTTGGCCCATTGATGTGAGGATAACAAAATGACAAGGGTTTTTGTGGGACTTGTTCATTTTAAATTATCGCATATATTACTGCACTACATGCTGGGTCCCCTAGAGTTCTTATCAATGATTCTGTACATTAGTTTCAATTTTTTTTATTTCGAAGGGAATGAAGCCATAGTCAATAGGAAATATGCATATTAATAACCCGCAACAACTGCATACTTGATTGCCTGGTCTCGCGTGGCGGGATCTGGCGAGATACGGGTCGGCACCTGTGGTTACATGCGGGATATTACTAATATTTTGGAAATAAAGAATACGTATTTACGGCAGTTGGAATTTTTTCTTTATAAATGGCTCAGGAAGTACAAGATGAATACCAGTTTTGCATTTGTGAACTTAAATTTCTCAAAAAAACCCCTCTTATTTTGTTAAAAATGAACATATGGCCCTGCCTGTGACATTGATATGACCCACACGTCCCCCGTGATCGTCTGGCGTCAAACCCGTGCTTTGTGGCGGGAAATTAATATACATACCGCGTATTCCAATTATCTTAATTTGATCAAGAACAATTTATGCCGTGCTCAATCGGATTCTATTTTTATTGCCGGCATTTAACGCTAGGAGTATTTGCCTGGTGGTCCATTTGTTTTCATTGTTCATCTATTTATTGTCATTCTTGTTTGGTGAAAATTGTCGCTCTTAGGCTAAGTGATCTGATTTGTCGTAATATTTGGTATATAGTAGATTAAATCATATCCAGACATGAAATATATTTGTGTATTGTATATAATGTCTGTAGCTCGTATGTTTTCATTTTTGTTGTGTGTGTTACAACGAAAGCATCAATGTAACAACGAAATCATAAATGTAATTTTCAAGCCTCATGATATTAAAATGTACAAAAGAGTCAAGTGTTTGCAGTATTTTAGTATTGCGGATTAGATGTTAGTGATGTTGGTAGTTGAGCGGCAGTTATCGTATTAGAAAACGATATACAATCATATGCTATGAAACATTCAAATGCCAAGGTTCGCATGCAGCACGGTAGCACTATATATGACTTAAAACGAGGCAAGACTGCTAAGCGGTCTTCGGCACAACAAAGCAGCGCGTGCAACCAACAGATATATAAATTATATATATATATAAAAAATCTTCAACTCTTGTGTAATGTGTGGCTGCTTCCACGATTTGCATTGCATTTGGTCCAGTGTAATTATTCCGTTCTATGGGCCAATGGTAGGCACAGTGGCTCCAGTGAATTTTGGAAGTGAAATATAGTCTATGATTATACATAATATATACAATTTGTATGTCGTGTGTCACGAGGTGACAGGGTTCCAGTTACTAGTCGTGCTGCAAAGATAAATTTCCTCACCCATACACACATTATCTTAATATGTATATATGTAAACTTTATCACACAAATGATGACCACTTATAATTTTGTATGTGATGCCAGAGAGTAAAGTGGGGATTTCTTCCCGTGTATAATTATGTAATTGTAAACAAGATTACGATCCAGTGCTTTTTATTTAAAACGTCATCGATCAATGGAACAGAAAGTTTTTTTAAGGGGGGGGGGGGGTAGACATTATAGCATATTATTATGTCTCAAATATATAGATGGAATGTGGCTACTCTTTGAAAGCTTCGCTTTCCTATATGTGTGAAGTTTAAGAAAACAACAATCTTTTGCTTTCAGTTTAGAGAAGTGGAAACATAATTTTGCGCCAAGTGAAACACATTAATACTGAGGTTGATGTTTGCTAGCGTTTAAGGGTAAAATCATTACAGCAACCAGGCTGTATGTGGAGTCCCTGTTTGTGTTGTTGTACCTTTGCCGCAGTAAATGTTTTCTAGGCAACCTCTGTCAACACACGACGTCAGATTAACATCAGCAACGTTGCTCCAACGGCAGTGACGTGTGGTTAACTTTGTTCCAACGTCGTTTGTCTCGACAGTTGACAGCCAAAGAACAGTTACATAAATACTGGAGCTGAATTCAGGCATCCCCATAGAGGCAGAGTGATGTGTGTAGTGTGGAATGATTCTTGTTTAAATTGATATATTATCCGGGCATCCGTACCGAGGAACTTCTTTGCTAGTAAGGAGAGTATTTTCATTTTATTAGATGGCAGAGAAATACACTGGCGAATTACAGTTAAGTTTCCAGCAAAGTGGTATTTTTTGGTGTTATTCAGTGATCCTATTTATCATTTAAATCGTTAAATGGTGAAAGGCCTCGTCATGACCTTGCCAAGGACGAGACAGGTGAGCGAGGCATTCAATGTATAAACAGTGTGATAAGACAAACGAAGTTGGGTCAATGTCGCTGACTTTGGCGCAACGTTAACGTGACGTTGATCCAGCGCCGTTTGCCTGCAACGATATTTACAATTCATACAAACATTGTTTTCCTTTTTATATGAATGTGTATAGAAAATGTTATATTCATATCGGTCTTGTACAGCCACGTTTTGGTAATTAATTTGTCAATGATTAAAAATAAACTCATGTAGCCCATTAATGTGTGTCTGTGTATTTGTCTTGTCTTGTCGACCATCTGGTGATATTTGCGTTAAAAAATCCTACAAACAATTGCAACTTTGATTCCATGCCGGATGAAAATGACGTGTGCAATGACTGTGATTAATCTGCATTACTGAAAAACAAAGATCCAAACTGAAGAGTTTGAAAATTTATGCAACGAATGCAGATCACACGATTTTACAACTAACACTACCGATAGCTTTATTTTGATTCAGAATAGGACTACAAGCAATGAGTGTGTCATATGGGCCTACCATTTTCATTTTGATCCTGGTATGTATATGCGTTTAAAATTGCTGACAAATTTTGTCCCTTTGTGTTCATCCGTCCATTTAGCCATCCAGCCATTTAGCGAGCAGCTTGGTCACGCTTATCCACCAATCTGCAATCCCGTCATTTCCCCACCCATATGTCTATTCTTTTCTTTCTTTCTTTCTTTCTTTCTTTCTTTCTTTCTTTCTTTCTTTCTTTCTTTCTTTCTTTCTTTCTTTCTTTCTTTCTTTCTTTCTTTCTTTCTTTCTTTCTTTTTTCTTTCTTTCTTTCTTTCTTTCCTTTTTATAGATTGATTGATTGATTGATTGATTGATTGATTGATTGATTGACTAACAGCTAAATCTTGTCCGGAATTTTTCTTTCAAGCTACACTACTTTGACACTCCAATGTCGGCACTGGTTTATCCCAGTAGGTACAAATGTTCAGATAATTTGGAATAGTAAAGATGTCTTACATTATTCAAATTATATGCAATAAAATTGTTCATGTCTCATATCTCTAAAAGTATAAAGGATAAACACAAAATCCAAGCACTTACCTGTATGTCAGTGACACTGCGCATCAAAATGATGTATTACCCAATCACAATCTTTGAATCCAGGTTAGATAAGGGCATTAAAATTAAAATGCTGTTTGTAACAGACGCATCCAATAGATATATGACCAAGGTCACAGTTCTTAAGTTTATGATAATTAGGAGCAAAAATTAAGACTTTAAATCTATGTTGAATATCTTGAAAAGTATTATAAACTGAGGTGCTATTCCAACTGTCACTTGTACATCTGTGACAAAGGTATATCCAATGAACAATAAGTGAACGTTGTAACATCTAATAGTGTAGCAAGTTATTAAGATACGGATGAATATCTTTGGTAATCCAGCTACGTGCTACCAGCTTAGGTCCCGTAAAATCAGGCGACGGAGTGGGAAGGCCGCCCCAGAGCCACATTTAGGCAAGCGTAAGTGTACATATATTGATTATTCATTTTACAAAAAAATTAAAAATACATTTAATCGTTCCATTTATTGTTACTGTCTTTGTAGTAAAATCATTCCCTTTGGTCAGCACAAAACTCAGGTGGCTTTCAAAAGGTACGTGCACAACATCTTTGAGTCTGTGAGAGGTATATACATAACATTTTGATTTCTCCATATGTGGCAGTGATACAGCCACTCATAAAGAATAGCGAGCAGAGACAGTAACCATCTGAACGTTTTAGTATTGTAGGTAAGGTATGACCATGGCTGGCTGGCACCATTTGTAAAAAAACCATGCTTGAGGACATCAAGATAGATTTGCTGTGAAGCAAATATTCTTTTCTTGTTTGTTATCTCCATATCCTTGCTTACTTAGACATCTGCTATAGTTGTCGCAAGCCTTACCCAATGCCGCCTGTGTATGTATGTATGTATGTATGTATGTATGTATGTATGTATGTATGTATGTATGTATGTTTGTATGCATGTATATATGTCGACGTTCTATGCGAAAATTTGTAATTGTGTCGGCTGAACCTTTTGTTCGCAGACAATCAGCAGCATGGTGATCGCACAGGTTTCTTTCAATCAGTATAATTACTTTGATTTTTACCAAGTTCACTAAGAAGGACTTGTGTGTACCTGCACATGTAAAGCCAAATATTTTTCTCTATGATTTTTGTATTTTGCTAATTTTAATTCGTGACTTCATAGTTGCACGTTAATGTAATTTTCCTTGTACCAAGGACATGTACTGGACATAAAACTGTACTAATGTGCACTGTTAATACTATTAACATGCCCTTAAATTTCCTGCTCAAGAAATACAAGCTGATAATTTTGTATCAACCCTAATCTCAATGGTAGGCCCAAACGTGATCGGCTTGCCCATTTTAAGTTTAGTCGAGTTGAAAATATTGAGGCCAACACTATTAGGGGAATTTCCCCAAGCACTGCAAATTTAGGAAGCAAATTGTTCTAGAATAACCCAGCAAATACCGTTAAAGAAGTAAAACCATGGAGGAAAAAAACTGAATTAAATATCCTCTTCAATCAATTACGATTTTTAAATGGCCGTGCTTTAAACAGCTGAGATGTTTAATTAACGATGTGCAAAGTTGCATTTATGATCACATGTAATCACATGCGAAAAAATTTGAATAGAAATTGCCTCTTTTTGCGGATTTGTACCAGAATAATCTGGCGATAAAAGGGTTCTGATATTGGGTTTGTGGGAATTTTAGCAAGCGGAGACAGACGAAGTGGTCCGAACGCTTCCCAGATTCGCCGAAGCGAGTCATGAAGTGGCGACCGCAATGTTTGTTCAGTAATAAGCGAGGTGAGAAGCCTGACAATGAATTCTGTATTAGACTGCAGAGGTAAATATCAAACTCCGTTTCCAGCCCCCTCCTTGTTTTTCCATCATGTTCTATTCCCTAGTCCTCCTTATTAAAACATGCTGATTCTAATCATGATTGAAAGAAACATCATAACATATATATATATATATATATATATATATATATATATATATATATATATATATATATATATATATATATATATAGAGTTAAGTCTTGAGCGTTTAATGGATAGAATTGTTATCACCAGACCGTCCGATGGGCAGTTGTTTGGTTTATGGGCAGTTGAAAAATGTCCATAAGCCAGGTTTACCTTAAATTCAATGCGCTACCTAGGGGGTTTCAGAAACGTACAAATTAGCAAATCTGCCCAGATATTACGGGAAGCTATAAATGCATGCCTAGAAACTTTGGTAAGCCATACTTGGTATACACTGCCCGCGGTCCGGTTTGAAGATTATAATTGGCACGCAGACAATGGACATGACCCACAAATCGGTTGTAGGACCTATTCCACTATTAATGATATACGGTAAGTTAGCATTGGCTTCAATAATGAGGGACAGTATTCGATTGATAACTACCTAAATACACTCAAAAGTCATTGTTGGAGAGCATACACATAAAGATTAATTCTGTAGCACTGTAGTAGTGTTTACTAGCTACAATATTCAGACAGCAATTATCAAAATGTCCAGAAGTGACTATCATTCTTTGATACGAACCCGGCTTTTACTCCTACCATGTAATATGTGTTAATATCAAATTTGTGGTAAGCTATAGAATACCCTATAAATTTTTTTTAAAAAAAACGTGTCTCAAATTTTGAACTTTTGTTGTGGTTCCTGATACACAATTGTTCGAAATGGAAAAGATGACACATCAAAGGCAAGCCACCTTTGATCAAGTCTTGTGACAAAAATGGAACAAAATCGGGAAAATCTGAGACACGTGTTTTTTATTTTATACCTAAACTTCAGTTTGCTGCAGATTTGAGGCCAATATGTCCAGACTTGAATAGGTTGAAGCGATAATGTGCTAAATTATGATTTGACGACACAGAGACATTTTGTCTGCTAGTAAATTATGGGTAAACTATATGGTCTGGGTCGGGCATCATGTATGACTCATAAAAACCTGAATCCTCTTTTTTCAGCTCCGTGAAAACAATTGCTGGTGACCAGGATTACGTTGACCATGAAGATTTCACCGCGCATTGCACTTCTGGTGTAGAGTGTGTTTTTGGCACAGTTTAGGGAGTGCATTTGTAACCCGCGGACCCGTGTTGCCAGGCGTTGCCCTGTGTTCTTGTGTTTAATTTGTGTTTTGTGTGCGAGACAATTCCACTGCGAACACTTACTACGAGATAGTTATAAAATGTCACATGACCATTTTGCCACATAATTAACGACGTCGAAGACCGAGTTGATTGTGATGGCATAATAGTCATTGTGACATGTTATAAATGACTTGTATCAAAGGTGGTAGGAACTGACCAAGATATTCCTTGGTGCACGACATTTTCCCCTGCCTGTTGTGCATGGTGTACTTTGCCGCTTACGTAAGTTGTCACATGCAGAGTCAAGTTTGACTGTTTGTTCATGTATTTTCCACTTACCAATATGGTAGTAGGAAGAGCAGGTGGTGGAAGCCAAGGTGACAGACTTGTGTGAGTTGGGCAGTATTCCCACTCAACAATTAATTCTTTAGAGGAGTGTGTGTCATAATGACGAGTGTGCACGCTACAAGAAACCTATTGCAGGTAAAAAAGCAATACATGTTTGGAATTTAATTCACTTATTTTTTTCAGCGTTCATGCCTGGCATGGACACTGATTAAGTGTTGTAAATTAAGTCCCGTACATCAGCTTACATTATGCCGACAGTGATATCATGCTAGATATGACAGACGACTTGGAAAGTTCTAGGAATACACGTCTACACTATTCCAAGTCCTGTGGGCATCTGCACAGTTCCTGCTGGAACAATACCTTAGTTTGGGCTGTTCAAGGGAAGGTGTCAACAACAAATGTTTCTACAACACACTGCCTGTAGGTGATGTTGCACTACACAACACTTGCAATGCTATTGTGAGAAAAATGTTCACTCTGTGATATAATCAACACTTTTTCCGGCTCCCTATTGGTCTGTTCCTACTACCCATGTTACAAACACGGGTCATGGCGTTTTTGAAAGCTTTGGCTTACCCTTATGTTTCAGCAGACCATTCTCTTGTTTTTCCCATATAATTACCACAAACATGCGCTGCACCCGTTCTAAGGCCGCGCGACTGACACAGTTCATCATGTCAATTTCGCTCGTTTTGGTGCAGTCGGTCCATGCGTTTGTTCGTGGAACGACAATAATGACATCGGTAACAGCTGTGTGCCCCTTATGGTTC
Source organism: Hermodice carunculata (assembly GCA_964020975.1). Classification (NCBI taxonomy): domain Eukaryota; kingdom Metazoa; phylum Annelida; class Polychaeta; order Eunicida; family Amphinomidae; genus Hermodice; species Hermodice carunculata. The sequence continues at coordinate 78,786,179 of OZ026620.1, read as the reverse complement.
AATCACATTAATGCTTCAACCAAACAGGCCACCCTATCGATGCATGCAGCCAATATTGGCGGTCGCTTGAACCTATTTGTGCGACCCTTTTTTGTTGATTGTACTTATACATTTTCTGTCAACACACATGTTGTTCACAACTGGTGGCAAGGTCATCTTTATTATGTACCTTTGTTTATTCATTTTCCATGTTTTCAGTGTTTTCTCGTGGGCCCTTGTCCCCACTGTGTATATATACTTTGTTTTCGATTGTTGTATTGCGAGCTGTATATCAACACACATTCTATTCCATGTTGGGGGACAAGGAGTCAACTTTATCTCTTTTTTTTTTTCACTTCTGGTCAAAATCGTATATTCGTTTCATGTGCTTTTAGGGATAGTTCAACATTATCATCATTTTTGAATTAGTACTTAGGGTACTAAATTTCATGACCCCCTCCCTCCCCCCAAATTAGTACTTTAAAATGATGATTCCCCCCCCCCCCCAGTCATATCAAAATTGCACAAAACAGGCCAAAAATTGACCATCCTTTTCCATATCCTGTGAAAGTGTACAGACCCATTTAACCCCCTCCCCCCTTGCGTACTTTAAGTACTAATTCAGAAATGATGAAAATGTTGATCCATCCCTTAGTTTTGGAGCGGTCAGCATCTATTTTCCACTTATTTTCTATTTCATATGCTGTTTTCACTATCTGCCTATAGAGAATTGCATCTGCAAATTGGTCTCATCGGCTGCCATGGAATATTTCATACATAACAGATTAATGTCCATTGCAAAATATATACCGTTGTACTTAACATGTTTTGAGTTTGCTCGGGCACTCCGACTAAATGTAGTATCACGGGTCACTACTTATGCATCAAAGCTATCGTTCCGTGGTTTACGTACTATAATGTATGCTGAATACTCATCATTGATGTATATAACTGTAACTTCTAGTGTTGAATTAAAAATGATCAGGCGACCTTTTCCGCTGGTATGTCTTATCATCCAATTTTTTACTTACCTTTCTGTCGCTATATACTTCGTAAATCTGAAGTTTTCAGCCAAAAAGATATCCGTTCTATTGGCTTACATTTTGCTCATGGTTTTCCATGGACGGCAATTTAAGCTCGAATATACATTGCTTGTTGGTCTCTAACTGGTACTTTTAGCGGGTGGTGTTCATGTGAACCCAGGCCCTCTGCAGCAATGGAATGACATTTCTTTCTGTCATCTGAATGTACGCAGTATTTCACTTGATAAACTGAGATGTATCTGTAGGGACCCAGAATTTGACATGATTTCTCTGTCAGAAACAGTCCTTGCCCAAATTCTGTTATTAACCTGGAATTACCTGGCTGCTATGATATTATTAGAAAAGACCTTCTTAACTCGACAGGTGGCGATGTCGCTCTGCATATCTCAAAATCTTCACACGTCATCCGTCGTCTGAATTTACAATTTTCTGATCTTGAAATTTTGTGGTGTGAGATCCGACTTCGCAATACTAATTTTTTTTTTGCTGTCGTGTATAGGCCACCCAACTCACCGGATTCCTTTTGGACAAATCGTCAAGTAAGTCTCGATTATGCAAAAAAGCACAGGTATTCACAATGTCATTCTGACGGGCGACTTAAACTCCGATTTTTTGAAACCATCAGGCGAAACGGCATGACCAATTTGCCCATACTAATCTTCTTACAGCACGTATACACGAGCTTACTCGTATTACATACCAATCAGCAGTATGTCTAGAGCAAATACTGTCTAATGATGCCAACTATATGCGTGACTGTCGTATGCTTCCTCTGATTTCGAATTGTGACCAGAGTGTCGTGGGCGCTAATCTACTTTTTCGTAACAAGTATAATCATACGTTTGAACTTCGTATTTGGGATGATGGTAAAGTGGACTTCTGTGTTCAGACGAGTGTGGACTGGGATTCGCGTTTTATGTCCGTTGAAGTCGATTTATATTGCAATTCTTGGTCCACACTATTCACTACTGCGCATTCAATTCCAAAAAGAAACATGGAAGTTAGGCCACATGACTTACCTTGGTACAATTCCCACGTTTGGTCACTGAAACTCAACGTTAAAAGGAAATATGAAAATGCAAAACGTCTCAATTTTAATACCCGTGCATTGAACTCATTTTGTGAAACAAGACATCATTATAAGCAACAGCCCAATCTTGCGAGGAAGAGTGCAATTATAAACTCTGCAACTACTCAAAACACCCTGCGGAAAAAACGTAAATCCTGTTGGCGCACTGTAAAATACTTTTTGAATCGCAATCAATGTTCGACTGTTCCTTCTCTCATACATGATGGCAACCACATTTCCGATAGTATATCCAAAGCTGAAATTTTTAACGCAAGTTTTCTGCAACAATGTAGTGTCGACTCTGTATATGCAACATTGCGTGAATATGCTGAGCCCCTGTCTCTTCTCTTGACTCACTTACTGTGACGGAGACCGAAGTTTGGCAAGTTTTAGAAGACCGACGTAAATTTCACACAGCTTGCCTTATGTTCAAATGTGTTAATGGTCTTGCACCTGATTGTTTGTCTGACCAGGTGACGCTTGTATCTGATGTTGCCTCATACAATACTAGACGTTCCTATTCATTAGATGTTGTTGTACCTGCAGAAAACAAGGCAATTTTTAAACGTTCATTTTCTTATTATGGTGCTACCGTGTGGAACAGCTTCCCGGACGCTATTAGACGGGTAGACGACATATTGTCTTTTAAGCTCAGATACAAACAGTTTTATTTCACAAGGACCAGAGAACAATCTTGACGTTTGGACCATGTATAGTAATAACTTTTAATGGGCTTTCGTATTTTAGCATTGATTTTTCACATTATAGGTTATGGTTTTATGTGCTTTAATTTTACGTATGTCTTGGATCTGATCATGTTTCTTTATGTACCACTTTTCATACTATGTATATTTTTGTACATGATTTTACTGGGCCCGATTGAAAAACAGCATTTCTGCTGAATCGGACTCCCAGAATAAATATATTCAATTATTATTATTATTATTATTATTATTATTATTATTATTATTATTATTATTATTATTATTATTATTATTATTATTATTATTATTATTATTATTATTATTATTATCATTATTAAGTTTCTGATGTATATAAACAAAGCTTCTGGTCCAGATGGCATCAGCGCAAAACTACACAAGGAAGCTGCACCTGCCATTTCCTCTTCTCTCCTAGACTATTAAACTTATCACTTAAGAAAAAACAGTTTCCGCCAGCCTGGAAAAAAAGCTAACTGTTCTCCACTTTATAGAAAAAAGGCCTGTAACAATTACAGGACGGTGTCGCTACTCAGTTATGTTGGGAACTTACTTGAAAAGATAGTTTTCAAGCATATATTTTTTCCCGCAATTATGTTGTTATCTCTGCTCATCAGTCATGCTTTATACCCGAGATTCGACTATCAATCAATCACTTCGTCTGTTCCATAAACTATGCTTGGCTGTGGACCAACAAAGGGAAGTGCGAGTCATTTTTTTTTATATTAGTAAAGCATTCGATAAGAATGACATTCTGAACTTCTGTACAAATTACAGAGAGTAGGTATTGACGGAGACCTTCATGACTGGTTCTCTGACGACCTAAAAATCTCTACCCACGAGTGATTATTCAAGGTTAGTCCTCAAGCTGGGGAGCAATTGGGGCTGTAGTACCACAAGGTTCCGTTCTTTGGCCTCTTATGTTTCTAGTTTATATTAACGACATTGTGGATCTTTTCCGATCTAGTATTAAATTGTTTGCCGATGATAACACTGTGCATTTGAATATTGATAATCCTATCAACGCAACCAAAACTGTAAAGTCGGATCTTTTAGATCCAGACCAATGGTCCAAAGATTACTTCTGGCCTTCGATGCTTCTTAAACTGATTCTATACTTGTATCTTGTAAAGTAAACCAATCAAAGCAGCTTCCTATTCTTTTTCAAGGTCATAAATTGCAGAACATTACCCCTAAAAACACACTGGGCTCACGATACGATCGGATTTAAGATTTTCTGATCACATTTCCTAAATTTGTAACAAATCTGGTAAACTGATTAACATAATGAAGAATTTCAAGTTTACACTGGACAGACAGACTCTGGAAACTATTTACATTAGTTTCGCTAGACAGATACTAGAGTATGGTAGTGCAGTACGGAAGGGCTGCACACATAACGAAGAAAAACTGGACAGTAAAGTATCCTGCTGGGTGCTGCTTGCCTGTCACTGGTGCAATGTACGGAACGAGCAATGCTGAATCATACGAGGAAACCGGGTGGCTAACTCAAACGCAGAGAAATATTTAAGTTAACATTTATCTTTAAGCTTCTTAATAAGCTCGTCCCCTATTCACTATGCTCTGTCCTTAGTACTGCCAGCATGGGTAACCAGCCGTATCATATTCGACAGCAATTTAATCTGCCCCATTTTTTCAGCTCGTACTGAATTATTTAAAATTTTTCCCCCTAAACTGTTAGCTTATGGAATCAGCTACCTCACGCAATTAAAAATTCTGTATCAGTCAATTTCATTGCCTAGCAATCTGTCCCGTTATAGTTATTGTCATCTCACTTTGTGTTCAGTGTGTCTATTTCTGTCCTGTATTTTGTGTTTCCGCGCAAGAGGGATTTGAAAAGGGTTCTGCCCTTTTCTTTATTGCATATAAGACACGCGTGCTGTATTTGATGTATTAGGAGTAGTAAAATATGTTTAAACCAATTATGATGATCATTTGTGTAATTGTCAAACAAACTTTCCAACCTCAGGGACTGAAAAATGTGGTCTTATTAGGGAATGGTCTTAATGGGGATATAATCTAAGTAAGATAAACAAATGGGGTTTGTAAATTAATGGTCTTAATGTAAGAATGGTCTCTTTATGGGGGTGGCTAAGGTACCACACGACTTTTCATTGCCTAGCTATCTGTACCGATATAGTTATTGTCATCTCACTTTGTGTCCATTGTGTCTATTTCTGTCCTGTATTTTGTGTTTCCGCGCAAGAGGGATTTGAAAAGGGTTCTGCCCTTTTCTTTATTGCATATAAGACACGTGTGCTGTATTTGATGTATTAGGAGCAATAAAATATGTTTAAACCAATTACGATGATCATTTGTGTAATTGTCAAACAAACTTTCCAACCTCAGGGACTGAAAAATGTGGTCTTATTAGGGAATGGTCTTAATGGGGATATAATCTAAGTAAGATAAACAAATGGGGTCTGTGAATTAATGGTCTTAATGTAGAAATGGTCTCTTTATGGGGATGGCCTTACTTGGAGATTCTTACGGGCCTCCGTGACCCATAATTGCACTCTAATTCTTTTAGTGCCAATCTCGACAAAAGTCGATATACTCTGTTTTGACCTAAGGCTACAACAAATCCTGTTCCTTGTAAACTAACCGCTCATGTACCAGCATGCTGACAGTCGAAGAGGACCAGGAGAGAACAGAGGATGGCCCATGTGAGCAGCTTTCCTTGGTGAGCTGCAACATGTAAAGGTACGAGTTTACAGTCTATTTTTCAGACAAAGCCCAGCACAGCTGCAACTCGATGTTAGGACAGCTAAACATTGAATCTTCCTGTGGCTCTGATACATTTATGAACTGTTTTGAATATATTCCGATTTCCAGAATTATTTTTGTTGACAATCTAAAAGGTGAGGTTTTTAAATTGAAGTCTGCAGGGGGCATTATTTTAGTTTAGAGTTCATCTCTCTCCGTAAAGTGTTTGTTGCACTGGAAGAAAAAAAAAAGAAAACTGTCCTCAGCCGAGGTACTACAGGAAGAAAGTGGTGATTTAGTTAGATTCATCCTGTACAAATCTTGGTTCAGTTGGATACAGCCCATTCTCAGTCTAACATGAATAATGGTTATCCATCCGAAATAAAACATTTCATTACATTTCGGGTTGGATTTATTGAATTTCTTCTTAAATTCATCTATTTTTTTTTTTTAGTTTTTAATCGATTGTTGAAGAAGGATCCATCCGCGCAATCTGGCAGGAAAACACAAAGTTATGGAATATATTTGTACAAGTGTAAATTGTGCAAATATCCTGCCTTGACCTGATATTATTTCTAGTTCATTCTTCAACAGGATGTGGAATTTAATTACATAAATATGAGGGTGTCAGTCCATTAACTATTTTGTACATAAGTATGAGTTTGTGTTTCCGTCGTCGTTCTGAAAGTGGCTCCCATCCCGTTTCAGCATATATTTTACCATGGCTGGTATGGCTCAAAGCCCCCTTAGCAAGTCTGGCTGCATCTAGCTGAACACTTTCAGGATGGTCCCTGTCTGAATGTGTGCAGTCATTCCAGACTACATTGGCAAATTCTAAGCAGTGTCTAACAAAAGAAAAAACCAAAAATTCAAGTACACGTCTATTGAATTTGTACAGAAGACATTTCAAAATACTTGTCAATTTCTTTGATTTAGCTACAATATAATAAATGTTGCAGTTGAGAACCAAAGTCTAAAGACAATGTAACACCACGGTGTTTGTGTTGTTCAACAATGTCACTACTTTCTTTTCTACTTTTCTTCAAAAAATAGTAGATTGGGGTGGTCAGCGGGTATTTTCTTTTTACTACATAGAAGTGTTTTGGTTTTGGTAGGATAAATGTTACAAGCCATTGGTTTGACCAGTCTGAATAGGATGTAAGGCCTTGATTTAGTGTGACCGCACTTTCAACAGGGTCTTCGATTTGAATAGAAAGGGTGGTATCATTAGCGTGAAGTCTTAGGCTATTGCAAGCAGTGCAATGTCCGTTATATGGTCCTCTTAAACAAGGAATAAAAGTGGGTCGAATACGGACCCCTGTGGGACACCTGCTTCAATATTACCCCATTCAGAGGATTTCCCTTGAATAACAACACGTTGAGAGTAATCTTGAAGATAACTCTAAAACCACTGAAATAAAGGAACTCGGATTCCCGCCTTCGTCATTTAATAAATCAAACCTGGATGATAAAACTTTACCTTAGTTGTATCGCAAAATATTACACGTACTTCTTTTTGTAAATCAACAGTATTACAAAACTCATGATACAGATACACTAACTGATTTACGGTTGCGTCACCTGGGATGAAGCCCATTCGCATTCCTGATAGGGAGTAATTGTCTCTTAGAAAATTGAATATGTGCTTGAAGATAGCACGTTCACAGACTTAGCTTAGAATTGGACAGACTTTAGCCTTCTTCCATTCTACTGGAAAAAAGGAATGGGACATTGAAAGATTAAAAAGTTCCTATACTTTCAGTGCGACCATCCCCTCCTCCTTTCCACCAGCATTGCGCTCGAGAGAACTTTCCTTGTCAATATCTTGTTTATAAACTGAAGCTTTACATGAGAGCAATGTTATTGTCAAAGCACGTGTGTGCTATGTCGTCAGTTACAGTAGTTTCTGAATTGGTTTGTTTACGAATAGACTGTGCGAAAATATACTTTCCATTTAGTACAAATACAAATGCATACTTCCAGGTAGTCTTATCGGTAGTTTAATTAAGTATCGAATAATAACAGATCAGTACAAGTCATCACATAATATTGCTCCCCGGACTGCCATCATGCTACTCACAGAATACCTTGCCGAAACGGATACAGCAGTTCGTATCAAATTTAGACAGACATATCCCACTAATCTTTCCTTATAAGACGGGGAGAGAAGACCTTCCCATGATGCAACACTATATCCTGTAGGGCCCTAAGTCGCATACAGTGTAAAAGGAAAGCACCACAGATTATGCGTATATGTTATAATATAAATATATTGGTATCCTTCACGCAAAATAAGTTGTCCGTGAAGGATGTATTTCTGCAAAAATGTTACGGGGAAAGCAACCATTGCTTTAACCAAGTGTAGTAACACGGATCTGGGTTTGCTTTGCAGGCAAAAGTTGCTACTTTTGTCATATAAGCTCATCGCTGCTTAATTTATCTCCCTGTCAGGGTATTTGCTGCAGCGGCAACACAGGATCCCATTTAATATGAGCACACTCAAAACTCACTATAGTGACACCATCTGTTCCCCTACAAAGGTGTCAGATGATTGAATATGTCGGGCAAAAGAGTTATGTTGCAACATAGAAAAATGCACGTTTTGTCCCTCAAAAGTTGTGTCGTTAATTGAAAATGTCAAAAACTTCAGCGTCATTATAATGAGGTACAATTGTATCTCGTCGAGATGCCGGCCTTTTCCCTCGGAGGTACCCAGTTGCAGGCAGACGGGACGTTTAATAACCAGGAGCAGAGTTGCTTAAATGGGCCGGAAGTTGAACGCCGTACCTTCGCCCAGAAATGGAGCACCGTAACCATCCGGCCATGGGGCATTCTTAAAACGGATTGCGCTCAAAGCACTCCGAAGAAATTTCGTAACTCGGCCAAAACGTTGAACATCATATTAGCAGAATAACCCGGCATGATATCTCAGGGCAGCTAGCTACAGAAAGGATGATGGTCATATGCCATTGGATACAAGAATTGACGTTTTTTACCCATTCCTTGAATAACGTTTCACAGGTACCCAGTACCAAAATTTCCCTTTTTTTTAAATGTCGGATTCTTTTCATGAAGATAATCCCACGTAATCCTGATCATACTCATAAATTATAACAAATACCAATGCCACCAAGGTATAATCTTAACTAAACCTTGGTGGTTTTTATGGTTTAGCCGCAGTGACTGTTCCATTCAGTGGTAAGTCATTGGAATTTATTCGCAATGACCTGCGACTCAATTTGGGGTCAAACGAAAAGGATGATCATGCAAGACAGATATGAAGATTTGACTCATTGACACAGGGTCTGACGTCATCCTCGTGTCTCGGACACGATGCCGCTATTCATTTCCTCGGCATCACAAATCCACTTCACCGACTGTGGGATATAAATCAATGGAGTCTGTATATAAAGCTTCCGACGCATTTTAATGCTTTCCTTAGATTGTTCCGTTCTAAGATCACTCTGTCTGTTGAAACGGTTACCACGGTCTTGATGTGTAATCTTTTGACATTCCAAGAGCCCTGAGTTGGTGGAAATCAGTTTCTTATTGCCGACGGAAATTGTAGCCAAGTCTGCATTTGACCAAGCTGCGCTTTCCACAAGGAATAAACGGCCAACGTATGTCTTTGTTAATCTACAAGCAAAAGAAAACTCCATTGTAAATCTTTAAATGGGGTTACTGAGATACTGAGCTACACAATGTTCCTGTTGTGGATCAAAAGAAGTGGCCAAAATATATAAGAAACAAACAAAAAAATGCAGTCACTGTTTATTATGAATAATAAAACTGTTAATTCAGGACAGAGTGACCCTAAATCATACACAAATCTGCTGCTGCCAATTATGAATAAACGTTAAGCATTACTACCTGCTTTGGTTAGTTTTTATTCTGCTTACGGCAGATAACACCATTTCCCTGGGTAGCTTGCATAACATTATGGATCACATAAAGGTAAAAATGCAGTAGAAAGTTTGTAGAAAATGCACCAGAATGCTCTAATGTTTAATTTCAAAAAAAAATTCACCCTAGTGCAGGGAGGCCCCGCTCCCCTCCCGAACTCTGCCCCTTGCTCGGTCCCTTGGGGATTCTTAGTGACTTCAGCTGCTGGAAGGTTTGCAAGCCTGTAATAGTGATTAATTGGAGGTGTAATTTTAGGCATAGACTGTGATTGCATTGATTATGTAACGTAGGGAGATTGGATTGTGTTAATTTCATTTATTTATGTGTTATCTATTTGTTTATCTGTTCATTCATTTTATTTTATATCCTTTTTTTTTCTATTTTGTTGTGGTTCAGAAAGTCAAAAATCCTGTCCATAGTAAAGAGCATTGAGATCAGAGGTTTGTAGATCTGCACAAAAATGAATTGAATCACATGTGTCGCTTGACCACGTTAAAATAAGTTGTGCGACGTAAGTATGTATTTTAGTTTGAATTTTGCGAAAGTAACGAGATGGGCGTAAGGAATTCTCTGGCGTATTGTCAATCCTGTGAAACAGAAGCAATAGTCTGTTCTTGGTGACTTGTTTCTAATGTCGTGGAGTGCATTTCGAGGTAAAACCGTTTCAGAAACTATTCCGAAGTCAAATGCTTTGAGACAGGCTTTGATAGGCTTCAAGGATCGGTTGGTCAGAACCGCCAGGTTATGTAATCCATATAGGCGACCAGGTTAGCGTCGTAAGAAATGCACACAAGGCACGTTTCAGTTTAAATGATCGACTGCAGAAATTTTCCGCATTTAGATTCAGATGTTGCCCGTTGATTAAAGCAAGAAAGCACTTTCACTGATAAGAAATACTTTTCCAAAGAATTGCCACGAATAGACTGGGTTTCCAGGTCTGGTAATATTTTCTTTGGTAGTCAATGTATTTTTGTCGCTTCGACATGTCCTCCGTTATTCTAAATTACGATAGGTCACCAATATGTGTTGGTTTTCTTCCAGAAATTTTTTCCTTGGTTCTTGCGAAATTCTAAAGTTTGAACCTATGAACTCTGTATGTCTGTATGTTGGTGACCGGACCACGTCCGCAAAGTGATTGCCTGCGTGTGCACCGTGATAAAAATGTCGGTTGTACGCTCAATGGTACTAGAGAGTTTTGGTCTGCATAAATTGGCAACTTAGATTGACCTTTCGAGGGTCAGGTCAGGTCAAAAGTGAGGTCAACTTAAAGTAAGACTGCTGTTTTATACGGTGATAATAGAAGGTTTACAATTGGTTACTTGTATGAACTGAACTCATGTATGTTAAATAGGTTTATGATAATGATATTTATAATGAAAAGAAAAATGTTTCATATATTGTTATTGGAAATTTGTTCAACTTTGTATGAGTTTATCTTCGCGTCGCAAACTTATTTCTTCAATTGAAATAGCGGTTTGGATTTTTGTTATAATAGAAACAGCTTAAGTGAATTTCTCTTCTCTTTCATTTCGCAGAACAATATTAACGTATACTGATTGTGATCGGACATGTGTATTCATAATGAATCAGGTTGATTGATTATGTAGTCATTGGTTCATGAGGACTGATATAAAGTTTTCTATGTTGAAGTTTTTGTGTAATTGTTAGGGTGGAGGAACAGTTTGCTGTCAACTATGAGTTGCATGTGGCTGATACGGATACTGCCTTAAGGAGTTTTATTTAATTCAGTAACAGCTGACGGGTGGACTTTGAGAAGGCGTACAAGGGGTTGGATTACTCTGGTGGACATCGTCTTCTAAAGTCAAGGAACTTTGTGTTTTATTTCGTGATTGAACTATAAATTATTTTTAGACGTTTTCAACCGTATACAATTTGTTATCAGCTTAAATGAGAGTGATGTCGTTTTTTATTTTTATTTCTATTTTATTTTATTTTTGTTGTTGTTGTTATTGTCCTATTTAGTCTGTGTGATGTTTGAAGTATATATAAAACAAATATGAATATAAACATATTTTATTTAGTTGAGTGGTTATTTTGCAACAAGGATGTTAATCAGATCCCACATTCCTTTGTACTTAAAATCCAGGATTTCAAGTCTTAGCCCCTGAAGGGAAACTTGATATGGGCATTCACTGTGCCAGTGGGAACTTTTATTATAGAATTTTTTTATTCGGGCGATGATTGTTACGCTTGTACCCAGCTGCTAGTGACACGCAGTGGCGGAGGTCGGAACTAAGTCGACCAGTGGATGATTTTTGCATTTGCAACCCCGCTGTTTGCTGTGTAATAAAAAATTGCAGCCGTGTTTATATTAATGTTTTGCATGCAAGCAGTCTCAAATATTATTTCATGTAGTTCCGCTTGATAGGGTTGTTTGATTCTCCATCAGGTTGGCATGGATTATTCTGTGCTCTCAGGTTGTTTTTTTTTTTTTTTTTTTTGTTTTTTTTTTGTTTTTTTTTTTTGTTTTGTTTTTTTTGATATTTTTCCTGCTTATCTGAATCTCTCTTCAAGCAGATACTTTTATATTCATGCTCAGATTGTTGTTGAAGCATAGTTGTGAAATGGAATAGTTACAACAACAGGGCCGTAGCCAGCCTTCTAAAATAGAGGAGGCAAAGAGTACTGGTGGGTGTGGGTTTGGGAGGGGGGCGTGCCCCCCTCCCAAGATTGAAAACTTTTGAAAAATGGCACATAAAATGGTGTAATTTAGTGGGTTTTGAAGGGGAAAAAAGACTTTATACACATATAAATTCTTAAAATTTTACTTCAATGTGACTATTTTTGATCTTTTTGTATGAATTGAATTTGGTCTCACAACTACTAGGACAAAGGTACAAGTAATCATTGAAAAAAGTACACCTCCTGTGATGCTCTTATCTTCTATCACTATCAGTGACTCAAAGTCTTAGTTACAAAAAGGTCTTTTTGGTTTTGTTGTGTATAATAACTTAAAACTTAACAAGTATTGTTGAGGCTAAATAAACTATTTCTATGCTAACTCCTAACATCATCAGCCAAACTTCAGAGGAGGCAAGAGCCTCCTCTGCCTCAGCCTAGCTACGGCACTGAACAATTGTTTGTGTAATTTGACCAAAGGTATAGGTCAGGTCATGTTGGCGATTCGATACACGTCCATGTGTGGGCCTATTGCTTAATTTTGTGCTCACGTGTAGTGCATTTTTAACTTCAAAGTGTTTTGTGTCACCATAGTGGTGCATTGGAGCACATATAACATTGCATAGATGCATCATCAAAGCAATACAGCTGTATGGTGAACCCTTTGGATGGGACAAATTTGTTGGTGTGTTTTAGAGGGTGCACTGTGCTGTTTATTTGGACGCAATGTCTTTGTAATTACCTGTTGGCGTATTTACGTTAGTCGGAAAATTCAAGGTAGTCCACCAATTTAAAATAATTGACAAATTTAAGGCAGTTGGCCAACTTGACGTACAATGTAGTAATTGTCAATATAATGCAAGTCGATTGATTTATGTGTGTGTGTGTGTGTGTGTGTGTGTGTGTGTGTGTGTGTGTGTGTGATTCATACAGATTTCATTGTATATTGTGTTAAGGTTAATTCAACCCCAAGCATTGTTTATAAGACTGGATTTTGTTAATTAGAGTTGAATGCCAGCGTGGAAATAGGCCCTAACACAAGGGTGTGTCTATTGTGCTTTGGCAATTCGGTCCTGTTCATTGAAAGTGACAATTGTGTAATGTGGTAGGCCTAAAGTATATTTGGGGCTGACTTGAGTTATGTAAAGTGTACAGAGGTTAAAATTAAGTTAAATATAGTGCAATTGTGTGTGCTCTTGTGTGGTGTAGATAGGCATATAAGAGCGTCTTTGATGAACGTGGATCGAGGTGCAGCGTGTGACTATTATATACCGGGCTGTGTAGACCCATGTGGTGATACTGCATAAAGGTCCCTGTCGAGTCCTGCGTCGGCTGTTACTGCAGAGTGGGCTGTGTTGATGCATGCGTTTTGACTCTACCCTTAACTCAAGTGTTTGTGGGTGGTATTCCCGTCTGATATGTTTGATACTGATTACTATTTAAGGCTTCTATGTGTTAGTAGACATTTTGTAGTCTTTGAACAGTGCGTGTTGATTGGTCAGTTGATATTGAGTCTATATAAATACCTTTTGAGAGTGCGTGCACCTAATTTTTTTTTGTGTGACTATCATTTAGTCTCATAATGGAGAGAACCCGCACAGAACATGAACTAGCATGTACTGAGCTTGTACAGAACATTAACTGAAGATGCCTTGAACATGCACCGAACTTGCACTGTACTGGCGCTTTAGAACCTTCACTGTTATTGCAGTTAGATGCATTCACTGTGATTGCAGTTTGGTATATGTAAGCCTGGGGAGCATTCTTTACCCACTGTTATTGCAATCCATAACAGTACTGTACTTGAGGTGTGCCTTGATTCATTTAAACAATGCTATTACATGTAGGTCTGTATGTGTGTTCAGTGTTGTGTACTAACCCCTGTTGACATTGGTTGGTCAAGCTAGGCAAATCAAGCGCTCAGGGCTAAACCATTCTGTGACTGTGTCCACCCTAAGGATACGCAGACTCTTTTGGAAAAGCGGTTACTTCAATTGATTCCCCATTTCAATGTGAACTTGTAATTACTTCCAAAAAGTGGGGTATATTTTAAAGTTGTGTTAGTTAAGTACTGTTCTTGTTCCTTTCATTGCTCCCTTTGTGAATAGTTACAGTTTTATTTTAGAGCAGTCCATAGAAAGTGTGTGCATTCTGAAATGCCAGGCAAGCAGGTCATTTGTAACGGGACCTCTTATGGCCCCTGAAATAAAGGAGAGCAAGCCAGCGATGAAGATGAAAGGTTAAACCCTAAGGGTGATGGGGATGGAATTAGGCCCTTCAGTGCGACCAACAACCTATTGCTGATATGGGTTGGGCAGAGCAATCCACCTCCTTCGAATGGAACATACAAGACCATATGACATCATGGCACCAGGATATGCATGAAAGTATGGAGTCAATACAACACGATTTTCAGGAAAGTTTGTTTTTTTTCATGTTGTTCAAGAAGGTATTCAGGATGGTATACAGCAGGCGCGAGGTTAGCTGCAGAAGAATATGCAGTAGCTGCAACAAAATGTGCACAACAAGCATGAAAGTGTGCAGTGTTGCTGGTTTAGTGGTTCACATGTGGATCGGTATGGTGGATGGGTCAATTTGGTGCATCTCAGCAGGAGATGCAGACTAGGGCTCATCATGCAAGTTGAAGTTTGGGGGACCCGCTGCACGCGATCCACAGGGCAAGGGGTGGCATGGGAACGTGTGTCCAGTCCTGTGGCAGATCCATCGGGTATGGGATATGGGAAAGGAAATTTTGTGCCCCCTTCCTAGCAGAAGTGGAGTGGGTACCAGAACCCATTTTCGCCCATTACCCCAATATATACAAACAGCCCCCACAATATATACAGGATGTTGACAGGCTGGTCAGGTCTTGTCCCAGACCCCAGTTTGATGATTGGACAGAGAGGTCGGGTGACTTGAGGAGTTCATTTTCTCCTGGACCCCAGTGTGACGATTGGACAGGAAGGTCAGATGGTTTTTCAGGTGACACGAGGAGTCAATTTCCTCCCGGACCCCAGTTTGCAGATAGGGCAGGAAGGTGGGGCCATCCTTCAGGTGGTTTGGGGAGTCACTTTCCTCCTTAACTCCAGTTTGATGATTGGACAGGGAGGTCAGATGGTTCTTTGGGTGACTTGACAAGGCAATTTAAAGGAGTAAATTTCCTCCCAGACGCCAGTTTGCAGATAGGACAGGAAGGTTTAGCCATCCTTCAGGTGGCTTGGGGAGTCAATTTTCTCCGGGACCAAAGTTTGATGAATTGACGGGGAGGTCAGGTGGGTCTTTGGGTGACTTGACTCCATTTCCTCCTTAACTCCAGTTTGAGGAGAGGACAGGGAGGTCCAGTGATCCTTCAGGTGACTGGAAGAGTCAAATTCCTCCCAGACCCCAGTTTGTGCATAGGGTAGGAAGGTTGGGTGATACTGTGGGTGACAAGTCAGTTTCCTCCCAGATCCCAATTTGCAGATTATACGGATAGGTCAGGTGTTTCTTTGGGGCACTTGAGGAGTCAGTTTCCTCTGGACCCCAGTTTGAGGATAGGATGGGAAGGCTGCGTGGTCCTTGAGCCAGTTTCCTAGAGATGACAATGGAAGGACAGTCACTCCAATGAATCAGTCCCAAGACCCCACTGAAACAGAACCAATCACAAACTGTGCAGTTCTCTGGAAACTCCACAATGTGGGGTGGTGTCGAGCCTTAGAAGACTAGATAGGAAGACACCAGAGGTGCCACAGAAAGGGATGGTAATGTAGTCCTTCCAGGACCCCTACTGGTCTAGTCCTGCCCAAAATATTCTGAAGAAACAGATAGGGCAGGCATTGCAGGTACATCCCATCACAGTCAATGCATCTTTGGCAGCACCCGCTGGTTCTATGAGAAGGGATACGGCCATGCAACCACATATCATCCCACCTGGAGTGGCCTTGTTTAATGATTCAGTCATTCATTACTGGTAATGGTTAGGTGTTAGGTCAGTAGGGATCAGCCAGACTGGGACAAGCATATCCCCTTGTTGGTAGCAGCCCACTAAAGTACCCCTCATGATAGCACAGGTTTTAGTCCCAACCACCCTATGCTTGGTAGAGAGACTAGATGGCCTCAGGACATAGAGTTGGGATGGGAAGTGACTCATGGGCACAATGACTCTTATATAGATTTTGTCCAGAACCTGGTAAATAGTCTCCATGGTGTGCATTAAGTGGTTCGAGGAGCTCTGCAGATTACCCTGGAGCACCAAAAAGGTTGCTAGGACATGAAACTCTTAAAAAGACAATATGAGCCAGCAGATTTGGTCCTTTTCGTGGATACCAGGCATGTTCTGGGAAGAGTCCAAAATTACAAAATAGGTGGGAATGGCTTTTTTTTGGTGGAGCAGTGCCTTGGCTTGCGCCCTTGATTTGGTGCAACTCGGAAGAGGGCTGCGAGTGCTGCACCATGACCGACTCAAGGAATGCACTGGTGAGGTCATTCCTAACTGGCTCAGGCAAATATCACAAAAGTTGCGTAGGACCTGTGCCTTTGGATGTGGCCTCTAGTGAGTTGGCTGGTGGTGTTGGTTGCTTGCAGAGTTCATCCATCCCATCCAGTGTGGTGATTAGAATAAATGTATATCATAAATACACTTGAGAAGGTCTCCCTTTTCATCGAGGGTACTGGACCTCTGTACACAGAGCTACATTATTCTGTTCCTTAGGTTAATCAGGTATTTTCTTAGAGAGATTTGGGTTGCTATTGTTGATCTGATTTAAGAGTGTCTGAACAAGATCGTTGACTGTATAGCATAGTGTAGTTGTTGTTTGAACTGTCATATTTATCAAATGCATTTAAGGAATCAGTGTTGCTCAGATTAAGTGTTAAGATTATTGTTGAGGCCTCAAACCACTGTGTAAACAGGAAGTGAGATTGTTGCTGTGGTTGGATCAGCTATAAAAAAGGAAATTGTTAAAATGAAGAGAAAGATGAAAGTAAGCCCCTGCTAGGGAATATAAAAGATAAGCCGTCAAAGAGGGAGGTTTCAGAAATTGAGCCCATGTAGAGGGATACCAACATGATCGTTCCCTTTGTAGGGTGATGGCTGACTCGCATGTGTCAGCACCTGTGCGAGTGAGGTGTTTGACATATCTGCATGTGATAATGTATTAAATGATCCCCTAATGGTAAGGGTGTTCATTTATTCCCCCTTGGGTACGTTTCAATGTGCTGGATTAGTGTAATGCTTCACCCCTAGGCTTTTCTATGGGCTTGTAGGGACGCAAGGTTGACACAGGAGGTGGTGTAGTTAAATTGAAATTGGAGCAGTACCCCACCAATGGACAGTGATGCCTCACCTCCTCTCCCCCTTGGAGTTACCGGAAATTGAACGGGATCATCCACAGTGGCACATGAAAAAGTGTGTGGAGAGACAAAAGAGACCCAGATTTTGAAGTGTAAAGAGGTGTCCCATACCCTGTAAGGGGATTGTTTTTCTGCGCTGCTGTTAAATTGCAGTCTTCTTCCGATATAGTGTACTAGCATAATTCTGGAATGCCTGGAATTGTTCACTTGTGTTTTCTGGTGAGGGCAACCTGTTCTTCAGCCACAATACACACCTTGATCATCTGATGGTCAAGTCATTTGAATGGGTACTCAATGACGCATACATGGCTGAACTTTTGTTAACACAATCACCACAAAAGGCCACTGAACACAGGCTGCATGCATTCTTTTATCTGTCAGGAGGCAAGACTGCCTTTTAGCAACCATCATACAGTACCGAGTTATTATCTTCCTTCTACATTCTATGTGCTTTAATAGGGATGAATCAGGGCATCATGGATGCTTCCTGGTTGAGGTCTTTTAATACTCGTACCAAGAAATAGGGCAACATGGAACAGGAACAGTTGATGTTATAAATCAGCATGCTGCAGTTCCCTGGAGAACCTGCCGAAGTAGGACTGATTTAAAGTAAAAAATACTCTGATCAAAAAGACTGCATAGACCCATACATGCATGGCATCAAACGAAGATTTGACATCTCGTGTAAGTCTGTGAATATACTTTATTGTGAATATTTGTAAAAAGCCACGTGTTAAAATTAAAATTCATTGCGAACTCAAAAGTTTGTTAGAAGTTGCTTTAATATTTGATGGTATCATGCTAGTGGCTTCATTCCACCAATGTAAAATAAGCTCAAATGTAGAAGGTGGGAGGAAGGGGAATCAATTGCTTTTTCGATTGATATGTGCATGTTTTTATGTGTCCACCGTTTGTATAATCTGATGCTTACTAGTTTGTCATTCCTAAAACATTTTTGTGTGAAGGTGTTTTTTTTTTCTTTCTTCCCGGTTTTCCTTCAGTATTAAGATGGACACTCTTTTCGAAAATTGGACAAAGGTCTGCAATGGTGGTACTTCTCAAGCAACAGTGCATCGATTGGCCTGAATCACTTGGCAGTATAGGTGCGGGTTGATACGTGCAGTATTCGTTTTCTGACGCTAGCTGTGCCGTGCCTCTATATAAAAAAAATGCGTCTTTTGATCCTTTGTTTATCTTACGATAAAGACTGTTACCTTCTTAACATTATACAATATATGATGCTCAATTTGACAGAACAATACTATTTCTGCTGTACTTGTTACGGATAAATGAAATATCTCGAAAAGATGGGGACGATACTGGGCAACAAGGAAAGCCATTTAGCGTGATGGCAAACAATTCTGTTTGACGCAATGTAAATATCTTGGAGCTTATATACAAGAAGACATTTTTCTGCCCTCCCCCCCCCCCCCACCTACATAAAGACATATGATACTGCGTGAGAAACTCGCAGAAATCATGAACACACCTGTCATATATCCGGATTTTGAGACTCCAGAAGCTCTTAAAATAAGGGAAATTTGTTAGTTTTGATGCACTGATGTACAGCAATCTCCATCATGACATTTGGGGGCTGACACCAGTCCTATACACCAGGAAGGTATAAAGGTGATGTTAGGTCGAGCAATTTTATCACTTTTCCTTTTAACCATAATGTACGCATAAGGGAGGTGATTAATAGTCCCGATGGGTCTAATTTTGAAGGCAACAATTGGCTTTTATTATTAGTTTTTTCCTCTAGATGGCGTTGCTGCTGCTGAACTCTTGCAAGTAAAAACATCGCAGAAATCTGATGTTTTCAGCACTATACAGCATGAATTTTGTATCTAATGACTTGCGATAATCCGAATATAGTAGTGGGATCAAAAATTTATAAAAGGCTGATGTATCGACATTTATTCTATGCTCATTATAAGCCGTACTTTCTTTTCATATCTAGTGCAGTGTCGGCAGACACGTAGGAACAGTATTTTGACTGCAGATTGCGTCAATTGTGTGTATTTTTGTGATGTAAATTTTTTTATCACTTTGATGATAATTTTTGCGCCTGAATTCTCAGGCAAAGATCAACTTTATTTGCTGATGTTACAGACACATTTGAATCTTGTGAAAGACATTTCACCAAATATTCTGCCCCAATTGCATTCACGTTTTCTCTCTTAATATTCTCTAATATTCGCTATACATATTCGGCATATGTTAACCCTTAAAGTGCGAATGACAGCTATAGGCTTTTCCTCATTACTGTTAAACATATCATGATTAAAAGATTCAAATTTCTCATGCAGATTCCTTTCATTCAAATACCAGTAAATCTAGTCTAGAGCAAAAGGTGGTCTTAGTCAACAGCTTTCCTTGGGGTACTTTGCGCGAAATACGCGCGTACTATCCCGAGAAAAGCAGTTGACTGTGTCCTAAATTGTCGCTTTAAGGGTTTATATAAACACTGCTTTAGATGCGCGTAAGTTATTTCCACTCTGCTGCATGTATATGAAAACACTGCTTTACTAGCCTCCATTTCAACTTATACATCATGGGGTCTTTACCATGGTGATAATGCATGTTTTATTTGTGAAGTGCTTGTATTTAAGTAAACAGTTTTTAGCTGCCTGTTAATGGAAAATGTATATCTAGTTTCTGCGGACTTTGAGCTAAAAAATGAAGGTGACTTTGTATTTTTAATACTTTTTGTTGTATTTGTTTACATTTGACACTTTTGGCAGAAAAGAGACTTCTGTTGAACTGCACTACACGCAGTAATATCTACAAATACTAAATCACAAAGGCTTAACTGGTGGTGCATACATTCCGTATTCGGTAGCAGTACTGGTGGGCAACTTATAGTAGTGTACAAACATCACCCTTAGTATGAGAGCTTCTTGCCATCTTTTTTTTCCCGATGATTTTCCTGTAACGTTGTCACCTGACACTAAGGACAAATTGCTAAAAGGAGAACATATACACGGCATACATGAATAGAAAAAAGGCGGTCAAACACGACTCGTTTAAAAAAAAAAAGTATTTGTCGAGCCACAGAGTTCAAAAAGACCACCCCTAGCGCATGTGTAAACTAATCTGCCGTCGGTATCATGTCTCCATTACCGTGAACACTGTGCGGTGCAGTGACATTTTGCCGTCGTGTGTCGGAGCAAGTGCTGACTTGAGGGGATTTGCGCAGTTATTCTTGCAAGGAAACCCCTGCGTAGGTGCCTTCTGTGAAGTGGGCCCATGACGCTCAAGTTTGAAGGACAAAGCTTTTAAACGAAACTTGGCAGAGTGAAGAACAGGTAAGTTTACCAGGTAGCATTTATAGAATTTATCGGGACATCGTAAAGTGTGCTTCCATCAAAGTAAGTTAGATATTGCCCGGGAGAAACCCACTATGAAGTATAGTCTCTGGAGCGGAAAGGGAACAAGAAATGTTATTTTATGTAGCGAAAACCCATAGATAGCCCATGAATGTAAACATTGTGTGGACACCTTATATACATATGTATGTATGTATGTATGTATGTATGTATGTATGTATGTATGTATGTATGTATGTATGTATGTATGTATGTATGTATGTATACAGTGGAACCTCATTAATCCGAACACCTTTGTACTCTAGTGAACTGTTCAGATTAATAAAGCATCTGGACTACTGAATCAGTATTACTTTAAGTGAACAATTCTGTTCCAGGAGAAATGTTCAGGTTGATGAGACATACTGGTTAATGAGGTCCGTATTAATAAGGTTCCACTCTATATCTTGCAGTTGACCAACAAGAAAAACTAAGTTAAGCTGTTTTGAACAACAGTAAGAGATTATTCATTGATTTCTTGGAGATTTTTATCACATTAAATCTGTGAAAAGAAACGGGATCTCTTTGCTGATATAATAAGCGATGGAATTAAAATTCCGAATTTTCGAGCTAAAAAATAGCAGTGTTGCGTGTAAAAGATTTTTGTAATGGTGCTGTTCAACATTGATAGTATCGTCAAAAAATAGTAATAGTCACCCCCCCCCGAACACCCCCCACCCCCCAATTATCCTTACATATTGATACTACGTGTGTGATATTTCTATCTCAAAGTTGACCCTCATAAACGTAGACTTCCCGCAAACAGGTCTTTAGGTATTCTGGTGAAGTGCACTGTTATGACTGTGAGAGGAATAAATGCCACATTCAACTTCTGAAGTTTGTTTCACTGGTGAAACCTCGTTTAGTTTCATATAGTTTTGCTAGCTTTGCATCATTTGTGGTGGAATTCGATAGTCTAAATGGACATTGATGGGTTATACGGCTTGTAGTTCTCGGAAAGTAGCACATAGCGCAATCGTGACTTGTGGTTCTATTGGAAGTCAAAAGTAATGGAAACAAATCGACCACATTAAGATGTGCATCATCCTTCAATGCCGTGTGTTGATGTATACTGTAGTACGCCTCTTTTCCATGCTACCGTCTGTTTCATTCTGTTTGTATGTGATGAATGATGAGTCATAAACGACTCTTGTTTTGTCAATAACATTAAGTTAGTTTACGTACCTGTCTGGGAAAACAGATGCTGTAGTCTCGAATAGTAACAATTATCGATTCTTCAACATAATGCGCAGAAGAGGTCGACCAACTGTTGTTTCATTTTACGATTGGCTGCCGATAAAGGTGCCCTTGTGTAGTTTTTGAATTGCAATAGTGCGAATGTACTGGAATGCAACATGCAACTACATGCATCATATGAATGTGCGCATCATG
Organism: Hermodice carunculata; assembly: GCA_964020975.1. NCBI lineage: Eukaryota > Metazoa > Annelida > Polychaeta > Eunicida > Amphinomidae > Hermodice > Hermodice carunculata. Next base: position 78,764,008 of record OZ026620.1, on the reverse strand, counting down.
TGACCAGGATTAACAAATCCATACAATACCAGAAATGTGTGCAGTTATTCTTTGAAGAAAGTATCACGATTTGGGTAAGGTGTGCCACTTGCTATCATCTTTTGAATTCAATCAACCAGACACCCCGGTTCATGTATCTCAAATATAAAACCCGTGATAAAACGAGGAAATTGTTTCAATGACAGCTGTCTCTGCCGCTAACAGGAAAATGCATTACTTTTTTTTTTCTCACAGACGTAAATTTTTACCATGTATGTATGTACGCACGTATGTGTGTACGTACGCACGTACAACACAGGTACGTATGTGTGTATGTATTATACGAAAAGTGTGGAGGGAAGTTTGATTCCCTCTTTATCTAACTTGTGCAATCATTTGTGGGTACTCGGTTGGCGGAGCTGCAACACGCTCGCCTTTCACCTCTGCAGCCCGGGTTCGATTCACGGCCGGGAAGCAAGTTGAAAGAGTTCCTATCACTCTTGACTATGCACGGTGGTGTTCTCCGAGTCCTGCGGTTTCCCCCACCAAAAAAAAAATAGGTAGGAAAGTATACGCCACCATCTGTGCCATGGAAAGTGATTAATATAGGTTTGGCCTTCTTTGCAATCCATGTAAAAGATAAGGGTTTGAACTTTAACTTGTGCGTGACACCCGTCAAAAATTCTTAATTGATTATGCAAAAATTAAATGGACCGTGTGGTGAGAACGGGCTGTATTCTATTCAGCACAAGGTAGGTGTACGAAGAACTTCCCACAAACATGAAACACGAATATTGCCAAGTGCAGTGCTTGATCGGTAAACGGAACGTCAAAGGGTTTTGTTCAGGAGCGGCAGAAGTAAAGGCGTGTGTCTGAATCTCTCGGATAATATCCACATTCTGTTCGTCACTTGCAATTGATACATGCAAATTCAAGAAGTTTTCACAGGACACAATAAAGCATAGATCTGTTTGGTTGTTATGAAAAGGGGTTTTGTCCATTGACGTGCCAAGGGGCCGATCAACTGTCAAAAGATCATTATATTTACTCGATTAGCCGATAATAATGAGAGTCATTGTGTAATATGTTATGCTCAATTTGAAACATTGCACGATGGGAAACATGAATAACAAGGCTATGATCTGGAACCCAATGCTACACAGTGATTTTTTTCGGGGGGGGGGGGGAGGGAGGATGTTGATGAAAGCTGATTTCCTTTGTGGTGGATAGCCCCGATACCAATGTGAGGTCAAAACAAAGGACGAAACAACGCAGAAGGCCAGGGGCGACTCGTTGACAGCTCTTCAACGGTGACGCGCGGTGACAAGCTCATTGCCAGACATGTTTGGCCGATCTCACGTTTCGCCTAGAATTTCCTAATTTGTTTATTTGACGTTTCGTGGTATATTATTTCAACAAAGCGCTAAAAACCTTAACTCTTCGGTTCTGGTAATTTTTGCAGAATCTAAGTCATTAAATTGAAAATCTTTTCCTGGACATACATGGTCCATGGAATGTCAAAATGCTACGTCGGTTACAGCTGGAAGCACATAACATGAAAAGAAGTACGAAGGGATGGTTCAACATTTTCATCATTTTTTAATTAGTGCTTACAGTAACCACGGGGGAGGGGGATTAAATGAGTCCGTACACTTTCACAGTATATGGAAGATGATGATCGACTTTTGGCCCATTTTGTGCAATTTTGGTATGATATTTGGGGAAAATCATCATATTTAAAATACTAATTTGGGGGAGGGAGGGAGTGGGGTCTTGAAATTTAGTACCCTAAGTACTAATTCAAAAACGATGATAATGTTGAACTATCCCTAAGGGAGGTTTGCCGAACTTTTTTTTTTCACACTCTGAGTGCTCTTTGTGATGGAAAGCTGTGCACGAAAAGAGATAAAGTACATTAAAAGAAAAGAAGAAGGAGACGACTGTGCTACCAGGACCAGTTCTTTAGACCAGTTTGTCCTGCCCACATTCATCATGTTCAAACGATCGTCCGTACCAGCATGTATTTGACTATCCTCGGTCAGGAGTTATCCATCTTCATTCACGTGTACTTAGGAAACGTTTCATTGCAACAAAAGTGACCAATGTACTTATCTATGATGATGATGATGGTTTGATCATACAAGTCTTTTTGAGTCTGACAATAGTGCAAGTGGTTATAGCAGTAGTAGTTGTAATAGCGGCCACAGTCACCATGATGATGATGATCATCATATTAAATCACCCTTGCTTCAAATGATGTATCCCCGTGCAACGGGGGGGAGGGCATATTGATATTGCGTCCGTTTCTTCCGCTTGTTGTTGTTGTTGTTGTTGTTGTTGTTGTTTTTCTTCTTCTTCTTCTTCTTCTTCTTCTTCTTCTTCTTCAACACATTGTTGCGTGCGTTGCGGACGCGACAACTCAAGAAAGATTTGACTTGGGAAGTTGAAATTTTTTGTGAAGATGTTCATATATGAAATCTTGTATGGGATTGCAGATGGGTGACCTTGACGTATTGTTCAAGGTCACATGGGCATGTCATATAAAATTGACGCGGACGCAATAACTCTGCATGGATTCGACTTAGGGGGTTGAAATTTTGCATGATTATGTACCATAATATGAAATAGGTTGGGATTGTAGATGGGTGACCTTGACCTATTTTCAAGGTCACACGGCAACTTTTTAAAAATCATTGCAGATGCACAGGAGGAAGGTTTGACTTAAATAGGTTGACATTTTGTGTGATTATACTTCTATGTAAGACTTTTGTAAGACCTTGCTTGTGACTGCAGATGTATGACCTTGACCTATTTTTCAAGGTCACGTGGGCATTTCGTCTAAAATCAATGTGGACGTGGTAACACAAGAAAGATTTGACTTGGGAAGTTGAATATTTTTGTGAAGATGTTTCTATACAAAACCTTGCTTGGGATTGCAGATGGGTGATCGTGACGTATTTTTCAAGGTCACATGGGCATGTCATGTAAAATTGATGCGGATGCAATAACTCTGCAAGGATTTGACTTAGGGGGTTGCAATTTTTCACGATTATGTACCATAATATGAAATAGATTATGATTGTAGATGGGTGACCTTGACCTATTTTCAAGGTCAAACGGTGACTTTTTAAAGATCAATGCAGATGCACTGGAGAAAGATTTGACTTAAAGAGGTTGACATTTTGTGTGATTATGTTTCTATGTAAGACTTTTGTATGTTCTTGCTTATGACTGCAGATGTATGACCTTGACCTATTTTTGAAGGTCACGTGAGCATTTTATCAAAAATAAACGTTTTGAAATGTCAATGAAGAGTGTACCTTCACCATATCTTTAGATCATTGGAATCGGTATGCCTATTATCAAAATAAGAGTGATAATACGTAAGGGTGCACGGGGAGACATTTGGTTTTTCTGTCGGAAAATCAGCCTGTTTTAGTTGCATTTGTGTCTTTTTTTTTTGTCCAGAACCACTTCCTGGTGGTCATTACCCTATTCCGTAGTCCGAGCTCTTTACACTCCATAAACTAACTCGTCGCTGTCTAACCATATAAGTATGGAAGTACTGTTGTCCATATTGCACACGGTCTTCTGTAGAATTTTGACGTAGGCTACATTAGCCCAAATAAATTAAGGGGTCTTCCGCGGATAACTTCTCAGGACAGGTTTCGGAGCTTGTACCCGTACGGGTCTCTCTGAGTAGCGGCTCCTTGTGTAAGCTATTGGTAAATATTCAGCAAAGACAACCCACATAATTATGAATAAAGATGAACGTGACAAATGATAAAATTAGCTAAATAGGTGAAGTTTTGCTTATACATGCAGAGCTTAGATATGAAGTATATCTGTCAATCCCCACATAATTACTAAATTTGTATAGTACAAGTTCACATAATAACAATATGACTTATGAACCAGTATGTACCCTTTCTCGCTGGATAGCTTAACCTTAGTTATACCACCTGTCAGTGTATAACTGAAGTAGAAACAAAATAGGGCTTATATTCAGTCCCAGTGATTATAAAATAAACAGCTGCAGCTAAACCACCTATACAACGAAGGAAACCCAACAAGTGCTGCGGCAATGGACATCCTGCACCAGGAATGCAAAACAAACCTCAGGATTACACCTACTCTTCACTTTTAAAGTCTTGAAACAAGAAAGCTTTATTTTGCTGCCAACTCTGAGTTAATGTTTCAATATAATGTGTAACGTTTGTGACATTTGGTCAAATACTGCCAAATTTGACAATTTTTTGACATTGAGTGAATATGTACTTAGGTATGCCAGAAATGAATTGAAGTCATTAACATTTAAGTCAAGAACATGGTATCAAAATATTTTTTTTCTTAACCAGATATCTAAGTACAATCAGGCAAACTTGTAAGTGTCGTCGGCCGGTGCTTGCTACCGATAGCCCCTAGGGGTTTAACCTGACAGAAAACATTTAGGCCTAAAATTTGTGAAAGGTGAATATGGAAACAGAATGACGCCAAATGATAAAATTCAGTTAAACGATTCAACTAAAACATATCCGTAGGTCTACATCAAGATTGATGTAACCATTAAATGTCATAAAATGGCCCCCATATCAAAGATGGAATGTGATCACGGGCCTTGGCATTCTCCGTGACTCCCTGAACCATATGAAAATGTGGCACACCCCTTATGCTTCTAAGTAACATAAAACACTAGTCAAGTGGTGAAGTTGCAAGAAAAAACCTGTGAGAATGGATATCAACTTGGCTCGTTTAAGGCCATCGTTGAAAAAGAGGCAGGAAAATGGTGTACACGACATCCATGTTTGTTGGTTTCAATGCATCGCTCGCCAGTTAACAAACTTTCGGGGGGGGGGGGGGGGGAGTTGAAGTAATCTTCATTCATTTCGGACCGGCTCGTAATTTCACCCACAATAAGGAATGGCCTCTCGCGTAATACACATTTAAGGTGTCCGCACATCGTACCCACAATGACATGCGCGCTGCATTTTCATGCGTTATGGCAAGCCAACAGGGCCATAACGCATAGGTCTTACGCGTAGCCGAGCCTCCACTACACGTAGTCGAGGCTCGGCAATGCGTAGTGGAGTAAACCAATCTAGGGCAAGCCAACAGGGCCATAATGCATTGGTCTTGCGCGTAGCCGGGCCTCCACTACACGTAGTCGAGGCTCGGCAACGCGTAGTCGAGTAAACCAATCAGATTACAGTCTCTACTACGCGTAGTCGAGGCTCGGCAACGCGTGGTCGAGCCAACAAATAAGATTACAGTTTCCACTACGCGTAGTAGAGTCTCCGAGTCGGCAACGCGTAGTCGAGGCAACCAATAAGATCACAGTCTCCACTACGCGTAGTCGAGGCTCGGCAACGCGTAGTCGAGCTAACCAATAAGATTACAGTCTCCACTACGCGTTGCCGAGAAAATGTTCTTTTAGAACGCGTCGCCGAGCCTCGGCGACGCTTAGTGGAGAAACTTTGCCTCCCATAGCGTGTAGCCAAACTGTCCAATCACTGATGCTCTTGTAAACTGTATTAGACCTGTTCGACTACATGTTGAGAAATTACTGGTCTCGACGACGCGTAGCCGAGGGAACCAATTAAATTTGGTTCTCCACAAGGCGTTGCGTAGGACCCAATAAAAATTGATACCCGTTCAACCTCCGTTTTGAAATATGGGTTACAACCATTCGGCTATGCGTCGTAGAGAACGTAATTTGATTGGCTGCCTCGATGACACGTTCTGGAGAATTTCAAGTCTCGACTACGCCTTGTAGAGAATATCATGTTTCCGCTACGCGTTGTAGAGACTCTAATTTGATTGGCTGTTTTAATATCAGTAATGATTGTAAGGACGTAAATGATTGGTTTGCTTTTCTTCAGCCAAAAGGTGCCATATGTTGCTCCACTACGCGTAGTGGAAGACATATTCTCGGCAAAGCGTAGTGGAGACTGAAATCTGATTGGTTGGCTCGGCTACGCGTAGTGGAGGCTCCGCAACGTGTAAGACCAATGCGTTATGGCCCTGTTGGCTTGCAATATTGGCTTGCCATACACGGCACGCAACCTGCATCCCACGTATTGTCACACAACCAATTAGGATAGGATTTTTTTTTTCAAGTGTCTGTGAGTAGGTTAATCTCAATGGATACATCGAATGTAATACATTGTATAACAAGTGTCGCATACGATGCAGTTTTGATTATGCGTATTTATGTTATGTTTTATCGTTTATGGCATGCAAGCCTCAACAATATATCACCGCACTTGGATTGCTTATAGAATTGTCGAACTTGGCTAAAGTTTTTGTTTTTTCCTTTTTCTTTTCTCTTTTCTTGTGTGTGTGTGTGTGTGTGTGTGTGTGTGTGTGTGTGTGTGTGTGTGTGTGTGTGTGTGTGTGTGTGTGTCGGAATGTATCGGCAACATGTCCGTCGGGCTCCGTGGCTTGTGTCCTTTGGCCAACCCGCATTGCATGAATCTTCAAAAACAAGGACCGCGTGTTAAGAGTGGTACTCACACTATGGGGGTAAAAACAAGGTTTGTCAGTGTTTTGTCGAAATACAGGCAGGCGGTCCATTTACTTTGGGTCATTTGCTGTCCTGAATGTCTTCATGTCAAAGGGATGGTTCTTGATATCAAAAGTTTGCATTTCTAGCATTGATATGAAATATATTTCTTCCAGTAGCATTAAAATGAATGTTTTCCATGTTAATGAAGCAGCGCATTTGTTTGATTTGTTACGATAAAATGTGTCCACGTAACGATAGTGCCCTTTGCCTAACTGTCAACTGAGCTTCGCATTCACCCCATACTGAGGCTGACCAAAACGGCAGGTCGTGTTTTATCCTTTTACCAGATAAAACAGAGGTCATCAATTTTGTGCTACAAAACCGACCTAAAAAGACGTAAACATACATATTGCTTGACTCTGCAGCATGCAGAGTCAAGCACAAACACAAACCAAACAAAAAAATGGCTCAAAAGTATGAGTAGCAAATTCAGTAGTTATGGTTCTCCGTCTGTCCGTCATCAACAATTTACGTTTTCGACTTCTTTTAAAAAACCATCAACCAGATCCATTTCAAACTTGGTGGGGATGTGCCTTGGGTGAGTATCTTCCAAGTTTTTTCAAATGGTTGCACTTCAGTGATGTTTAGAATTTTTTTTTTTATTCTTTTTGGAGCTAACATTGAAAAAAAAATTCTCCGAAACCGCTCACACAATTGGTTTGATATCACACAGGAACACATCTAGGGACTCCTATTTGTTACTTTGCTCACCAGGTAGCACTGTAATTTTTCAGCACCCTCGGTATTATTAGAGTAGGACTTTGACTGGTATATGTTAGGATGTGATGACAGACTTACAAAAAATAGTGGCTGCTCATAGCCCCAAAAGTTATAAACAGATTTGTTTTTTAATGGGCTAGACACATTCTTTTGTAGCAATAAAATGTGTAAAAACAATTACGGCCAATTTCACGCTAGGAAAAATGGAAGAGATGATAAAATGTTGTAATATATCATTACATCAGAGCAGCGTATATTCATTAAGGTGACAGAAGATACTGCGAATTGCATATAATGTCCGTGAACTACTTTTACCTCAGTTTAGAGCTACTTACGGGAAAATAAGTTTTTACATATAGCGTGATTTGCATGGTTTTTAATTCTATGGATAACCAGACCCGACGCGCACTTTTCTGAAAAATAGAGGTATATTTAAATCATCTGAACGTCGATGGTATCTAGCTTTAAACCAAAAGTATACTGCTTTTTTATGTGTTCCTCCATAATCGCCCACTGTTTAACATCAAATCTCTTACATTATGTAGATTACAATTGAACATAAAATTATAGGAGTTTAAGTTCTTGCAAAAAATGTTAATGTGTTAAAACAACGCAGGAGCGTGGAAATGGCAGAGACATTTTCCTGTGCAACTGAAATAAAGAGCTGGTTTGTGCATTTTTGTTTCGCTTAGCTAACATGCACAGGCAGAACATCAGTTGAGTTCATGTTGAGGGAATGAGGCTTTTCAGACTGCATGTTTGTATTAAAGTCGTAAAAAATGAATGATATGGAAAACACGATAAACATGTGTTACATCCAAATTCGTGAGTAGATTTCGTACTGCGTCCCAGTCAACGGTTCTAACATGTCCACTGAAACACTGATACATTTTTCACTTGACAAAGAATGACATGCTGATGCTCATTACAAAACTGAAAATACGGCACTACTTGCAGTCACACCATTTCTATAGATCAAATTGGCTGATGTGGCAAATACTAACATTACTCGCACATTTTGCTAGTTATCTATTGATTATGTATTTTACAATGGGAAACACAGATTTACCAAACACCGCAAATGAGACAATTTTCGACGCAGTACAGCTTGATGTAAAAGATTCCAGACGTTTCTTTAAAAAAAACGGTGAACATTATTGGCATCAGCGGCGTCGTTAAAGTCTGTTGAATAATTTTGTTCCAAACCTTCTCTTGTTTTTGTCCTGTGTATTATGTACTTACACCACGTGTCCATTTGTGTATTGGAGACTTTTAAATTAGTTCACTCATCTAATACTTAGATAACTCGGCGAAAATAAATACGCCATCATCATCATCATCATCATCATCATCATCATCATCATCATCATCATCATCAGCATGTGGTTTTTTTTTGTTTTTTTTTGTTTTTGTTTTTGTTTTTGTTTTGCTTTGCGAACGTGCAAGAAAACTAAACATACCAACTACTCATCTCCATCCAGAGACCTCACCTCTTCAGATACTTGAATTCTCTCTCTCTCTCTCTCTCTCTCTCTCTCTCTCTCTCTCTCTCTCTCTCTCTCTCTCTCTCTCTCTCTCTCTCTCTCTCTCTCTCTCTCTCTCTCTCTCACAGACACACACACACACACACACACACACACACAGCATATTTGTCCGACATTTGATTTGAAGACTATTATATACAGAAACTCCAAACGTGGCATGCTTACACCTGTGTACATAAAGTCTGGGTTTTTTTTGTACGAGGAGGGGTGATAATTTTGAATATGATGCCAATGAGGGCAATTTCAAAATTTAAAACTTTACTATTTTCAAGATAGAGGTGTCATTCCAACTTCAATTCATATGTTTGTACTGTGAGCACATCCAATGAAGCACTAGCAAAAGTTGTATAACTTTATTTTATGCTAACTGGGGGCATTTGAAAAATAAAAGATTTAACTGTTTTCAAAGTTATTATAGGCAGAGGTGTCATTCAAACTTCCATTTATGTTTTTGCTGTAGGGGCACCCAGTGAACCACGAACAAAAGTTGTAGAATATGGATTCATAACTATTATGGAGTCTTGAAAACATTAAAATTTTGAATATACACTGTAAATCTTCAAAACTATTATGCATAGATGTGTCACTCTGATAAGAGATCCCTGGTTTTGTCCATCATCATTTTTTTTCCAAAGATAAGTGGTCAGACGCCACAAAAGCTAGAATCTCTGAGCCGTGTGTGGCCCTATCAGTGAAGTAGAAATAATGCAAATTGGGAGCAACAGTAGTAAACTTGTACATATTTATGATATACCAGACATATAACTGGTCATGCTCTGTCATTTAAAGTCAATTACATGTGAATGTACATCACTGGGATTTGTTGTTTACACTCATGTCAGGCATAACACTTTCATGCTGCCATTTTCATGTCAACCTGTGGGATAGTGTCAACTTTGATCCATAAAAGAATCAAAGTTGATATATAAATGTACTGAAACTAGAAAAGAAGATTTGCTTCAAAGTATATCTGTATGCCTCCGAGAGTTGTAAATAGGGCTAGATGAAAATTCCAAAGGTCCAAATGACCTTGACCTTTGACTTCTAGATTTTACATGTGAGTTACAAATATGTACAGTGACGCAATACCTACAATTTTGGTTCAACATGATGGAAATTGGATTAAAATTGGCCAAGTTATAGCTGGGTGAAACTTTCGAAGGTCCAAATGACTTTGGCCTCTGACTTCAAGAGGTCCAAATGAGCTCGACTTTTGACCTTTAGAGTAGACATGTAAATTACAAAAATAAGAAGTGCTGCAATACCCACAATTTGGGTCCAGCATGGTTCAAATTAGATGAAAATTGATAGAATCATGGCTGGAAGAAAATTTCAAAGGTCCAAATGACGTTGCCCTTGGACGTTTAGAGGTAACATGCAAATTACAAAAATATGCAGTGTTACGAACCTACACATTAAAGTTTGATTGGTTACCTGCAGCTATAATAGTTTTAGAGATATTCAAGATATAAATTTCCAAATGACCCTAATTTGCATCATTTTGAAAACCATGGAGCCTCTACAGAACTCAAGACTTCATGTATGGAAGTATAACCATGCCAAGTGTGGCATTCTGCGTATGATAGTTTTCAAATGAAATGTCGGACAAATTCGCTGGATGGAAAGAAAGAAGGAAAAAGAAAAAAAGAAAGAAAGAAAGAAAGAAAGAAAGAAAGAAAGAAAGAAAGAAAGACAGACAGACTTGTTTGTTTGCTGACACTTGACATTCTGTTTAATCGAGAATTCTTTCTTTGTGTCTGGCATTCCTTTTTACCTGCAGTTTGTTTGATTCTTTGTTTGTTTTGTTTTTCGTACCAAGAACCTTATTTTGCTACAGTTTTTTTCTTCTTATTTTTTTAAATTAAATTTCATATTTTTGGTCATATAGCTATTCCCATTTCAATTTCAATGTACAAAGCAACACCTTTCCTATGTTGGCACTCAGAGGGATTTTCGTTGAAGCACATCTTTTCTAGTTCGTGATTGCACGTCCTCAGCACACACAGCCTACAAAGAAACAGCTTTTCCTCGAAGCAGTATCTGCTAACCGCATTTTGAGAACAGTGGGTCCCTAAGATGCAGAGAGCAGGTACTGCAATTTTTCCACAAAGATACAGAGGCAGATGAAAGTGTGTGAAGTAAGCGCCTTTTGAGCTACCGAAATAAAGTAGCAAATTGTAGATACTGCTGCCTTGCCAAAGTCGATTTGTTCCTGTTGGAGGTTTTGTTGTTGTTTTTTTTTTTCTTGTTAGACAAATACACGAAAAGACAAAAGAGATACTGCTGAGTCTCACACAAATGTTAACTCAATTTGGCCCAATGTTGGACTCACTGTGTTTTTTTCTTTGCACACATTATGATGTAGGTCCATCTGGGAACCTAGCAAAAGCAAAAATCCCCCTCCCTCATTCTAGGCTTTAAAATCTAACAAAAACATCTCATTTTTCGTGGAAAGTCCGCAACACACACACACACACACACACACACACACACACACACACACACACACACACACACAAGAAAATAACACGCAGTCAATGTGAAGTACATATGGAGAAGAAAAACATACATACAATCTATCGAACATACACGCATAGTAAAACTAGAAAAGAAGATTTGCCTCAAAGCAAATCTGTCAGTGTGCCTTTAAAGGTTGTAAATATTAAATGCTACAACTTTTGTCCTTTCGTACTTCACATTCCATTAAGCTTATGGCTGGATGAAAATTTCAAAGTTCAGATTACCTTGACCTTTGTCCTTTAGAGGTCACATGTAAATTACAAATGTGTACAGTGTTACAATACCCACCATCTAAGCCCGACATGAACCAAATCAGATGAAAATTGACCAAGTTATGGCAAGATGAAACTTTCAAAGGGCCAAATGACCTTTACATTTGCCCTTTAGAGGTTACAGATTCTTGCAAAAATATGCAGTGTTGCAATACCTACAATTTAAGTCCAACATGATTAGAATTGGATGGAAATTGGCCTGGTTATGGCTGGATGAAACTTCCAAAGGTCCAAAGGACGTCGACCTGTGGCCTTCAGAGGTCAAATGTAAGATTACAAAATGTGCAGTATTACAATAAATATAATCTTTGCTCAACATGATCTAAATTGGACGCAAATTGACCAAGTTATGGCAAGAATAAAGCCACGATCGAAAGTGGCCTTTGACCTTGAAATAACCTTTGACCTTGAGATGACGAGGATGAAGAAATAAAGAATTTCTGGGAAAAGAGTATATCTCTGTTGGCACACAGACATAAATACACGCATCGCTTTACGCTTTGTGCCGCTCTCCTTACGATACACGCTGCGGAATGCTGCAGAAGCTTCAGTCCTTTGCACGTTTTGGTAGTGAGATGGATATCATCTGTTGGAATATGCATAGTCTCCGGCCGTCCTCCGAAGGCACTCAAAATGAAAACCAAAAACCTTTAGGTAGAATTGAAGATACTCCCAATCGGTGATTCTTTAAAATAATAGATCAAGTGTCATCATGAAGTGTTTATTGGTGAGTTTAATTTGTATTACCTACAACATTTTCTGATGCGCTAATAACTGTACATGAGAACACTTTCGTAAAACAAAAAAAAATTGACATCAATATCATATAACAATGCAAGTTTTCATAAAAAGTTATGTAACTGCGTCAAGAAAGTACATTGTATAGCAAGAATCAATGATTACATTAATTTACACAAGCAAGTATAATCACGGCAGGTACTCAAAATAAATTCATAACTAATTTAGGCGTACATTTTGATGGTGATAGCACATGTCATGATCATGTCGAGAATCGCATAAGTCCCTGTAGGTAAAATTTTAGTCTTGGCAATATTGGCCTGTCTTATCCGCGCTTAGACAGTGAGGTCCAGACACACTTGTGGGAAAATATCTGCAACCTTATCCTCACAAATAGATTCCAATACTAAAGGCAGAGTTCTAATTCTAATGCCCCACATGTACATTGTATGCTAGGCACAGCTTAGCCGAATTGTCGGCTGAACCGTGTATGCCCGGCTGAATTCGGTTGACGGTTAAAATAACATTAGGCGGCTGAGCCGATCGCTCAACTCACAACTAGAAGATTTTTAATTCACATTTCATGCTTTGAAAATGCCACTTGTTGCCTTTTATTGATACCTCTAATTAGACTAAAGTAATTAAGGGCTGTTCCTTCGATATTGAAATTTATCCCATTTTTGATAGAATCCTTGGTTTCTGATTGGTTAATAGCTATGGTACACTCTTTGTATTACCCTTATTTGTGCATTAATTACCGCAAAGGTGAAATACAGAGCGATTCCTGTAAGCGTGCAAGCATGAGTCATAATTGCAGTGCCTAACGAAGATATGGAAAAAAAATATGTATATGATACATATATGTTATATTTACATGTTTTTCGATAATATTGGCTAATATTGGCACAGCTGTCGGCTATTGCCGGCTCAACTGCGTCGGCTCACCGGCTAAGAATTATATTATCAGCTCCAAACAAAAAACAATAACCTGCCGTGCATATGTTGTAGCAAAATGTACATGTATCAAAAGTAGACGTGGAGATGCCATAACTAAACATACATGTATCATAAGTGGACTTGCTGTCACCGTCAATACACTGTCTCATAGCTGGATTTTCAAATGCCGACACAGAGACTTACAGAGAGACACGCATCATCGCTGGGTTTGGTTTAAACGTATTTATATGATAGAGAACTGAATGGGAAGCAAGCAATCCTGCTTGTCTGAATCTTTCTCCTGTGTACTTATGGTTAACTTAGGTACCAATGGCCGTCTTGGATATAAACACCATGAATATAATATACACACGAGTTGTATGCTCGGGTTGGTGAACACTGTGCTTTTGAGTTGTAAGCGTATTCAAGCGGAAAATATTCAACACTCGATTAGGCAAAAATACAACTGTTTGTCATTCATCTTAAAATGATTCCCGAATGTTAAATGTATACCTTTTTTAAACATATATTTATGAGGCATATAAATATGACCAGCACCAGTTGTTGATTCGGTGTATATATCATTTTTTGTTAAGTTGCTTTGGCTTACGACCTGTATTGTCCAGATGAAATGACATTATAGCTTATGGTTAATTGGTCGAACAATCACATACTTTGTCCGTCTAAATTGGTATATTTGTAGACTCTTCGCACCTAATGGGTATAATCATATGTCACTTGTGTACCCAAAGCTGTGATTTTTGCATGCTTTTGACACATATTGTACATCCAAGTGTTCATTTTAGTTAAATATAAATAACCCTTGTGAGTATATTTATCAATGGAAGACTGAACTGGGACACTTCAAATTCTTGTTCAAAGAGTTTAAAAATAGGGAGAACAAAAAAAAAAAAGGAAAAAAAAAGAAAAAGAAAATGCCACTAATCAGGCAAATCAAAGCAATCTTTCTGGCAGCCATTGTTCAATATAGCCCAAATGTTATGCACGACAGTGCTGCCATGATGTTAAATGGGCTTGATCAAAAGCACTCTTCCAGTCTCCTGATTACTTTATTTCAAGTTACTTGACGGCAACGGAATCATTTCTGGTCATATACAGAATAATGACACCGAATACGACTCGCTTGTCATACTGAATAGCAATATTCCCGATACATGTATCATTAAATTGCCCTCAGTGTAGTGTTCAAGGTGAAACGTATACGTACGTTTACGGTACGTGATTACCTGGGTCCAGTTGTTTACTGTAAGGCCATGTTATCTCCATAAGTAAACACTAATTGCTGTCCATTAAAGAGGAATTAACAAATGAAATATCTTGTCATGTCGACCCATTGCAATTTAAAAATGCCACACAAGGCAAGGATTTGTCGCCATGCTCGTCCATTCGGACAACCAATTACTAATCTCACCGAAAACAAATGTTTTGTAGCTCCAAATAGCACTTGGGCCTGAGTGCCATGTTTTTCTTGTTGATTTACAGAATTTATTATAATTAACAGAGAGCAAGAGTTGTGAGAAACTTTAAGATTGTCATTTGTCATTTCCAAAAAGAAAAAAAAGTCATCGATGATTTTTAACTTCTGAACCAGCTGAATTTATCATTTAGTATGTCATCTGTTGTCCTTCTGTCCGTCTGGCCTTGCATTCATAATTCATATTTTGTACTTTTCAAAAACCGTCGCACAGATCCTGTTCAAACTTGGTGGGATGTGCCGTTGATGTGTCTCTACCATGTTGTGTAAATGGCTCCACATATTTTTGTATTTCCATAGGAATGCTACCATGTGTTCCCATACCTTAATCTGTGCAAAGGGGGGCGCTGTGAGTTTTCTTTATTCTTGTGTCTTTTTCCCGTTTTTAGCTAAGTTGACTTTTCAATTAGCTGAGCGTTTAGTTTTTGTTCATTATCGCATCAGGCATTCCAAATCGTCTCCAAAATGGCCAATAGCTTTGTTTCAGGAACACTTCTAGGGGCCCTTGGACCTTGATGTGTTCGAGAGGTGGGGCTGTTAAGTGTTTCCTCTTATCATTACAATATTTATTGTTTCATTTTATTGTGTGTGTGTGTGTGTGTGTGTGTGTGTGTGTGTGTGTGTGTGTGTGTGTGTGTGTGTAATAAAGCTGTTTTCGACCTCTCCCACCGCAGTACTCAGATTATGCTAAAACATGGTGGAAATGTAATTTCTGGTAGGGTGATATAAAATTGTCAACTAGATCGACATACTGCTGGACTCCAATTTTTGTTGGTTGTGCGTCCGTCATCCATTTTTCCAGCGTCATCCATAATTGGCATCTTTGACTTCGCCCCCCCTCCCCCGAACCATCGGCCAGATCTACTACAATCTTGGTGAGAATGTACCCTCTGTAAGGCTATACTAGGGCTGTTCAAATGGTCATGTTACACTGCTTTTTATATATTTAATGAATTTTTTAATATTTAAAAAGGTGTACTTCACCGAAACCACTCAGCCAATTGCTTCAAAATTGCATAGGAACGCTCATGGAGACCACCAGACCTTAATTTGTTCAACAGGTGGCGCTGATTTTTTTTCTTTTTTTTTTTTCACAAAGTTATGTTACATTAACTGTAAAAATCTATTGTCGAATTCTTCTCCAAAGCTGTCACTCAGATTGTTCTGAAACTATCTGGAAAAGTAGCTTGTAGGAGTGTTAAACAAACTTATCCAGTACATGGTGATACTCTAGATCCCTGATGTTTTGACAAATATTTCAATTCAGGTATCTACCGGCAATTCTGCATTCCTGTTGATTACAATGCAAGTCGATGGAGATATGGAGATTTCAATAAAAAATTGCATTTTTATCTTTCTCTCCAAAGCCATGGGCTAAAAATATTTTAAACTTGCTGGGCATGTACCCTGGATGGGTCTCTACCACGTTCGTTCAAATGGTCGTGTTGAAGAGAATTTTTGCATTTTTAATTATTTTTAGGGGGGAGGATCATTTTTCGGAAAACCTTAAAAAATCTTCTCCTTGGTAAAATTTAACAAAAACAAACCTTCTTCTCTGAAACTACTACGCAAATTGCTTTGAAGTTGTGTAACGATACTTCTAGAGAACCCCAAAACTTAATCTGTCCAACAGGGGGCACTGCGGTTGTTTTGTATTTGTTACTTTTTCGTGTGTGTTTTCACTATTGTCACTTCTGCTATAAAACGGTCATTTAGATTATAAGTAGGTGATGATACACTGAATTCCAGAGTTTTATTGTTTTGTTTTTTTATTTTAATTAGAGGACCTGTACGTCAATGGGGATTGCAACGGAAAGTCACGTTCTTACCTCCGTTCCGAAATCCCTAGACCAGAGTGGGACTTATTAGTCCTATGGATTACAGCCTTCTTGTTTAATTTGTTTGTTTGTTTTTTTTCAATTCGAGTGTCTTGTCGGTGAATACATACATTCCTATTGATCACGGTGCAAGTCAATAGGAATTGTAATGGTAATTCACTTTTGTGACTATTTCTCCAAAAGCGTCACCCACACTCACTTCAGACTCGTTGAGGATATACTTTAGGTGGGTCTGTATTGAGTACATTCAAATGGTCACGCTGAAGGGATTTTTCAATTTTTAAGGAATGTCTTTTCAATTTTCGGTAAAATCCGGAAAATAATTTCCAAAGCGCTTGGCTTATTGCTTTGAAATTCCACAGGCACACTCACTTTTGGAGACCGCTGAATCTTGATATACTCCAGAGGTGGCGCTGTACCTTTTTAGAATGTTTATGATTTTTTAGTTTTTATTTTTTCCATTATTTTCGACTTCCCGCCCAAACTGCATGTTCGATGCTTTTCAAACTTGCTGGAAATGTGCTGTTGGTGTTTGCTGATTTTTTTTTCTCTCTCTTTTGAAATTAGAAACCATCGGTAATGGTACATGTATATGTTAGCATTGTAATTGTAAGAATAGCAGTAAGCTAGCTAGCTGAACAAAGATTTGTACTGGATGAATCCAATTAAATCATTATTTTATTCCTGTGGTACATCGGCTTAGGACAGTTTTCATTATTTTTTCCAGTGCATCAAATACTTTACTAGAGAAACGAACTCCAAACTAAAAAAAAAATCCCCTTGCAGACTTTAGTTTAAAAAGAAAAACAACAAAACTTCATTTTGGATTGTCAACAAAAAATATTTCTGGAAACCGGGATATATTCCAAGCAGTTCACAAATATATTAGAAGCACTGGACGATTCAATGTGTAGTTTTCCCAGCACCGGGTTGCAGCTGTAGCATCATAATTAGCCACATTATTAGACACAGGGTAAACATTTTACAGAGATAAGTCATATATTCTACTTATTTGTATCACAAATTATATGTCCATGTGTTTACGGGAATAACGCCCACCCATTCTCTTAGTCTCTCCCTCTTTCCTTTCATATTTGTTATGTCCTCTGCGTTTTCTATTTGTTATCTAGATGTTAAAGAAAATGTGGGTTTTTTCCTGTTTTTAAGTGTATGGGACAAAACCTATTATGTTAAAAACTACGTGTAGGGAGCACTTATGCATACTGTGAACAGTTCTCTAGGCCTAGTTCAGATACATTATACGTACACACCAGTCACATACCTACAATGACCCAATCTCTCGGTCCTAGGGGTGCTTACATACAGGCTTCACTCTGCATCGATATAAATAAAACATATTTTATCACATTAATTTATTCTATGCCATGGAGCTGAATGAAAAGAGCTGTTCATAACCAAAGCACCAGACTGAAAACTGAGATAACAAAATGACTAATGACGCAAGCCTACCGTAAAATTTCAACTTGGCAGATTGTGTATAAGTTGAGTCCCTGAATTATCACACATTAGCGAACAGTAGCCTTGCATGTCATTAAAATATGTTTTCCAGGTTTGCATCATTAATGTGCCATTATGCATGCACCCGTGTTGCACAATTTGTAAACTGCATGACTGTGTCATCTGCGTAACGCACAATTTTCAACTGCATGAATATTACACTACTTTATACCATCTATGTAGCCAGGGTAATTTAGGTAATTATGGCGAATTCAACGGTTTCGAACATGAGTGTCATGCCCTAATACTATACTATTGAATAAATACAACAACATCAATTTGAAACACTATTTTGTTTTTTAATCTAAACACATACACCAATTAATCAATCAATCAATCAATCAATCAATCAATCAATAAACAAACAAATAAATAAATAAATGAATATATAAATAAATAAATAAATAAATAAATAAATAAATGAATAAACAAATAAATAAATAAATAAATAAATAAATAAATAAATAAATAAATAAATAAATAAATAAATAAATAAATAAATAAATAAATAAATAAATAAATAAATAAATAAATAAATAAATAAATAAATAAATAAATAAATAAATAAATAAATAAATAAATAAATAAATAAATAAATAAATAAATAAATAAATAAATAAATAAATAAATAAATAAATAAAAGTTACATAAATCCTCAGTTGTGGCTTTTCACTTATTTCTCCTCTTGCATACCAACATGAATAATGAATGTTCGGGTTACTTTACATGTCCAATAATTATAACCTGCTTTAGCAATATACGTTTCAATTTTGTTTTGTTTGTGCAAACATCAACAGCGTTAATTGCTTTTAGCAGCAGCCCATTCTCTCTCTCTCTCTCTCTCTCTCTCTCTCTCTCTGTGCCATTTGTGGCATGTAATCTGTAATTTTTTTCTGGATTTCTCACGTATGTCGATTTGAATATCGGTAACACGAGACATGCATATTTATTGCCCGCCACAACTGCATACCCACTTGTCACAGTAACCATAGCCTTGCCGAGGGAGATACAGCCCGCTGCTTGTGTGGAGAAGCGGGATATGACTAATATTTTGAAAATAAAGAATATTTGGCACACACACATGGGGAATTATCCTTGTAACTAATTTAGAAGGTACTAAATGAACATGAATCTGGTATTTGTAAACTTAAATTCCCTTTATAGATACTCATTTTGTGAAAAGGGGGTATCTGGCCCTGTCCGTGACCGTTATATGCCCGTGTGTCTTCGGTGATTGACAGGAGTGACCCCCGTGCTTTGTGGTGGGAAATTGGTATGCATGCCTTGTATTAATTTTAGACCCCGCTATGCTAGTTCAGTTTCCCTCCCCTGGGTGCTTTCATTCCTCATATACTAAATTAATGCTGCGAGCTGGGCAAACAAATTTTAATTGAGTTCAGTTAGCTTCAATTTCACCAAATTCAATATGAATGTTCAAGGATGTATAGGACCTGAATAGTGACTTAGACGTTGGTCCCAAAACTCATAGTTCATAACAATCTGTCATGCAAAGCACATTTGAAAAGTTAGTGAACTGGAAAATAAGTCAAGCTGGCTGTTACAGTACGCCGATCATGTGATTTTAATCAATATGTCTGTACTTTGGGACCAAAATTGGCACACAGCCATGCTTTTTCAGAAGGGTATACATGCTTATTTTGGGTGGCAAATTAACGACACAAGAATCACCAAAAACATTTTGACATTCAATTTCAGGATTTGACACATATATCATAATTTAAAATGATAATTTTAAAGAATTTAAAATGAGCCTCCTTGGCAAGCCAAAAGCGCGGGTTTCCTCCAGCGAAACTGTTGCAGACGCCCCAAACGCAACCTTTCTCTCAGCCAGCCTGCGATAGTCCACAGAACTGCATTGGTGCTAAACATGGCAAGACAGAAGAACTTCAGTAGTGATAATGAGCATCATAATGATAATGGCAACCTGAATTTATTCTTCACATTATCTGACGAAGATGAACAAGATTGAATAGACAGGGAAAATGCGGCAGTAGAGCAGACAATCAAGCCGTACCAACAAACGACCATCCGTTTGCAAAAAAGAAAAAAAGATATAAGCGAGTTTTAAGTAAATAGAAAAGCTAGCCAACGTGTGCCGTTATTTGACCTGGTGTTTTGCAGTAAATTCAACTCAAACACAGCATTGTACAGTGCGGTTGTTGCGTGATCATTTTCGTAATATTTTGCTAGATTCCAGGGGTCCGTTTTCCGAGTTACCTGGGCAAACGGTCATTGAAATATTTTGAAAACAAGACTTGCTATCTTCTGCCTAGTCAGTTGTGTCCAAAGCAGTTATATCGTCAATTATAAATCGAAAATAAGATATTTAAGACTCTAGCTGGCAAAACACGCACGTTTTGGGGAGCGCCATTTTGAACATGACGCAATTCTTTGTGAGACAGTCGCACAAAGCGAAAGTAACATTTGATTTTTTTTTCATTTGTATGGACCAAAGAAATTGAGCAGGTCAAAGATCAAAGGAAAAAGTGACATGTCAAAGTTTAGGATCTTGTGGTGACAAAAGTATTCGGGATACAAAAAATCGTAGTATAATTTTTTCCGTTGGTACGTTCGCTAAAGAATGCACACATTTTAATCAATTTATGTGAAGCGCGCAGTGACTTATTTTGATGTGTTTAACATCGTCCATTGTCGACTTACTAGTCAATGTTTATATAACAATTAAAGAGATAAAACTCCGAATACAATGGGTACATCATCTTTGGATCATGACGAACACACACACATATATAGTTTGGGTGCAGTACAGAAAATACTTTTGGAGATATGTGACTAAAGTCGCAAATAGTTTTGGTGTACCTCGTGTCGTTAAAGGTAACAGACAAATCGAATTTACCCGGAACGATAGCATCTGATCAGTAGAATGGAATGAAGAAAACATTTTTTTCATGAAAGAACATAAAAAAAAACTGGAAATATCAATTACCTTGAATATTGTAACGATACTGAGACAAGTGTGCACTGTTGCCAATGCATAGAGTAGCCTATTTTGGATTTTTTTTTTCATACTATGTTCCAAATAAACGTACAGAAATAAAATTCTAACTGCATGCATGATATAAAGTCGTTACAGGCCTATTTTCACAGTATGCTCAACTTGCAACACCAACAGGAGACATGCATAAAAAGCTCAAGGTCACAGCAGGCACCTGTAGACATAATCGTGCCCGGACCCTAACTCCTTTGTTAATGCATGGATCTTCTTCAAACTTTGTATGGTAATTTTGTTTTACTAAAGTGTGTGTCATGGAGCAACAGTGACCTTGACTTATGCAGGTCAAGGTCACAGTAGTCATCTGCCGGTAGACCTGTGGGCATAATAAACTTTAACTCCTTCATGGACGGGGGGGGGTATGGTTATTGTATATTACTAAAGAGTGTGTCATGAAGTAACAATGACCTTGAGCTATATAGGCCAAGGGTACAACAGGCTTCTTTATAAAGAACTATCACGAAGTTACAGTGAGTTAGTACTCAACAATGACCTTGATTTACATTGGACAATTATAGCAGCCATCTAGATATAGGTGTGCCATCTGCTTGATGCCATTCCCAGTTGATGCCATTCCCAGCTGATGCCATTCCCAGCCGCTATAGCGTCAATTTCCTCCTATCCCTTACAGTACCCGTCCAAGTTTTAAAGCACTAAGATTTAAACACACAAGCTAATAAATATAGATACTCTGTAGCTCTTGAATCATTTATTAATATCCACTTTGTTCAAACATTGGAAGGGAACATGAGAGTACATGTATTTCCCATCATTTTTGAAGGTGACATACAAACTACATATCTGTTTAAAAGCAACAGTTTTTTTTCTCAACTGAAGGTTATGGAGAATATTGCGGCACAATGTACTTCATGCTTGTTTTTTTTTGGGGGGGGGAGGGGGAGGGGGGGAGGGTATCCAATATGCCTTTCGACTGCTGCCTCTAGTTTCCTTAGGTGAAGTTATTACTACCCGTGGTGGGGTTGTCATCTATTTGAAGGAAGAATATGAATACAAAATTTAGATACTTATGACCCATCAGACATAATTTATTTGAAGGACAATTTGTAGAAATAATTATCTCTTCCAGCACAAAACATGTAATTTTGGGAAACTTATACAGACCACGTAGAGATCTGATTGACAACTATGAATTATGTATGAACGAATTTTCTACGACATATTAGAAAAGCTACAAGGGCCTAAACTTGTTTTAACTGGTGGTGACTTTCATGTTGACCTGCTTAAAATTCATATAAAAAAAAATATGCTACTTTCTTTGACACAGTCACCGTAATGGGCTTTCATCCCCATATTACTCTACCTACCGGGCTTTCCAAAAGGTGGGGTACAATTATTGTTAGTTTCGTTCACAAACTATCTGATTTAGGCACTGACCTGCCAAACTCTGGCATCACAACAGCACATCCCGCATTTGTGCTCTCTTTCCTTAGTTTACATGCCTGGACATTCTCCTACCTGAACATGATCCAAACCTAAAATTTATTCATAAATTCGCCCCGGACATGCTAATGTATTTATTGACTTTCAAAATGATATTAAAGCAGCTTAAAAAATTTATGATCGTCTGAATAAAGTCATAGAAGCAGAACCTAACAACTCATGAAATAATGCATGAAATTGTTACTCTTACCACGGACAAACATTTACCTGTCAAAACAATTTAATTCACAAAAATACAAAAAAGACGTCTTTCTGGATAACTCAGGCAATTAGAAAGCCTTTTGAAAGAATAAAACAGGTGATATGTACACATCCTTGAAAACCTCAAACCGGATAGTATCGATTAGGAAACAACAGACACTAACTTACACTCCTACAACAACATACTTTAAAAAGACTATTTTTATTGTCCCAAAAGTAGTATTATAAACTATGTTCTGATAGATACAGAAATGACATTAAAATTAAATGGATGACAGTAAATGATATATTAAATAGATTAATTTATAGATTCCGGATGCTTTCGAAATAAATGGTAATGATGCCATAAATAATAAATTTGAAATTACAAATGGCTTCAATGACTTATTACTTCTACAGGTCCAAATCTTGCTTCTATAATAAACATACCAACCACAAAATATTTAAAGGCCTACTCGAAACATCCAACCTGCCATAATATTCAATGTAATATAGCTGAAAATACAAAAAACTACATAATAGATTCTTTAAAAGCAAAAAGTAGTTATGGATTTGATAGGCTGTCTGCCAATCTTTTTAAGCACATTAAAACTGAAGTTGCTAGGGAATTAACCTTAACTATAAATCAAACCTTTAAAACTGGACTCTTTTTAGATCGACTGAAAATTGCCAAAGCGATTGTTGTTTGTAAAAAAAAAGGGGGATATTACTACTTTTGTTAACACTACAACAATCTCACTACTAATTGCTATATCCAAAGTCTGTGAACGTGTCATTTCCAACCAAGGTTTCAGAGCTCTGAGAGTGTCACTCAACTGAACTTGTATCATACGAATTAATTGACAAGATACTTTCAGACATATAAAAAGGGAGAGTTCCTAAAAAGATATATGCTTGGGTTTGTCTAAAGCCTTTGACACCTTGGATCACAATATACTTCCATATAAATTTAGCTACTATGGTATCAAAAGATCTACCTTAAACCTGTTCTTAAGTCACTTGCGTAATATAAAACAATATGTTGCAATAAATGATGTAATTTTTAATCTCAGTGATATAGCTACTGGTGTCGCACAGGGCTCTGTTCTTGGCCCGCTGCTGTTCACTCTTTACATAAATGACATACCTTTAACCTCTGCTGATTTTAAATTTGTCATTTATGGTGATGATACCACATTACTTAGTCCCCTTTGTTTTTTTGAATCGCCTAATGTCTGTGACATTTCTTATCTTATATTATAAATTCTGAATTAGATAAAATAAGCACCTGGCTGAAAATAAACAGATTATCAATAAATACTCAGAACACTAAATTCATGTTGTTTTTTTTTTTAACAAACAGCTAAAACACATAGCTTTCCCAACTCTCAAAATGGACAAAACTCAACTAACCTTAGTAGAGGAGTTCAATTTCCTTGGCGTTTTCCTGGATAAACAGATGAGTTGGAATAAACACAGCCAAACAGTCTCAGCCAAAATTTTACAGACAAGTGGTGTTATGAATAAACTCAAAGTTTTGATTCCGACCAAGATACTCTTAACCTTATATAATCCCCTTATAATGCCTAGATTAAACAACTGTTTGCTTGCTTGGGGGCATCGACTAGACCGAGTTGCATCTACTCAGGAAAGCTTGTTAGCATTGTAAGTCACAGCAAATTCAATTCACACACTGAACCAATATTTAAAAAACTAAACTAACTGAAACTGGAAGACCTCTACAAAAATCAGCTATAATAGCCTTTTTCGTGTATAAAGTGGCAAATAATCAACTGCAAACGTATTTCGAAAACATCCCATGCTGCCAGCTTCAGACATACATAATTAAAACATCAGACAAAAATAAGCTCTTTACTCATATAGTTAATCATAATTTGGCAAAACAGTGTATACGTTATGAACTAATACATTCGTATTTAAAGGACACACCTGATCTGATAAAAATAGTATACACTTATAGTTTCAAAGGTTTCTCTTGGTATGCAACACACTTATTTTATTGATTTGTACAATAATGTTTGTTAAAAGTTGTTGATTGTTATGTCTGTGTGCCAATACAGACATATTGTTTTTCTAGAAATTCTTTCTTTCTTTCTCTCTTTCTTTCTTTCTTTCTTTATTGGCAAATTTGTCTGACATTTCATTTGAAAAGTATTACTTGTAGAAACTCCATACTTGGCATAATTATACTTCTATAGATGAAGTCTGGCCTTTTTATAATGAAAGGTCATGCTTTTCAAAATTATGCAAATGAGGGCTAATTAAAGTTTTAAATCTTCAATATCTTATATACTATTGTAGATAGGAGTTCGATCATAGCAAGAAATAGTTGTCTCAAATGTCAAGGTCATGTCAAGGTCAAATGTCAATTTTAGGCCAAAGTGTCATAGCAAGGCAAAGGCCATCTCAAATGTCAAGGTCATGTCAAGGTCAAAGGTCAATTTTAGGTCAAAAATGTTATTTCTGAAGTCAAAGTTCACTTCAGGTAGAGGTTATCTCAAGGTCAAAGGTCATTTCAAGGTCAAAGGCCACTTTGGATGGTGGCATTCTCTTTGCCATAAATTGGTCAATTTGTATCCAATTTTTATCATGGTGGGCTCAAATTGTAGCTATTGTCACACTGCACATTTTTTAAACTTACATGTGACCCCTAAAGGCCAAAGGTCAAGGTCATTTGGACCTTTGAAAGTTTCATCCAGTCATAACTTGGCCAATTTCCATCGAATTCTAATCATGTTGGACTCAAATTGTAGGTATTCCAACACTACACATTTTTATAAGAACATGTAACCTCGGAAGGGCAAAGGTCAAGGTCATTTGGCCCTTTGAAAGTTTCATCTTGCCATAACGTGGTCAATTTTCATCTGATTTGGTTCATGTTGGGCTTAAATCGTGGGTATTGTAACACTGCGCAATTTACACGTCACCTGTAAAGGTCAAAGGTCAAGATCATTAGGACTTTGAAATTTTCATCCAGCCATAAGCTTAATGTAATGTGAAGTACCAAAGGATAAAAGTTGTAGCATTTGATATTTACAACCTTTGAAGGCACACAGACAGATTTGCTTTGAAGCAAATCTTCTTTTTTAGTTATGTTTGTAATACCTCTGCATAGAGTTTCCGTCTGTACTTCTATCGTAAAATAATAATTTTATTTGTAAAACAGTTATCCTGCTTGATGCAATAGTTCTTAAATTTTTTCGACAAAATTTTGAAACTTTGCCATATTTAAGGTAATTTATATTTGGCTGGTTAAAAAGGTCCATATTCTTAATGATTTACGTCATGGCGGCTGACATGTAACCTTAATCCGAGTCTCCATACCAATATATTGTAAATTTTGATTGAAATGCACAGAAAACGATGGTCGAATAAAATGATTCCTGATTCCTGATTCCTGATTCCTGATTTTCACTCTTTTCGTCCAAAGTTTGACTACTCCCACAGCTTTTCTCGATGCCGTTGGCAGGGGAAAGCTATTAACCTGGACCCTTTAATGCTCTCTGCAAATACGGGCATGCCGATACTTGGATGAAAGACCTGTTTGTAAGCAACATGAATCTGGTATGCAAAGTCCATCAACATTGGTCGACATTTGCAATGGCAGGGTTAAGTATTACCCTATCTCAATCCTAGAATGACATAGCCAAAGGACAGCTTTGTGCTCTTTCATATAGTGAAAATTTGAAACAGGTTTAAACGATACATATTGAAAGACAACTATGTAAGGTATCAGGTCTTTGCTGTAAAGTTGGTGTGGGTCGATCGCCTACATGTATGTAATATTATTTGTACGCAATAACACACTAATGAATATGCAATAATGCACGCGCATCGACCTACGGTTTGGTAACGGGATATTTCATATTTTTTTCCTTCATTTTTTACATAAAGGTCGTTCAATGTTATCAAAGTTCCAAGTCATTACGAGAGGCATGTATGTTCTGCGTATGGCTTTCTACAATGGATCAAATTCTCCTCATGTAACCGGCTTTCGAATGTAGACCTAATTATTCTTTGGGCAAATAAAAATTCGTCACCATTTACATAGGGTGCAGCCATGTAATTTAGGATATTTATATAGAATGAGATGAATATCGGCGATATGCTGAACTTTCGAAGCATGTATGCCATTGAACAAAGTAAACATTAAAAAATCTAAATATAATAACCGCACGATAGCACCGATGTAAAAAAAAATCGCT
This sequence comes from Hermodice carunculata, assembly GCA_964020975.1. NCBI lineage: Eukaryota > Metazoa > Annelida > Polychaeta > Eunicida > Amphinomidae > Hermodice > Hermodice carunculata. The sequence continues at coordinate 78,736,982 of OZ026620.1, read as the reverse complement.
TGTGTTGTAACTGATTGATCACGTCATGCTGAATTTATTCGTTCTCTGGATTTGTCAGCCGTGACTAAAATGTACGTCGGCAAATATTTACTTCATATTTTAGCATATTTCAAGAGCAGTCTCTGTTATGTACAATTCGCGCTGGACTGTTCAACAAATACATAACGGTAAGTACAATCTCAGAACCTTTTTGTCATGCGTGGTTGAGCCTGTTTTGTTTCTTTATTTCTTTCTTTCTTTCTTTCTTTCTTTCTTTCTTTCTTTCTTTCTTTCTTTCTTTCTTTCTTTCTTTCTTTCTTTCTTTCTTTTCACCGATCAAATGTGACTTCTTTACTACGCCGAAACCATACAATTGGTATTGCCATTACAAAAAAGATCTTGTTCATTTGATGCAAACTTATTTTTCCCTGACTGCCACTGTAAGTTAAACAAAGGTTTGAGCTACGATGTGCTGAAACCCAGTCACTATTAACATAATTTCAAAATATTTCGTTGACATAGGCATGTAATTGTGTGGACGTTTTTGCGCATGTGACTTGCCAGGTGAGGTCGTAGGATATTCGCTGGTCGTCCGTGTGTCGTCCGTTTACATTTTCATGCTCTCCAAAACCGTCATCCAGGTCCTCTGGAAACTCGGTGGGGATCTGCCTACGGAGGGTTCCTAATGAATTTGAATTTTCATATGAATTTGTTTATTCTTTGCCAAATCTAAATGCACTTTTTTTAATATCGGTGTTTTTTTTTTAGACCACTTGGCCAATTGCTTTGAAATTGTACAGAAAAGGTTCTGGTCAGGTAACTACACCAAGGCGTTACTGCGTTCAACAGGTGGTTTTGCTTTTTTGTCCATTTTTAGATCAACTGACAGGACAGTCGTCCGTCTGTCTCCAGTCGTTGTCCCTTCGCATTTACATTTGCACTCCTCAGAAACCTTTGACCACATTTTTATCAAACGTCATGGGTTCTACGTTTTGGCGGTATCTACGAAGCTTCCAATCAGTTGACTTGTCAGGCGACTGAGGTAATGTGGTGGTCGCGGCTCTCTGTCCGCCGTCCGCCCGTTGCCCATAGTCCACAATTAACATTTTCGACTTTTTCCGTAAAACTGTAGGCTGATCCCACTTCAAGCTTGGTGGGGATGTATTTTGGATAGGCCTCCTGCAAGTTTATTCAAGTAATCACGCTCCAGTGATTTGGGGCTTTTAAATGATTTATATTTATTTATTTATTTATTTATTTATTTATTTATTTATTTATTTATTTATTTATTTATTTATTTATTTATTCACACCTAAAACCATCTTTTCCGAAACCACTTGGACGTTACCTCGAAATTGCATATTGACATTTCTGGGAACTCCAAGACCTTGATTGGTTCAACAAGTTGTGCTTTTAACGAATTTTTGTGCATTTTTTTTTCTTTTTTCTTTTTTTCTTCTTTTTTTTTTTTTTTACTGTTGTCGACTTCTCCATAAATTGTCACACAAAGTATGTTGAAACTTGTTGAAATTATACCGCATAGAATGGTAAAACAAAGTAGTTCACTGGGTAGTGATACTGTGACTCCCTGATTTTAAACGCATTTTTGCAGTTTGGATATCTCTTGGTGAACGCATGCATTTCGATTGATTACAACGTATGTCAAATGGCGATTGCAATTGCAATTCACAATTTCTTACTTGTCCACAACCGTCCACCAGATCTACTTCAATCTGGTGGGCATGTACATATGTACCTTGGGTAGGTCCCTACTAGGTTTATTCAAACGGTCACGCGTCAACTAATCATCATTACTAGTAGTAGTAGCGGCAGCAGTAGTAATAGTAGTAGTAGTAGAAGTGCTAGTAGTAGTATCATTATTTCAATTTTGAGGAAAATCTTAAAAGGAATCATTTTCTCTAAAAATGTTTAGCCAATTTATTTGAGATTTCGGAAATACACTTCCAGGTATGAGTGCGAGACTCAGACTTAATATGGGTGTTCATCGCGTTTGGAAGATCGCGGAGCCACTTACGTTACATTCAGTGTTCACATGATAACATGAGAACTATGTTGGGCAGGCTCTTCAAACTGCACGTGCTTGTGGTGCGCATTGTAGGGCCAGGCTCAGACAATAAAATAGTGACCTTCGCTGCATTGCCAAAGTAATAAGGCCGCTTACGTTAATTTAACTGCTCATTCTGAAACTTAAGCACAATTTGAGACAGGACTTGAACAGTCGCATGGGTGACCTTCAATTCATTGCGAAGATCACAAGGTTCTTTAGCCAACACAGAGCCCGGGACACAGAGTGACTTCTTTACTCTGCTCTGTTCATATTGGCATAGTTCAAGAGGACCCACTATTCAGTAAACACACATTTCTGGGACAGTTGAGCACGAGCTGTACACACAGTCAGTCATCTTGTTTTGTTGCGGCTCACCAATATCGTTACAAAAAAACGACGAGAAGGGTAGTTTTGTTGCGGTTCAACCTCACAGGAACAAGAATCTTTAAGGGTTCAAATGCTGGACGGTCATGAATGTCCTTGGGCGTAACAGACAAAATTGCAATTTTGCCAAGTGTATCAGATTTGGTTCATGGAGGTTACCTGTACAATCATACAGTACATTCCTCCGCTTTATTATTCCCATCACTGGCGCGACAGAGGTGCAACGTTAGGTTATTTAGCCGAAATGGTGCACAAGTGATGACCCCCCCCCCCCCTTTTATTTTTTCTTTTACCAGAAGCAATTAGGATCGGTGGCAAGTAGTGCACATGTCACTAACGGTAAGCCACACAAATACGTAATATTCAATGTATCGTAGACATCGGATTGAAGATGCTTGTTTTTAATTGTCCCCCGCCACCGAAGGTGGCATAGGGGGACATAGAGTTAGTGAGGATAGGGGGCCTGCCGTCCGTGCGTCCGTCCGTGCGTCCGTGCGTCTGTCCGGGAGCATATCTTTAGAACCCTATGATATAGAATAATGAAATTTATACCAGAGATGCATCATACCATGGGCATGTGCACTGTGTATTGTTTTTGACCTTGACATATTTTCAAGGTCACAGAGCCCAAGAACATATCCATTTTCGTGTAGAGCCTAAGAACATATCCATTTACGTGTGTCTGGCAGCATATCTCTAGAACCATTAGAGATGGAATAATGATAATAATTATACCAGAGATGCATCATACCAAGGACATGTGTGCCATATATTGTTTTTGACCTTGACCTATTTTCAAGGTCACAGGGCCCAAAAAATGTAGTTGAAACCCAGAACTACCAAATTGATGGTTTCAGCTCCTTTCACCACCACACTCAGCACGGACTAGCTATGTACATTAAAGGCAATTCTGAGGAATATTTGTTGAGTCACTCAGCAGAATTACAACTGATGACAAGGTTATACTATCCTCCAAAAGGAAAGCCCCTACTCCTTGTTCTTATCTACAAACCTCCTGCAACATGCAAGACACAATTCATGACTAGGTTTGAGCATGCATTGACCAAAACTACCAGATATGTATCACATTGTCATAGGTGGAGACTTCAACTTGACTTCAGATGATCCCAACATTATCAGAATGACCAAAAAATATGGTCTGCATCACTGGATAACAAACCAATACACACCAAAGGACGCACACTAGATCTCATCTTCACAGCATCATCGTGCAACTGCGTCCATGCTGATGTTTTCCCTTTACCATATACAGACCATATTCATCACTTTTGTCACTTTACATTAAACCGCAAGTATGTATTCAAGCAAGTAGTTTAAGTACCATTATATTGCCATGACAATCCTATTTGAAACATGATTTTCACTATGTATGATTGTGATATATTTTTCATGTCCCAATGTTATAGCTATATTATTTTCTCCATGTTCTTTGTACATACCATATCATATATATAGGAACAAACTTGGTATATGATATCATGCATATAATTTTATGCCTAGGTGGTGCATCCTTTCAACAAGTGCAACCACTTTTGCAACTGTTTGCCCCACTTGATGTTATATTGTATAGGCCCTATGTGCAGCATTTAAAAAATACTGTGGCGGGGGACGTAGATCCTTTGGATCACTGTGCACTTGTTATTTGTTGGTTTGTTCATCAATTCGTTATTATTTCGCTTGATCATTGTTGTGTAACAAGTTGGATAAAATGGAAACGTTTGGTTGCCCTGTGCTGCTACCTGGCGGATCTCTCATAACTAATTTTTAATTGCCGTGTATGTTTTTTGTTTGTTTGACTCTGTGTTTTTGTTTTTGTTTTTGATTTTTGATTTTTTTACTTTGTTTTAAAAAATGTAGCATAAACGTATTTTCCTCGCAAAACTTTTTTGTCAGATTTTACAGGGGCAAGACATCTAAACCCCAATTAGGATGATGCTGCTTGTTCTTCTATTTCTCCAAAACCCTTGACCAGATCCGTTTCCTTTAAACTTGGTGAGATGTACCATGGATAAGTCGCCACTCAGTTTCCTCAAATGGTCACATTTGATTGTTCTTTTTTAAAAAAATCTGATGATATATGTTTGGTCCGATTTGGCAAAAAGCTTTAACAATCTTCTCTGAAGCCGCTCGGCCGATTGCTCCGAAATTGCAGAGGCACACTTCTGAGAATCTTAATTCTTCAAATAATAGATGACGCCGCAACTTTTTTCTTGCGATTTTTTTAGTTCGGCTGATATTTCTGTTAGTGTATTGATCGGGTTCCCGGGTATCCGCCCGCAATGGTCATTTTCTTTAGGTACCCGGATAATAAACTTGTACTCGGATACCCGCAACTTTATATCCTAATAGTGCTAGATACGTCACAACATTGCTTATTTTGTGCATTTCTAGTTCGTTACGGCAATCCAGGTACCAGTTCTACTTCATGGCTTTGTTCTTTGCAATCTGTGAAAACGCGCCAATGTAGCTCATTTACTGGGCCAATAGCGCCATGAGGGTGAACATGAACAATCCATTGCCACCTGATCCCAAGCGCACTTCAGGTTTAGTATGAGAATACTCCTCGGTGGGTGATATTAAATATAACGTTCATTCAAATGTTGAATATAGTGGTTAAAGCACTGTTACAGTGCAAGCATGCAGTTTCCCATAAAGTCCCTGATTTACAAATGATTACTGTGTGAAAATCGGAGTATTTTGTTCTGTGTAAAATAAGCGGTTACCCAAACGGGTACCTGGGTAATTTTTATTACCTGCTATCGGGTACCTGGACAATTTTTAATATCTGTTATCGGGTACCCGGATAGTATAATTTTTCTACCCGTCAATACACTGATGTCTATCAGCTGTTATCCGTCCTTCCAGAATTCACATTTTCGTCTTCTTCTGCACAAACCGTTTACCAATAACCCACATCCACTTCAAACTTGGTGGGGATGCACCTTGAGTAGGTCTCTGTCAAACTTATTCAAATGGTGACGCTCCCGTGATTTTTTTTCTAATCATTTTGGGGGTTCACTTTCTATAACTGTCTTTAAAAATTCCTCTTCTATGAAAGCGCCAGGCCAACTGCTTCCAAAATGCATATGGGCACTTCTGGGAACATCTGGACCTCAATTTATCTAACAGCTGCCAATGAATTTTTTCCCATTTTTTTACACGAATTTTTGTGTTTTTGCTATATTACACTTCTTTTTCAAATCCCCGTATCAGATTGTTCTGACACTTGTTGAAAACTTTCCATGTGGAAGGGTGAATTTGTTCACCAGGTGGCGATACTGTAGATCCATAATTTTAACGAATTTTTCAATGCGGGTACTTGTCGGTGAATGCATGCTACCCAGTTTGTTTGATCATGCTCCTGTGATTTTTTTTCTTTTTTGGTTTATATTTTAACTTGTTTCCTTTCCTTTTTTGGGGGGGGGGGGTAAAACCTTTAAAATTCTGGTTCTTCGAAGGTGCTGAGCCAGTTGCTTCGAAATTGCATGGGGAAATTTCTAGTGACCCTTAGACCTAATTTTATTTCCCAGATAGCGCTGTGTTACCTTGCTTCTGTTCTTTTTTTCTAATTTATTTTAGTCATTTTATTTTATTTTTTGCAACTTTTCGTGTATTTTAACATTTTTCAACTACCAAATAATTGTCTATTGCATTATCTTCAAACTTAATGGAAATGGAATGAACCTGGGCTCGATCTGCACCAAATGTGCTCACTACATGGTGCTGCAGTCATTTCCTATTTTTCAACTGAATTGTCAAAATTGGGCGAAAAATCAGTAAAGGTATGCGCATATGCTAGCATTGTTACAGTAGGGACACATGCAAATCTGGCATACTGGCTTATATCATAGTAATAGTGGATTCTAGGTCCATGGTGAATACACTGATAGGAAGATACCTGTCAGGTTTCTCTTAATGTTAATTTTTGCCTTGAGCAGCTTCGAAAGGTCAAACTAGCATTAAGCTTTATACTTTAGTAATGGTGTATCCTACGCTCATGGTAACTATTGCAAATGAACAGGAAAGACCCTGTGGGTGGGTTTCTTTTGATGTTAATTTGACCTTGAGTGACCTTGAAAGGTCAAACTGATTTATTGGCTTACATCTTGGTAACATTGGAACCTGCCGCTTTTTGTTTAGAAAATGGTGACTCCTCAGCTGCATGACTAAAGACTGATACTGCAAACAGTGATGAGGGTCTCAAACAAAGATGACCTTGTTGTTATTTCCAAAGGTCCCAGGACCGTATCAGTCTGTACATTCAAGGTCCGAAGAGCACGGGACTGACCCAGTCCTCTTGTTTGTGATGTGTGTGTGTGTGTGTGTGTGTGTGTGTGTGTGTGTGTGTGTGTGTGTGTGTGTGTGTGTGTGTGTGTGATTTCACTATTTTCAACTGCTCACACCCTACATGTCGGATTTCCTTCAAACTTTTTGTACGTGGAAATAGATCGCCACTAAATGTGTTCACTATATGGTGCTGCTGACATTTCGCGATTTTTAACGAATCATCAACATAATGATATATTATTAAGAGTATGTGTACATGAAAACATTGTTAATCTAGCATAGCAGCAAATCTGACCGTATTGGCTTATGGATAGGAGATGCCACGCGTTATCCGGATTTATAATACAGGGTTTCAGAATACATCATAATAACAAGTGGTATCTCCTATTTAAATCATGCCTCTTTTGTCACTGCCACAATTTTACAGTTGGAAACACTTTTCACCACCTAAATACAAACAAATAATTTAGAACTAGTTTTTGACGTGCCTGTGCACCCACGTGATAGATCTTCCTTGGCACGATACACTGAGCACGTTAAGAGATACAAAACGTGCCTCAACAAACAGGGATGATGGTTTCAAGGAAATGTAACCTTGGCATTATTCCGAAGGTCAAAGGACCACTAAAGTCTGTGCATTAAAGGTCAGCTGAGCGCTAGACTATCACAATCGTTCTGTTTTTTTGTTTATTTATTTATTTATTTATTTATTTATTTATTTATTTATTTATTTATTTATTTATTTATTTATTTATTTATTTATCTATTTATTTATTTATTTGATTATTTGTTTGTTTGTTTGTTTGTTGGTAGATTTTTTTTAGTTTATTTATTCATTCATTCATTCATTTACAACCGCTGATCGAGGTAACCACGCCCAGTTGCAACAGAAATATAGCTATTGAATTTTTTAATCATTTTATTATTTGCACAAGATTATTACCCAGGATATGTATACCCTCCGGCAACAGCAAATCTTCTCAAAGAGGCTTATATTCCTTTATTCGGAGCTGCCCGCATTCACTTTTTTATGAGTACGCTCCCAAATTTGGCATGCTCGCAGTCTCTTTGAACGTGAAGGGATGAAAACATCAGATGCACTGCAGGTAATCCAATCAGAATAAATATGCTTTAAACTTTATAACTGTTGGATACACAATAATGGGGTTTAGTGGTACACACATGAAAAAATAATTTCAGAAAAAGAAATACTGCATTGTATTCTATCTATAGATTAACAGCGATGTTTTGCTGCAGATCTCCTGGGGAATTTTTATAAATTGATTTGCTATGTCCTTTCTTTGAAAACTGCACACAAGAACTTACAATGGATCATGATTTGAAAACTTCATAAAGCAGAATGAATGTATGGACCTGTATAGGTGGCCTGCGTCGTATCATATAAAACGCTAGTCAATATTTGCCTATTACTGACCTGCTCTCCTGGAAAATAAACAGATGCTAATTGACGTCGTGTTGAATTTGATTTGTATTTGGTGTTGGATAATTATTGAACCATTTTACCATGACGGAATGCATCGTAGATATTTAGCTGTACCTTTGTATTTAATCATCGTTAAGTTCATATGGATAGATAGATAGACAGACAGACAGACACAGAAAGAAAGACAATCAGACACATAGATAGACAGACAGACAGAGAGATAGACAGACAGACTGACAGACAGACAGACAGACAGATAAATAGATAGAAAGATAGATAGATAGATAGATGGATGAATGGATGGATGGATGGATGGATAGATAGATGGATAGATAGTTAGATAGATAGACAGACAGACAGACAGATAGACAGATAGATAGATAGATAGATAGATAGATAGATAGATAGATAGATAGATAGATAGATAGATAGATAGATAGATAGATAGATAGATAGATAGATAGATAGATAGATAGATAGATAGATAGATAGATAGATAGATAGATAGATAGATAGATAGATAGATAGATAGATAGATAGATAGATAGACTTTGGTCTTGTGGTGATCAAGGTCTGCTTGAATCAAGATGATACATATCGGAGAACCAAAGCTGAATATGTATGTATGTATGTATGTATGTATGTATGTATGTATGTATGTATGTATGTATGTACAGTGAAAACTCATTATAATGACACCATTTGTTCCCTTAGAAATTTGTCGGATAACTGAATATGTCAGATAAATGAATCAAACGAAAAAATGAACTTTTGCCATTCAAAACTTGTGTCATTATAATGAATATGTCGGGTATCTGAGTGTCATTATAATGAGGTTTCACTGAATGTATGTATGTATGTATGTATGCATGCATGCATGTATGTATGTATGTATGTATGTATGTATGTATGTATGTATGTATCTACTTTACTGAAGGCTTGACCTTGTATGAGAAGTTCCAGTGAGAACGAGATTGTAGCTGACCTATCATCACACTGCCTAAACAAGCGTTACTTGCGTCATTTCATGTTAACCCTTTGTTTGATAGTATTTCTGTAAAATCGTGTGTTGATAGACCATATTTTTCTTTCGAAGTCACAATAGCTTATCAACTCATCTGCGCTATGGCAACTATTACCATCAAACATTTCTTGCTCCTCTTTGACAAGAATTGGCTTTGAAATTCTTAGATATTTTAGAGATAGTTTGAAATCGGGTATACTACTCCCGGCTGGAATGATGTTGCATCATTTAGATTCTTTTGACCCGAAAAAGCCATTGAAACAGAATGATTTTGATTAGTTAGGCGACACTGTCAGTAAAATTACGGTCCGTTGTGGTTAAGCCAATAGGCCATTAGGTACATTTTGATACGAGTCTCATATCTCTGTTGCAAATACATTGGATAAAAAGTAAAATTGTATGACCACAACAATAGCTTCTTTCTAAATTTGAATATTATCTGTAATTGATTGTTTACTTGCTCAATGCATTGGGATGAACAGCTCGACAGGTAGGGGATTTTACAGGTGGGATATGCAATATCGTTAACACGTACTTAAAAATACAAAAATGGGCGAAAGAAAAGACAGGCAGAGAGTCAGACACCGATAGAAAGACATAATAAGAGAGACAAATAGACAATTCAGTGAAGATAGATAGACAGACGGATAGACAAATAGATAGACAGATTGATAGATAAACCAACGAACGAGCAAGCAAATAATAAATAAATAAATAAATAAACAAATAAATAAATAAATAAATAAATAAATAAATAAATAAATAAATAAATAAATAAATAAATAAATAAATAAATAAATAAATAAATAAATAAATAAATAAATAAATAATCGAACAAGCGATCTGATAAAATATGATAGTTTTAATGTGCCCGGATGATTTATATGTATTATACAGTCAAACCTCATTATGATGACACTCAGATATTCGATATATTCAATATAATGACAGAATTATTTCATGGGAAAAAGTTCATTTTCTTTATTATTTGATTCATTTACCTGACATATTCAGTCATCTGGCACTTTTTAGGTAACAGATGGTGTTATTATAACGAGTTTTCATCGTATTTGGTCTTGAAATGAATAAAAACACAAAACAAAACAGAAAAGGATATTTAAGTAAGATACTCAGCATCAAACTTTGTGAAGGAATGAAAACTATCATGAGGCTTACCCTACATATGAAGAATAAAATCCGAAGACGTTGTGTGTGCACTAATTGCACAGACGCCATGCGTGTACAATAGGTTTGTGCGTATATGTGTCAACACTACCCGTGTCAAATATTGTGCAATGGAATGGAAAGTCGACCTCGCAAGTGTGCCGTGAGGGATGTACTGTCTCGGCAGTTATGCAATGCATTCTACTCCACCAATTAAAGCACAAAGCCTGGACCCTGTTGATGGGTTTCAGCATATGTTCCGCTGAAACTCGCCAACAATTACTTTCGACTTCTAACATCGTTTTTTTCCGGGGATCTACTGGGCATGTTTTTGGTTCAAGGCGCATTGATATATCAGTAATACGCCCTCAATAGCAAGTGTTTTCATAATGAAATGTGTCTTTGTATGTCGATGTGCACTGGAACGCCTGCGGAGCGTATATAATGGACAGATAAACGGGCCAACTTGGGACTATGGATTTGAATTGGATATTGGCAATACGAAAACGTTCTTTGTCGGACATTATCATCTATATATTGACAGGGGCGAATTCATAACCGTTTGTGTAGCGTAGAAGGACTGCCCAGCACAAGAAACCTAGCGGTAATGTACCCAAAAATGAACAGGTAAGTAACAAAGCAAGTATATATGGTGAACGGATGTCTTCAGAATTATGCTATATAACGGTAATAGGTCACTTGGAGGAGTTTAGATCAATATCGTGCCGAGAGAGAGCATAAATGGATTTCATGCAAAATAAGTGTTTTATATATATGACTGGAAGAAATGACCCAAACTATTTTTGCAAGAGAAAGGGACAGCCAACGTTTGACACATAGTTGAAGCGGTTTGTGGCAGCTGATGTCCGTGCTAGACTAGTAATGAGAATGCAAGGACAAGCTGTTGCGCTATAGTAAATAGCATATATATATGTACACAATAAAGAATGAGAAAACCGTTTGATTAAAATATCATGCGCGATATGGGATGCTTTACATTTGGTTATGCTCTCATAAGGACGTCGATGTTTCTTTAGATCCAGTGAGAAACTGTACAAATTCTCATTTGCTCAGAAAAAAAGGTCTGTCATTTGAACGTACAGCATATAAATAATTTGATAAATAATTAAAAGCCAAAATATACAAAACATGCTCATGTGGTAATATCGCTAACCGGGCAGCGTAATGCAGCGTGGAGACCATTGGAAACATATTGGAAATTGTGTATTGCGGGCAATATCAATCACAAATCGTAGGGCTAAATACATATTGTTGCATACGCATACTAATTTTTATCATACATTTCTAGATGTCCCAACTGTTACGCAATATTATATTTTGTTATAATATTACTTAGTCTTGACTTCTCGCCTGTTACCCCTCTCTTTTCTATTTTATTTTATATGTTTTTTTTTTTTTTTTTTTTTTTTGTGAGAAATGAACTAAGCTCATCTGGGTTTGCATTTTTCTTGTGCTTTTTGCCAATATATCTCGATGTACTATCAGCATTAAGCTTCACTGCACTTCACATACAATGGTTTTTGACACTTTGTCCCGTCACGTTTATAATGTTATCACAGAATATTGGGAAATATTTTGCCCTAAAATTTGACCCAAAGTATACAAAGATTAACCATGTTTGCCCGTCAGCTTGACCTGATCGACACAGAAAACACCTCTCAGAATCCGCTGGTCACGATTACAGATGAATGTAACATTATGTATTTTCATATACTGCACTCGTTAATTTTATTGTTGCCCCAGCTTACCGATACATGTGATATTGTGTATGTTTATGAACTACTCTCATTGACTGTCATTCTAGTTTATACAAGCCCGTCACATCTAGCATATTTATATAGCCTACTACACTCATGTGTTCTTCCTGTGATCCACGAATGCTTGTCACATTCTGCATATCCATTATACTAAACTCATTTGGTATTGCTCTGGTATATAAATGCATGTCACATTCTGTATGTCCAAATACAACACTACACTCATTCGTTGCTGCTCTGGTTTGTAAATACATGAGATATTGTGCATGCGTGTTTACTGCATTTATCTGGTATTGCTCTAGTTTATTCATATGCCACAGTCACTGTGGATGTCTGTAGATATATATGACACAGTGGATGTCTATACATGTATATTGTACCCATTTGTTGCCTGCCCCCGCCCCCCCCCCCCACTTCTCCGCGCGCTTTTTGGTCTAATCTTTAACATCACTGATTTGAGGGAGACCATAACCATAAACATATGACATGAATTTGCGATAATATAACACGTGTATCCTTCAGATATCTTTGGTCCGTTTTAGGTAATCACACACAAGGCCCTTGATTCTTTTATGCAGGAATCCAATGATGCTTGTCCAGTTTGTTAGAACAAACAAATAAGTGGACGTTATGGAGGACTTTCACAGGGAAGCCTTGTAGAATAGTCTTCCTCTCGAATTGATTTATGCTTTTGGGGATTAATGCACAAGAATGTAGTTATCGTACCAGCTACACCACTGAAAAGTTAGGTACTTGTTTGTGGACAGGTGTCAGTACTTGTTGGTGAACAGGTGTCAGTATTTGTTGATGGACAGGTGTCAGTACTTGGTGGACAGGTGCCGGTATCTGTTGGTGGACAGGTGTCAGTACTTGTTGGTGGACAGGTGTCAGTACTTGTTGATGGACAGGTGTCAGTACTTGTTGGTGGACAGGTGTCAGTACTTGTTGATGGACAGGTGTCGGTACTTGTTGTAGACTGGTGACAGGAAAGTATGGGTGAGTGATACCAGTACCTAATTTCGCAGATGATAAGTTACCAGGAAGGTGGGATGCATGTAGGTGTGGGTGGGCACGGTAACCAAGCGAGGTATATACCGCTAGGTACATACGGTCAGGTACTAAATAATTACTTGTGAAAAAAAATCTTCTTCACCATAATGAATTTCATCACCTTCCAAAATTGCTTGGTCAGGTGCTTAGGAAAACTCTCTCTCTCTCTCTGTCTCTCTCTGTCTGTCTGTCTCTCTCTCTCTCTCTCTCTCTCTCTCTCTCTCTCTCTCTCTCTCTCTCTCTTGGTTCTGTCTGATCCGTGGCGCCCTATGTGTGTAAGTTTTTTTAGCTCAGCTTACTTGTCAGTCAGCTGCGCTTATAGGATGGTCAGTCGTCCGTGCGTCTTCAGTCCGTCCACAATTCACGTTTTCTACTTTTTCAGAACCGTCAGCCAGATTCACTTCCGCCTTGATGGGGATGTACCTTGGGTGGGTCTCTACCAAGTTTGTTCAAATGGTCATGCTTTGGTTATTTGCGGGATTTTTTAATGAATTTTTATTTTATCATGGGGGGGGGAGGGGATCTTAATAAATCTTTTTCTCCGAAACCGCTCGCCCAATTGCTTCAATATCACACAGGAACAGTCCTAAGGACTCCTACTTCTTAATTCATTCACCATGTGGCGCTGAATTTTTTCTTTTCTTTTATGATTTTTCACGTGTGTGGGTTTTTTTTTTGTTTTGTTTTGTTTTTTTGGTTTTTTTTTTTTTTTTTTTGGTTTTTTTTTTTTTTTTTACCATTTTCTACTTCTTCTGCAAAACCGTCCCTCGGATTAAGCTGAAGCTAGTGTATGTTCATTGTGGAAAGGTCAAGCAAAGTTGTTCACTAAGTTGCACTGCTGTTCATTCCTGATTTTTAACGATTTTTTTTTTTCAGTTTGGGTACTTGTCGGTAAAGGCACCTTTCATATTGATTACTATGTAAGTCAATTGGCATTCTAAAACTTATTCACATTTTCGACTTTTTCTCCAAAACCGTCAACCAGATTGACTTCAATCTTGGTGGCACCAAGTCAATTGGCATTCTAATGCTAGTACACATTTTCGACTTCTTCTCGGAAACCGTCAACCAGATTGGTTTAAACATATTTATTACAACACAATTGGGAAACAGGGGGAGCCCTATATAAATCCCTCTTGTACATACAAAAGTACAGAGTAAGTTTACAAGAGACAATCGTCAACCAGATTGACTTCAAACTTGGTGGTAATGTACCTTGGGTGCATCTCTGCCAAGTTTGTTCAAATTGTTACGTTCCAGTGATTTTTTTATATTTTATGATTTGGGGGATGAAAATCTTTAAAAAAGTTTTCATAGGAAAATTTAACGTCGAAATGTCTTGCAATGATTATAACTTACATAATTTTGGCCAGATTTGTGTCAAACTTGGTAGGGATGTACCTTTGATAAACGTCAACCAAAGGTTTGTCCTATCCCAAGTTCACAGAACCACAAGTGTGTTGAGTCTCTGGGTCATCTGGGTGTGGGTTGTTCACAAAGCCCTCTTGTTTTTTGTTTCATTTTGTTTTTCTATTCGATTGTGTGTGTGTCACTGTTCAATCTTTATTGGAATGTACCTGGACTAAATGTGCATTGTTTTCCCTGGATAGTGCTGCTGGAATTTCCTAATTTTAATGAATTATTGATTTGTATTTGAAAAAATGACGAGCAAAACGCGAGTACATTTTTTTTTTCAAGAATAGACCGATAAGAAAGTTTGCGGACTTCACTCCAGTATAACTTTACCTTTATGTCCTGGTCATGAGTCATCGAGATTTTTATCGTAAAATTTTAACTAACAGGGAGAAACAAGAGGCTTCTCTGCTTCACTGCATTGAAAATATGAAATATGAGATGCTTGAAACAATTATCTTTCAAATGAGCAAAGGTTTAATGTAATGTTAAGTATCTAAAAGGCAACTGTGTAGTATGCAACCTATTTGTGTATCGATGCATATAGAAATAGATACGTTACTGGCTTGTGTGAATTAAAAATAAAACAATAACAAATGGCTCCCTTTGCATTATAACAGTATCAGCTGTCCATATTAACAAGAATCTATAAGGAAAACGGACCTTGGTAATGGTAAAATAGTAAAAAATAACTGCTTCAGTGTAACAACGGATATGCCTACACGTTTTTTACAATGCTGCAATTTTGTTAAAAAAGATAGAAAAAAGAAAGAAAAAAATACTGGAGAGGGCAAAAATATTACAATGATCAAACTTGTGACTAAAGATGTTATTTTTTTCTACAGAATGTTTATCTGTGACACTGGATGCTAGAAATTGCTGGTTCTAGCGATTATCAACTTCGTGTGTCGTCAATTTCTCGTTTTAGAAATTCCCAACACCCTGTGTGACTTGTAAATCTGAAGCTTCGCATTGCGACAGTTTGCTCTCACCTGCCATTGTCTGTGTCGCCTTGATCCTGGTTCAATTACGCAGATAATTAAAAAAAAAATACAGATACTCATTTCTTCCTAAGAAGACGACACGAACTACTCAGTAAGTAAAGAATATCGAAAGTAACAACATTTATGCATTTAACACAGTACCCTGCACTTTTTTTAGTTTGATAAATCCGTTTTAAAAATATTGCTGATATTCACAAACTGGAGTAAATTTGTCACAAAATTTTCAGTCGTGTTCTTAATTGATTACAAAATCGCAAAGGAAATGCAACATGTAATATAATACTCATATATATATATATATATATATATATATATATATATATATATATATATATATATATATATATATATATATATATCGTATCCGGTGCGCTCAGGGTGCATCAATGCAACCCAAGCGCGCCTAGGAAAATATGCTCTTTTTTCTGCGAAACTACTAAAATGCTGGAGCTTCACTGAAATTTCGATTCTTGGGGATATGAATATGGGAATCATAATATTGCAGGTAAGTATGACCTTAATTGTGATTGGCGCTCGAACACTTGTACAAGACTTATTTCGAGTGCTTCATAGGTCGAGTAGTGTGTAGACAACATCATTATTCCATTTTTCTGTTTCCTAATGCTGTTTGATCTTATAAGGAGTGTAATTTGTCCGGTAGCAGGCTTGCTTAGTTCATGTGAAATATCTAGTCTGCAGTAAAGGTGCAATGTTCTGTCAAATTCTATCCACCATAGTCTCATTACCGTTACTATTTATAAGCAATATGAGGGTTCCACGGGGAATTAAATGTTTCATGCAAAACACATAATTGTTGTTCTAAGTTTCAAATGGATGTCACTGTCAATCGCTATTTTTCATTTATTGCTTGTTTGTTTGCTTATTTGTGCGTGCGTTTATTTGTTTATTTTCGTATGTTCGTTCGTTCACGGAATCGCAGAGAGGATATCTACCCAGTGGGTAACATCTAGACTTGCACAAGTCCCTGGTGCATGTCCCTATTTTCCCATTCCGCGGTCCCACCCAGAAGTGCGATACATTTTCCCCTCCACAAAGTTAACTGAATAATATTATGCCAACTACACCGTGTTATTGAGTAGGTCCTACTGTTATTATTTTTTTTTTTTTAACTGGTCGACACTGCCGCCGTGTTGGTTTCAACAGTAGCAGCTATTGAGTCCTGGTCAGTTCTGATCCCATTATCATTGCGAGTGGAAACTGGTCTTCGATGAATGCATGGCTAGTCACTGGCCACGCAAGCCAGACAAAGCTGACCGTCTCCCTCCGCCTGACGCGGTGCACTGCAATTAATCCTTCATTACACAGTAGCTCAATTAACAGCTTCTGAAGAGGAGTGCGTTATGACCGCTCGCTTGTCTGTGTGATAAGTTACACAGTGCAGACCGCCGGGCGCTAATCTTCTGGAGTCAATGTTATCTGGTTATATACACGTTCCACGCCAATCAGCTAGGTAACTTGAAGGGTCTACCTGCATTGTAACAGAATAAGGCTACGACGAGTGTTTAATTAAAATTTAATTTGGCAATGAATTTGATTTTAAATAAAATACGGAAGACAGTCCAGTGAGACTCGAGCAAGTCTAGGTAACATCTTGCAAATGAAAATCATTGGCCAAACGCGGCTACCTGGCAACCACAACTCAAAGTAGCTTGCAAACAGTCGCACCAGGCACCATAAATGGAACGTACATGCCCCCAGTCCTACTCACAGAATACGTCGCTCACCGTTACCACACATAGTGTCGTTTCGCCACGTTAATTGCAAAAATCTCCCGCACATAAATATTAATTTAAATTTTGTGACGACAGCTCCGTGACATTGGGCTTGAGACAGAAACACACACAATCCCACCTCAACCTTAACCTTGAATTAAATGAAAAAAATGAGCTTGTAAAAAGCATAACTGGTTCCACTAATGCCTGTATTGATTGACATAGGTTTTGCCCTTTTATTCCACAGGGGGCAATGTTGAAGTGCCTCACCGTAAAATTAAAGTGCCTCATCATATTCACGTAGTAACTCCGTCTCTTTGTATTCCGACACCAATACAGCATAGATATATTCAACTGCATCACATTAAAAATGACGCATGCATGTTTTCTTATTTATCTTCATTAAATGTTGTCTGAACTCCGCGATGTTTGCACACAGGTAAACTGGGTGTTACAGATAGACATCATACAAAACAAGCAAAACAGGTACTTCTTTGACGGAAGACATCCGCTTTCTTTCTTTCTTTCTTTCTTTCTTTCTTTCTTTCTTTCTTTCTTTCTTTCTTTCTTTCTTTCTTTCTTTCTTTCTTTCTTTCTTTCTTTCTTTCTTTCTTTCTTTCTTTCTTTCTTTCTTTCTTTCTTTCTTTCTTTCTTTCTTTCTTTCTTTCTTTCTTTCTTTCTTTCTTTCTTTGGAAAAGAAGCAGAACATATCGTTCTTTATACAGGCAGAAGCGGAACCAGTTCTACCTTTTACCCCCTCCCAGTGAAAAGTGAGCAAAAAACACCCACACCAAGTTGAGTGTGACCGTCACAATGATCGGTTTGCACCAAATGTTGATTGCTGGACTGCATTGAATAACTCTCTTTGTGTTTATGCGTGTTGTGCATTTACTAAAATCCTTTCCCAATACATGCCTTATGAAAGAACAAAGAGCTAAACTAAGACTATTTCGTTTCGTTGGCCTAGTACAAAAACGGTTGTAACTACAGCTACACTTTTGGAAATTATTGCCGTCTTATTTGTTTATCCTGGTGCACATATAAAGAATGTCTGAAGTTTCGCTTTGTAAACTAATACAAATATATGCCTTCACATCAACAGCCAGCGGGAATTCAAAGTTGTCGCACCTCTCAAGTTATTGACATTTTGGTTTAATTCCCAGGAGACTTCTTGTGATCCTATATCAACTCACTGTCGAGTTGGCCAGCTTGTATTATGAATTGAAGGTCGGAGAGGCTATGCCAGGGTCAGAGTTATTGTGTTTACGTTGCTGGCGATAAGAAATGATAATATTCGGCATACAGGTGTCCGAACGACGCGCAGTTGTATGGTGACTGGATAGCCAGTTTGATTTTATCCTCGTCACAGCGCCGGCTGTAAGATCATTATGCGCTGCAACCTCACGGGTTGCGCAGGTGCAATGTTTCTCTTGGGGAGACTTTTGTGAAGGCATTGAAGCAGATAAAGAACACAACAAACTTTGACATATCAAGATCAGGGCATTGTGAGTCTGGACCCAGAGCCCTATGGCTAATAGTGGAGACCACAAATGGACTTGCGGTCAGTTCTACTCAAGTGGTGAATGTATTAGCGGAATGAGTGAATACCTAGATGAGCAATTACCAAAATTGGTCTGTCAGGCCTTTCCGATGATCGCTGGACATTACCCTAATCCAAGACATTGATTGACCATCGGTGGCATTGATCTGACAAGTGGTACATGTCATTAGAATTTGCGTTTATGTATACGAAGAGAAGAGGATTTACCAAATATTGTACGTTCTCTGGGGCTTAAAAAAAGTCTTCTTATATCATACAGCGCAGACAAAACAAACGATTCTATTTGGAGTAACATGACAACCCTAGAATAACAACAATGTGCAAATACCTTTAGAAGACAAGTTTCTACCGCCAGTTTATGACTTTGGGCAATAAAAGTATCACTGTTTTATCATTATTAGATAGAGTGGAGCACCTTTGTCACGTTCTAGCGTCATGCCAAAAAAGTAATTCCAGACAGGTGGTCGCATAATTTGCAACGAGCATACCCAGGGAGAACTTGGTAACCGAGTACCATATACAATGTAATCTAGTTTTGTTTTATTTGTCTGATGACTGGAATGTCATCCCATGGACGTCCTATATGGTATGTCCACGGTCATAGGCAATGATTATCCGCAGGGCAGCCAACACGGCTCTGGGGGGAACGTGAACACTGTGTGCCTTGTCTCTGATTTGATACGCGGGATGTTTTACATATAAGTTGGACCAAGTACGCAGAAACAACACCGTTTCGTCCACGTGTGGTAAATCAATGGAACCGGTATGTGAAGGAAATGGCAATACATAAATATAACCTACTATCTAGTATCTCTTCGGACACACAGCTATTTAATTTGCATATCTGTAGTTGTTTCGTCATTCGGTCCCCGGGGACATTTGTTTTACATCACATTAACATCACAGGTGACAGACTGGACAGACGAAAGAAGACGAAGTCTAGATTACGGAACAGACTTTTACTCTGCTGTTCATGCCCACCTGAAGTGAACTTTGGCGCCACGTGGGGATACTTCCACTTGCTAGCAATGTAAACATTGGGGATACAATGAACTTATATGTTTTTATCTTCTTGTCACATTAAGAATTTATTTAAAAAGAAACGTTCCAGAACAATGACTACCAAAAGGAATTTACAAATGGCGGACATTCGAGCCCCGCTGTTGGCTGCGCCCAAAGTCCCACAGGTAAAAGAAAATTTTACTAGCGTTTCATTCTTGAAGTATTTTATTCCTTGTTAGTTTTTTTTGGCTGCTTCGCCTTCAGCTCGAGCGCCGATGACAGGGGTGGCTTATGAACACTAAAAACCATAGAGCTATTATCCGCATAATCACTGTATGCTGAAAGCAAATCAGGATGGAACTCCCAAAGATGCTTTCACTGCATACATGTACACGTGCCGGCTCAATGTTACCGATATTCTCTTGTTTTCACCACTTACAATTTATGGTTTGTCAGTGCATGCAGCTGTAATAGCTTTATTGTCTGCTTCTCCAGGGTCTGCTTCCAACCGAGATCTTAGTTATTTATTTTTTGTCGAGCACAATAGAAGAGGAGGAATGGCCAGCCTTATCACTTTCGGTATTTGATCACCGTGAAAAGGACCAGTCAAGTACAACGTGGCCAACTACCACGCACAAATAAATAAAATAAAATAGAAATGGTCCCATTGTCATTGTTTAGCCAAACCAATAGTGCGTCACAAACAATATCTCACCTAAGTATACACGCGGACGGTACGGGACGGAGAGACGAAGCAGGGGAAATGGTGAGAAAGGAAGTAGCAAGTGGTAAGACACACCAGTCGGGGGTCAATATGTCAGACACCGTTCAGTGTGCCTGTGTGTCCCGGGTTTGTGCCAACAAAGAATAAAGACCGTTTCCTGAGGGACTCTAAATTCCTTCCTCCCTCACTGTCCGCTTCTGTCTGTTTCCTTTGTGTCAAAGGTGAAATGAACATTAAATTGCCGTAGGCCATGTTCAACTTATTAAGCCAGTTAAAAGTCTTGAAAAGTAATATGTAGTTTTAAAATTACTCTTGACATATTGGATGTTTAATGGAATGGAACGTTGACTATGGAACTAGGGAAGTGTCATATGGCAGCTCTCTTGTTCAACATGTCCATTTTTGGCTCACAATTGTTGGAGAAAGACACGTGTCTACCTTATTCTGGTAAAGGCAGATCTAATGTACGTCCTTAGCGTATAGTTTATGTTTAAAATGAAAATTAAAATAAATGCCAACAGTTTTCTAAAATTTAATAATGGATGTCATCACGTGGGAACTGAAATGTATGTATCCCACTCGGAGGTAAACTTATTATAGAGTTGACAGTACAGAAATATATATATATATATATATATATATATATATATATATACATATATATATATAATTATATATATTCTTCAAAGAACGGGATGGTTGATTTGGTTTGGAGGAAATTTCATAAAGACTTCTGTAAATTCATTATGTCTGTATGCCAACACAGACATATTGTTTTTCTTTCTTTCTTTCTTTCTTTCTTTCTTTCTTTCTTTCTTTCTTTCTTTCTTTCTTTCTTTCTTTCTTTCTTTCTTTCTTTCCTCCTTTCTTTATCTCTCTTGCTTTCTTTCTTTCTTTCTACAGACAGTGAATGATATACTTGGGATCTGGCGCTAAACCAAATATCTCAAACAGGCCAGGAGCACTACTATACTATTTCAGTTGGCAGCCAACTTCGGCATTGTTGGGTCGGTACCAGGCAATCGAATCAGCACGCCGAAGATCTTTGTTCCAGGCAATCGAATGAGTACGCTAAAGACCCTTAGTCTTCGTCCCACTCTCCCAAACCCTGTTCTGTGCTTGGTGAATCGGTAGCTAATTTTTGTGCTTGTTTTGTATTGTATCCCCGTATGTTATCCATTGCTTTACTTTGGATATGGTAGCGACCATTGATTTACTTGGGATATTGGAGTGTTCATTAATTTACTAGGGGTATGGTAACAATACTAACATCCACCACTTTACTTTGGATATGCTAGTGACCATTTGAATACTTGGGATATGGTATTATCCGGTGTTTTACTTGGGATATCGCAACAGCATTAATTTTGATTTACTTGCGATATGATAGTGTCCAGCAATTTTCCTAGGGATATACTAATATCAATTGCTCCCGGCTTCTGAATACCATATCCGCATCCAGACACATACGGTGGTGTTATTGGTAAGCTTCTTGGGGCTGCACATCTAATGGACACACCACCAGTTGTACAATTTAATCTATGCTTATCAGGGACACTCAGAAAATTTTAAAGTTAAATCAGTTGAAGATTATAAAAGATAGAAGAGGCATTCCTGTTCAATTTCTATGTGTGCGCAGCGAACGCATCCAATGGAAGGTGCAAAATTTAAATTTATGCTTATTTTGGCACACTTGGAAATCTTAAATGTTGAATATTTTCAAACATTATGGATAAGAGTATGAAGCCATTTCAATCCACAGACTTGTGCTATAAACTGGGCATCCAATGAAATAAAAGGAAAACTGTAGAATTTGACTTTATGTTAGTTAGGCACTCTTTCTAACTTTAAATTTGGAATATTTTAAGAAGTGTTCACGATAGAGATGTCAGTCCTGTTCAATTCTTTGGTTTGTGATATGCTGCAACCAATTAAATGGCAACGAAAGTTACAGAATTTAAATTTATGCTACTTAGGCCCATTGTAAGTTTTAAATGCTGAACCATTTCAGAACAATTAAGATGAAGAATCCTGTCAAATTTCAATTCAAAGGATTTTGTTCAAGACACATTTGATTATCATTGAAGTTAAGTTTCGACGATGTAAGTTTTGCTAATTTTCAAGGTATACAGAACTGCTGTCAAGCAAATCTTTTTTTTTTTAAAGTTTCTTATTCTCCTGTTTTGCAGTAAATTTATTCACCTAAAATTAATATCCACTAAAAGCGTTAATACAGATAATCGAGGAATATCAGATGCAGTTAATTAATTTTGAATGGCGGAGTTTTTTGGTACTTCGTTTCAAATATCAAAATTACACACAACACCTGGCAGAGGTAGGAGGGCTATATGGATTATCTATCGATTTCCAGATTTTGTATTTTCTTCATAGTAGTTTCATTTGAGACAGATATTCTTGTATGGAGCCTGAAATACTGAGGCACAAATGATAAAGTTTACAGGGAAAATCCATCGATTTTCGCATTTTGTTCGGCTAATATAAGTACATCTGTTGGGGTTGCCATGCAAATATGTCCATTTTATGAATAAGGTTTGGACCTAAGCGGCTTATATACATTCGGTTGCAAAGAAATACAAAGCCACAAGATGGTATTTTTGTGAGGCTACAGTGAATAGATTTATGAAACAATGGAGAACACTGGAGCTCTCGAAAAAGTGTTTGATATGCAAATTGCCTACTGCAACTCAAATAGAGTTTGAGTTGCGGCTTCAATATTGGTACTGTTCCACTGTACGTTTTGGTCTTGTAACAAAAAAATGAAAGAAATAAAGACACATTTGGATTTACCATATGGACGAACTTGTCCATTTGAAGTCACAGGCTACCATCAGTGAATCAATCCCCTGTTCTGAATAGGGAGGGGGGAGGGTTGATATTGCTCGTGAGGGGGGAGGGTTGATATTGCCCGTGAGGGGGGAGGGTTGATATTGCCCGTGAGGGGGGAGGGTTGATATTGCCCGTGAGGGGGGAGGGTTGATATTGCCCGTGAGGGAGGAGGGTTGATATTGCTCGTGAGGGGGGAGGGTTGATATTGCCCGTGAGGGGGGAGGGTTGATATTGCCCGTGAGGGGGGAGGGTTGATATTGCCCGTGAGGGGGAGGGTTGATATTGCCCGTGAGGGGGAGGGTTGATATTGCCCGTGAGGGGGAGGGTTGATATTGCCCGTGACTTATTCTCAAGTAACCAGACTACATGTGGATCACATTGAATCACGGACGGGCGTGCCGCCTGTTCCCTTGATCCACTTCAATTCGCCTCCCTGATCGAACCAAATCCTGACATCATGACCCTCTCTGGTAACCCCCCCCCCCCTTTTTTTTTTTTTTGGATGTACCTGGGAACATACAAAAGGAAGCGTATGGTGCCTGTGTGGTCCCTTATGAAACCTCAACGTAGACCTTGACGCAATCCCCAAACATCAAATGCCCATATAACGTAAGCGCGGGTTGTAGCCCGATGATAAAATTTTAATCCCCCGACACTTTTAAGCAAGTTATCAAATTGGTCATATGCAAGCTCTATGTTACAACTCATGAAGAACTGTTTAAATTCTAAATGAAGGCCTGTCTTCAATTGATTCATCATCTACAGATCGGTTGGTAACATGTAATGCTCTCAAAACTGATTCAATGTTGATATCTCGGGGAAAAAAACAAATTCATGACCTTCCCCTCGTCTTCCAAAACCAACATTTACACAGCGTAGATCAGCACAGACAGCTTGCGATCTGACCTGCGATGGAGCGATCACGCTGAATACATTTTCGCTTAAGTATCTAATGAAAACTCTACTGTATTGCCTCGACAGAGAGACCCTTGGAACAATCTACACTTCTTTTATCCGACCTTTAGTGGAGTATTGTAGCAGAGTCTAGTATGGCTGCACGCAAGCGGATTAACAAAGTTTAGAGAGCATTCAACTGGATGCTGCCGGCGTTATATGTGGTGGTATGCAAACAAGTCGGAAGAAAAGATATATGAAGAAACATGGTTTCAAACTTTAGCGAAACGAAGAGAAAGTAGAAAATTGATCCAAATGTATAAAATTGTTCATCGACAAGTTCCAACATATCTGAGTGGTATTAACCCCTTTGATCAAAATCAAAATGCACGCAACACCAGACAGTCGGAAATTGTACCCCATTTTAGAGCCAGAACAGATTTACTTAGCAACCCTTTCTTTCCCAGCGCAATCAGACTCTGGAACCAGTTGCAACTTGATTGTCAGAAAAATTCCAGCTCCCTTGAATACTTCAAAAGAAAGATAAAAATTGTTGATCCTCGCTGAGTAAGGCAGATAAAGTTATATTTTGTAGAAACGATTTCCTGCTATCATCCTTTCAAGGCTGAGCATGGGCTGCAGTCAGCTGAGTGCTCAGTTATTCACTATTGCTATACGGTACTCCAGGATACGCAGTTTTAGTCTCGGCGTTGAAGACTTATGGCACTATTTTTTTGCCTGCCCTCTGTACACTATCCAAAGGTATAATTTACACACTCCAATTATCAACTCTGCTCCCTTCACTCTAGAAATGGTTTGCTTTGGTTCTCAACAAAGTACATTCGAAGTTAACAGGTCGATCTTTTGGGCTGTTGGAGATTTAATAACTAAAACCAAACGTTTCGTTAAATGAGACGATATGTCTTTACGATATTGTTTCCTAGTGAAATCATATTTTTGATTGATTATCAGGATAAACCACACTATCTACCTTGTTCAATTGTGGTGTCTTCCATCACTCGGTTGGCCTTTCGCGGTGTCCCATGTACAAATATGCCGCTTGTTGCATGGGACACGGCGATGGGCTTTGTCACGTTTCATCTGTCCTGTCTCTCGTCTGTTCGCCACAAGAAGGGTGAAAATAGGACCCAGCCCTCCTAACCAATTTTTCTCCATGAAAAGCCAGGTTTATTGCTCGTTATTATGTGAATATACTTGTATTTTCATGTCATAAAAAATGTTTAAACCATCAAAGATTCACATTTATGCAATACAGTTTAAAAGAAGGTTTCTTTGGGTATAGTTGGACCGCAGTGCACTTTGACGAAAATTTAAATTCCACATGGTCCTTCTTGGTAGTTTTTCCCAAATGAGAGCTTAATTCTTTTCTGAACAGTGAGACTTTCGCGAGAAATAAACATGCTACCGTCATACTAAAAGCTTATTTCGACATCGGTTTCAAAGGTGCTTACCTTGAAAGTGACTCTCGCGAAAAATGAACATGCTCTCTCTCTCTCTCTCTCTCTCTCTCTCTCTCTCTCTCTCTCTCTCTTCTCTCTCTCTCTCTCTCTCTCTCTCTCTCTCTCTCTCTCTCTCTCTCTCTCTCTCTCTCTCTCTCTCTCCAACACCGTACATCGTAGGTGGATCTGCCGACGACCGTTGCATGTCTGTACAGTGCCCCCCTCATTATAGGGCTTGCTGGACAACAAGCTAGACTGACTGGCCCCTCATGATCGACTATTTCACCATGCAGCAATTAAGGCCTTTCATTATAAGCTGCTCCATCCAGGAAAGCCTCCGATAACGCTATTATTATTATTATCATCATCATCATTATTACTATGATTATTATTATTATTATTATTATTATTATTATTATTATTATTATTATTATTATTATTATTATTATTATTATTATTATTATTATTACTTTTCTGTTGTTCTTTTGGATGGATTTGGGTGGTGACCTTATAAGAGAGGGGTCACTGTAGTTAACTATATAGTGTCACACACGGGCCGGATGAATTACATAACATATTCTAAAGCTGACTGTTTCTTTGTTCTGTTGAATCAGGTTTATTCGAAATTGAACACTCGTGCACTTGCTCTCACCAATGACGTTCATATTGCAGCATTCACAGAGCTGTCACCTGGGCATCATTTTCTGTCGAAATGAATATGTCATGAACACAGGTTGATTGAAATTCGGTTCTTACTAGTTTTCCACATGTATGCTCTTACCTCCAACAAAAGGGGGTGGTGGTGGGTATATAGGTTCCTGGTACGCTGTTACAGGTAGTTGTTTTGCCTCAACACAAAGTACAGAAACTAGAATATTTAGAAATAATGGCATTTACGAGGGACACAAAATAAAAGGGCTTCCAGCGTATGTATGGTAAATAAACATGGCCAGTACGCCAGGCTGGAAGACCCCTTTACCCCCTTCTCTGAGCGATCTCTGTCATGCTTCATAATGGTAACCTTCATGTAAGAGGGTGTTCATAAAGAGCACATGTTTACATTTTGTAATAAAACCAACCACGTCAATCTGGCATTTGAGGTTGGACTCCCAGGACAGCGCCCGAAGGCTCAAAATATCGCCAAATTTGATTTTGTAGATGACACCGGTAGACATAAAACGACTTGGTTGTGTTGACGCATCAAGGTGGACGATGCAAACAGTAAGTGGCTCCTCGTTGCCAGCAAAGCATATTATACATCTCTCTTTCTTGCATGTGGTGAATTCCCGAGGGAAGCATTATATGTGTTCATCTTGAAAGCACAACCAACCGCGAATTTCAGAGATTTGACACTGGGTCAGACTTTTTTTTTCCTGTCACGTTTGTCCAAACACGATATCCAAAGGAGTGAGTATGAGAGCAATAAGAAAAAAGAAAGAAGAAAGACTTTCGCATATTAGATAAAACGACTGAGCTCTATGTTGATGTAGCCGGTTACATATAGACATTGGGGACAGTCAGACAAGTAGAAGAAAGATCTATTGTGAACCCCATAATTGAGTAATATACGTAAATAACTCCTTTCAAAGTATTTAAAATTATTTTACCAGTGCTTCTGTTGTTCCTACAGATGGTTTCTTCTTTAACGATTTCGATTAAACGGCTGCTTATTTTTTGTCTTTGGGGGTATTTGCAAAAGTTGGACAATGGTGTTCTTAAGGATATATATCAGGTTACAATGGGTTAAACCATCATTTTTGCTATTTTCACACATGTTATGCACTTTTCCTTTAAGTTTTGTATGCCGGAATGAGATTTCAGGTTGTGTAAAGGAAAATTGTGAATTTTGGCAAAAGTATTGGGCCTGGTTCTCACTGTTTGGTGTGGCTTCGGCTGGGGACAAGCTAAGCTTCTAAGCTCCACCCTGCAGGAATCCAACAGGAGCCTCATTTACATACAGCAGGTGTGAGCGCTTCTGCGCACGCTCCGCACAAGCAGACTACGATCAGCTGGGCAGGCAAACCGCATTATCGCTTTGTGTACAACTCTCGTTTGAACATATCCATATAAACTCAGACTTCCATCCTCTTGTTGCTCCAATACTTGTTCTTTCGCTCAGTTTCAGAGTTTCAACTTTACAAGTTGCACACACAGCAGCGGCATCAATACAAGCCTGCAACTGAGAACAGTCCCATAATCGGTATCCCTCTGCCTGTTCATTCACATCTCCTTGTTCACAACAATCTGTAGATCTAGCCTCGTGGACCACAAAGTCTCCGAGTTTCTGGGAACTAGCACTGCAGAAGCGTTTGTCCAGACCGGGTTGGCTTGTGGATGTTGTGGTGTTCACCGAATCAGTATCCGTGACCTTGGCCGCGACTTCGTTCGACCCGGACCATGTAATGCCAGACTCGCCCGGGGTCTCCGTGAGGCTCACGTCGGGTTGCAGGGTCGTCTCCACTGGAGGGAACTGATTGTAGTATGATCCTAGATCAGACGCTTTGAGTTCACTTGCAACTGACGCGGGCATCGGTCTGCCCCTAGGTTTTTTCTTTCTCGGCATCTTTGCAATAGCACTTTCTAATCACACAAATGTAAGCAACGATCCTGTGAACTTGATAGAAACTTTCTGAACTGAGACTGAAGTTCCGATTTACTGACACCTATACTGCCATTACTGGGCCCCACGCAAGACGGCAAACATCGTAGAACCCGGTTGCCCCGT
The DNA here is from genome assembly GCA_964020975.1 of Hermodice carunculata. Classification (NCBI taxonomy): domain Eukaryota; kingdom Metazoa; phylum Annelida; class Polychaeta; order Eunicida; family Amphinomidae; genus Hermodice; species Hermodice carunculata. The sequence continues at coordinate 78,708,420 of OZ026620.1, read as the reverse complement.
AACCACCTGTCAGTCATTTGTCGGCCAATCAGGTTAAACTTGAGAAACCCCAACATGGAATCCAAAGTGACAGATGAGCATGATTATAACATTTTTGGATGTAAAACCTCTAAAATAAAGCATTCTTTGAAGTTTGATGCTCCAAACTTGTCCATTTACTCAACAGGTAGGAGTGTGTAACGGAATACCAAGGTGTCATTGCGATCAAAGGCCCAAAGAATAGCGTAAGTCCTATTGAAGTCGGCATTTGCTTTGAAAGCGTTTTTCTCGGCATCATTCCTGGCCTTTGTTTCTCAACTTCTTGTGAAATCAACTTCGTCAGTTTTGCTCATAAAGACCTGGGGTTTGTGGCAAACTGTTCACAAGAATGTAATCTTTAAAAACGTGTCTCAGATTTTTTCTATCTTGAGTGGTTTTCCCTCCACAGCGAGCCAAACGTCAAAACCTTTGATGTAAGAATGGAATGTCATCTTTTCAACTTTAAACGGGAGTATCTCCACAATAGCGCAAACAATGACAAAAATGAGACACGTTTGTGTAGAAAATCATGTCTGCTAGCTTTTGCAACAGAAATGCACATGCTCAAGCTCAAAATAAAAAAGTAGATTTAATAATTGTGTGATTTTTTTATGATCACTTTACCTGATTGTTGTGTCAACACAGAAGAACTTGTAAAAATGAAAATGCTATCAACTTATTCCCAGATTTATTAGCTTTCAGGAAATATATAGTTTATGGTACTTTTAACGTATTTTCAGACTTTTATTAAGTCATTTGTAAGACTCACGCGTAACCTGATATATACCCTTAAATACATTTTATATAGATATGTACAATGTATGTATGTATGTATGTATATATATATATATATATATATATATATATATATATATATATATATATATATATATATAATATGAAGGGATGCGGCGCTTCGATTTTTTCTTTTCGTTTAACGAAATTTTGTACATGTATATTAAAGCTATTTTTAACCTCTCCAGAACTACAACATAGATTGTGCTAAAACTCCGTGGATGTGTATCTTGTAAAAGGGTTGCAGGTTATTAATTGGGTGATGATACTGCGAAACCCAAATTTGTTGTGATTTTTTTTTTTTAATTTTTTTTGTAAACTTTGGGTTTTTGTCATTTGATGCAGGCTTAACTGTTAAATACCATGTTGTTATTTTCTTATTTTTAAGGAAGCATTAAAATTCGGAAATATTGTTTAGAGTACACGCTAGTATTGATCCCCAGAGGAATAGCAGCACTTGTGACATCTTGGCTTGTGTCTCGGTAATGGTGGTTCGTAGGCCATGTTTATTATTAGTACTTATGGGGTTTCATTTCGTGTTGTTGATGTTGACCTTGAGTGGCATCCAAAGATGAAACTGATATCCTTTTGGCTTGTATCACCGTAATGCCGAATCCTTATCCTTTATGTCTATGGTCTCCATTAAATACTGATAAGAAAGTACATATGGGGTCGCTCTTCAGGTTGTTAATTTTGACCTAGAGTGATCTCGAAAGCTGAAACTGACACATTGGCCTATAGTTTGGTAATAGTGGATCCTGCCCCCTGTCATTTTAAAAGTGATGACTGCAGGACTGTGTGAGTGAAGAGTGTGGTATTGTAAAAAGTGATGATGATGCTACACGAGACTATGTATTATTGTCTCGCCAGCATAAGCTGTTGGCGAGATTAAGCAGTCACTTTCCGGACGGACGTCCATCCGTCTGTCCGTCCGTCTGTCCGTCAACAAAAACTTCGGAGTGGCTTGAATTACGCTGGCGAGACATTCTCCCCCCCCCCCCATCCCCCCGGGCATGGCTCTGGTTGTATACTGCTATTGATCCCTATATCTTTGTATATTGCTTATTGAGAAACAGCATTGTTGCCGAATTAGTTTTGTCCTGTAGGAGGTGTATGGTTTTGTTGTTTTTCCATATTTAGAGAACCTCTTTATAAGCATTTCGTGTAAACTGCTAGGTGATCTTGCCTATATTAATATGTTTAAGCAAAACGGCTACACGAACCTCGCATAGCAGTTCTCAGAAAACAGTAAGGCCTTTTGCCAACAGGAACAAATAACTAGGTTTAATTGTGACTGCAACGCTTATGAAATGCTATGTGGATTCTACCTGATAGCTGTGGTCGGCACGTGCGTACAATGTGCATTGTATAAAACCGTTTCTAGTTACAAAACAAAGTCACAGCTCTCGAAGACCTACCGATGCCAAAGGTAGTGTTGAAATTGCACGATCCTTGTTGTGGATTATCTGCAGATTTTTATTTTTTAATCGGATGGCGCCACTTGTGCAAGCAGGATGGCCAAGAATGTCAACGACCGAGAGGTCGGTGATACCAATAAATAAATATGCAACAAGTGCATAGAAGAGAAAATGTACAAGTATGCGCCACACATACTTACAGTTAAGATGGGACTTCAGGTTATAGCACTCATTGTACTCCATATCATGTTTAGACATCGGTTTGACATGTTGTAACCTTATGGTCATCAAGTCATGTATGATGTAGAATTTGAATCAGCTTTGAGTTAAAACTATGATATATTGCTGACAATGCTGAAAAGACACAATAATACATGTATCTAATTTTAGGAGAATAAACATAGACATAAATATTTATATTTACAATCCGCTCCTCCAGCAACACTCTTGTGAACTAACGAAATCTTGACTCTTTCGAAGCAAACATGCAACACACACACACACACACACACACAAAATCGAACTGCTTATAACGAGCTGAATTATAGTTCGGATGCTGGATTCGTGCTCCTTGTACGGGGTCGTTCATTCGAGTATCAGAATGCTTGTGGTCACACAGGATATAACAGTCCACCTCAACAGCTTTCCTCGTCCTTTTTGGGTGCCTTGCGCTCAAAGCAAGCGAAGAAAACCTGCTGACTCAGTCAAAAATGTGGTACCAAGAGAGTAAATCTAGGATTTTGGATGAGGTCTCTTAGTAGATGATAAAGTGTGTTTGCCAAAATGCGCATTTTCCTCGTATATCCTGGAACGATGAATATACATGTGACTTAAACCTTCTTACGTATGTTCAGTTGAGTTAATTACAGATTTTCTTTCTAAAGACTGTTTCATGGTAATCTGCCTTGATATTTTTGGTGCAGGGGACAAGAAAGCCACCGTATAAAGAGCCTTGATGAATGTTTGTTTAGCTTTATGTATGAACATGTAGTTGCCGCAGTCCTCTTGTGTACATTGTACTTGTAATTGGCAGCCTTTTAACTCAAGCAGCATAAGAGTAAAAATCAGTTACAATGAGACTACGTATCAAATGTTAAAACCAGGAAGTTACCTTGTCGTGTATAGGAACGAATCAAACAAGGCTCGTTTTCAGCGAACGAACCAATAATCTGGCCATGGCGCGCTTGACCTGCCAATGTAAAATACGGTGCACGTGCTCTCCTCTGACCGCAGCATATCGCCTGTAGTTATGAGGAGAGCGTCCCATGAATTTGTAGGTAGGCCCACTGATCGAGCGAAGAAAAAAAAAGTGAATTGCTTAGCTGGTCTACAGAGCAACTTTCAAACAAAGTGTCTTTTATTTACATGAAATTTAAAGTTGTAGACGTCATTTAAAGACATCTCTTTTGTTTTTAAACCACATCTTCAGGAAGAAGACGGTTAATTGACCCGTGAAGACTATTTTGGCCTAGGGCAAAACTTTTGAGTAGAACTCTCCATAACCGCCAGCAATGCAAAATATGTTCACTTCATAGATATATATCCATGTACATGAAATGAGAATCAGTATTCCTTCAACCTGACACAAACACACATACATACAAAGTTATGGCGTCTCACAATAACGGTTACATTTTCACGTTTTTCAGACCATGGTGACGGTGGATAATCTGTTGGATTTTGTACGTCATGGTGACGTCGGACGACTCAAGTTTGCATTACGGGAATCACAGTTTGATATCGACACACAGGATGAAGTAAGTTGATTACGTTATTTACCCTGAATATCATGCGTGTTCCACTCGTGAGCACTTGCGTGTAATATCGTTGCCCGTCAACGTACATTTTGCGACACTGACTGATTTTTTTTCTTGTGCCTGTCAAACACCGACTGTAAAATGTTATTAAAAAAGTGAAACGGCACTTATGGCATATAGGTGTAATAATGTTTGTTCAGTCTCTTAGGACACTGGGTCTGAACCTCATATGCCTAAGAAAGCTGTTGGTTTATCATGCAGTAACGCAGATAACCTCAGGTACATTTGCAAGGTCCCTCGAATACCGTGCACAGGCGCCAACCTGGCTTGTTTTTTTTTTGTTTTTTGTTTTTTTTTTGACTATTGTTGCGTATTTTCTGCACAAAAAACACAACCAAAGACATTTGTTTCTTACAACAGTGGGGTATTGATCTACTTGCATATCTTTTTCTCTTGAAGAAAAGTTCCCTCGTTTTAGATTTCCTTTTAAGAAGTTTCGCTTTTTTTTTTTTTTTGTCATACCATAGTTAACGGACTTGTCAAGAAGACAATACTGCCCAACCATGTATTCTCTGCATGATACTCGAATCAAATCTAAAGAATTCCTTTTATCATCGCTGACCTTGTCAATGCCGGTCATAGGTCACAAGAACGTCTAGAGTCAATTACATAATAGACAGTGAACTATCGCAGTTTGATGGTAATTAACATTACACATGCATGGCCATCCTAACAGTGATTACATGATAACTAGCGTTGTTTTTATCCCTTGCAGCACAATACTTGCCGCCCACGTAGACAGACCCTTTTCAACCTAACCGCGGTAGCTTTTTTTTGCTGACACTACTGCTATACGAATTAAGGTGGTCTGTCTACGCAGGCAACACCACACACGAAATTCTGCAAGTTTTTAGGATTAACTTCTTTCCATTACCATATAGAATAATATGTAAATTTGTGTCATCTGTAGACTTGTTCAATGGGAATAATATACACTATAGTTATGGATATAAAAAGGAAGGGAATATTTGCATTCACCTCTTCTTTTTAACCCTTTGACGTGCTAAGTTGGAGACACGGATAACCTCAATGCGCTCTTGGAAGCCCTAAGAACGTCGAGGAGAGTTGTTTATATGGACGTTTCGGGAAATACGGACATGCCGTTCCCTATTAATAAAGTGTCTCCTCTTACAATACAAGGAATTAGACGCCGGCATCATTGGCATGGGCATTATTAACTTAGCTTCATAAAAACCCTTTGGGCTAGTGTCCCAAAAACTTTCAATAACTCTAAGTTGAGGACACTATCCAGATGTGCAGATGGTATGACCGCTTTATCTTTACGCGTTACATGGGTCTGAAAAGGAAGCGGAGCTGAGATGATCATACTCATTGTAAAGTAGAAACACGCGGTTTTTCACTCATTTAAAGCGCAGCCTGTACAAATGCCGTCAAAAAATATCTTGTACACCATTAGCAAGATTTATTTCGCTTCTAATATTTCCCACCAATGAATGCTTTTAATTGTGGAGCTGTTAGTGTTCTTATACCATTGGAAAACTTAAAACCAACTCACTGGAATTATATTGAAAAAAATTTACATTTTTTTTATGTTTTGCCGAATAAAAATGCAGAATTTCTGAGTGATTACTTTTCCGGTTCATGCATCATCTGTCATTCTACGTGTACAGGTACAATAAAAATTAAATCAAACTTAAATTAAAGATGGTGTCCCGTATTCTCTGCATAAAATATAACCCATACCTTGCTTAAATGGTTCCCCTCAGACATATTATATGTACGAGACAACGATTGGAAACAATACGCCGCATGCATATTGATATCCCAACACAAAGCACGAGTTTTACGCCAGACGATCACGGGAGGCGTGCGGGTCACATCACTGTCACAGACAGGGCCATATGTTCATTTCTCACAATATTAGCCTTTTTTTTTTTTTTTTTGTTGAGAAATTTAAGTTCACAAATGCCAAAACTGGTATTTATGTAGTACCTCCCGAGCCATATATAAAGAAAGATATCCATCTGCATTTAATCAGTATTCTATATTTCCAGAATGTTAGTTATATCCCGCTTGTCCCCACAGGTGCCGACCCGTATCTCGCCATATCTCGCAAAGCGAGACTAGGCAATCAGGTATGCAGTTGTGGCGGGAAATTAATATGCATATCTCCTTTCGACCTTTAAAATAAAGGTGCCGACAAAGCTAACTTTAGCATCAAGTCAGGACATCAGCTAAACATTAACACCATCTCGCAGTCTTCAGGGAAAACGTGCCATCCTGATGAACCGGTACACACAACATTTATCACCTTGCAGTAGCTCAAGCTCAACTTTTAGTAGGCCTATTAGCTCTTTGCTGTAAGACTGGCGTTAACTTTGACCCGTAGTTAAAAACGCTTGATTGTTGTAATTGGGCCTGGAAGAGTGTGCTGTGGCCGTGTTACCTTGTGGCAGAAATAGAGGACAATGGCAAGACCTTTCTTGAAATTGTCACTTTTTTTCCTTTTTTCCAAGATAAATAAATAAATAAATAAATAAATAGATAGATAGATAGATAGATAGATAGATAGATAGATAGATAGATAAATAGATAGATAGATAGATAGATAGATAGATAGATAGATAGATAGATAGATAGATAGATAGATAGATAGATAGATAGATAGATAGATAGATAAGTAAATAAATAAATAGGAAGGACCTATCCTAAGAAAGGCGGGGAGTCTAATCATCCAATTTTTCATTGCAAAATAATGCTTAACCAAACATAGCTGAAAGCAAATTAAAAGAATCCTTTAGGAAACAAGAATTTTCATAACTAGATTTACAGAGTAGTAATTCTTACGTAGAATTGTGAATAAATCACATAAGTACTTGCCTGCGTAGACAGACTCAGGGCATAATGTACTGGGGCACCACACGCGGGGGTGGGGGGTGGGGGTTGGGGGCAGGAGGTCGCATTGCGGACAAGAAAATACGCATCAAGAATAAATTGCGTCCTCAAATAAGATAAACTCCTCGGGGATGAAGATGCCTATCTATTTTTAACAAATTAGATGCATGTTTGCAGTCATATCATTTCTGAAAAAGTCCAAGGTGAATTATTCGCCAAAAAACATGCTTCAAACGCATTCTTGAAAACGTACAACAAAGATACTGAAAGATTGAACCATAAATATATGTTGTATTCCATTCTCAAATGTCTTTATCCAAAAATAAGGACCCATATAGAGATTGAGTTGTCACAGAGCAACATATTTCAGTTTAATTCAGACATAAACCACAGGTTGCAACTGCCCTACCAGATGTCGCTCATTTGATCTGGATATGTTCCCGAATATAATGGCTTCATCCACAGGTTTAGAATTAACGGCGGAACATAGATGGATAGACAGGTAAACAGACAGACAGCCGGACATCCAAGTAGGTAGATAAGTAGGTTTATATGTAGACAAAAATCATGGATCTGAAGATAAACATGATAAACTACGCATGAAGTAGAGGGACCATGGTGAATCATGGATAGAAGTGACGTCAGATCAGAGAAAAATTAACGTCTTCAGCCGTGAAAGGAATACCTCCGTGCAATAAACAACATAGATTTGTGTTTAAAAAGGGAACATATTGGAGCAATTATTCATGTAACTGGCAGATATTTGTTGATAATTCGAACCCATTTGACCCTCGTTATCCTCGAATCTTTTAAGGCAAAATTAAAACGTTAACGAACACCTTCTTTACACAAGCTGTACCTCCATTGCTCATTAAAAGTGTATGTGGCGCATGTGATCATTTTGCCATCAGACAGTTTTTTATGTCTGTGTGACAACGCAGACATAATGTTTGTCTAGAAATTCTCTATTTTGTCTGTATGCCAACGCAGACATAATATATTCTTCTTCCTCCTTCTCTTCCTTCCTTCCTTCCTTTCTTTCTTTCTTTCTTTCTTTCTTTCTTTCTTTCTTTCTTTCTTTCTTTCTTTACAGGCAAATTTGTCCGACATTCCATTTGAAAACTGTTGTACGTAGAAACTTCAAACTTGGCATGATTATATATGCATAAATGAAGTCTTGAGTATTTTTAAGAGGCTTGACGGTTTTCAAAATTATGCAAATTAGGGCCATTTGAAAATTCAGATCCTGAATATATTCCAAGCTATGATAGGTACAGGTGTCAATCCAACTACAAGTCTTAGGTTTGTAACACTGCACACTTTTGTAACTTACATATCACAGCTAAAGGTCAATGTCATTTTGTCATTTTATATTTTCTTCTAGCCATACCTCGGCCAATTTTCATCTAACTTCAGTCATGCCGGGCTCAAATTGTAGGTATTGCAACACTGCATATTTTTTGTAAACACATTACACCTCTAAAGGTCAAAGGTCAAGGTCATTTGAACATTTGAAATTTTCATCCAGCTATAACTCGGTCAATTTTCATCCCATTCAGTCATGTCGGGCTCAAATTGTAGGTATTGCAACACTGCACACTTTTTAATTTACATGTGACCTCTTAAGGTCAAAGGTCAAGGTCATCTGGACCCTTGAAAATTTCATCTAGCCATAACTTTGTAAGTTTTTCATCTTATTTTGTTCATGCTGGCTTTAAATGTAGCTTTTATAACACCGTTCTTTTTTTGTAATTTACATGTAACATTTGAAGGTCAAAGGTCAAGGTCGTTTGGGCCTTTGACAATTTCACCTAGCCATAACTTGGCCAATTTTCATCAAATTTCAGTCATGTTTTGTAATTTACATGTGACCTCAAAAGGTCAAAATTTTCATCTAAACATAAGTTAAATGGAATGTGAATCACCAAAAGTTTTAAAGATTGTATTGTGTGACTGGGTAGCATTACATTTGAACTTTGATGGTGGTGGTGGGGGGGGGGTGAGTGGCAGAAGGTCAACCACATTGAAAAAGGTGTCATGTGTGGAGAAGTGCTTATCTCACACATGGGGCTGAATGATTCATTCGTCATGATGGCAACTTACTGGCTTGACTGACTCTGCAAACCTCTCTCAATTTTAGTCCCATTGTGATCATGCTGTACCCGAATTGTAGGTATTGCGACACTGCATATTTTTATCACGAACATGTAACCTCAAAAGGTCAAAGGTCAAGGTCATTTCGACCTTTGAAATTTTCATCAAGCCATATTAACAACTTTTGAAGGCACAAAGACTGATTTGCTTCGAAGCTAATCTTCTTTTCTAGTTTTATTTATTACTCTTTTTCTTTGAGGTGTATCGCTGGGAACATTGAAAGAAGGAAGTGAACAATTACATCTTTTGCTGTTTACGATGATATTGTTGGTGTTTATATATTATACTCTGCACAGGATATAATATATGCCATGCATTACATATTATGTTTTATATATATATATATATATATATATATATATATATATATATATATATATATATATATATATATATATATATATATATACATATATATATATATTATATTCCAGAACATGCATCGTATGTTATGCCACTAACTCAAATTGACCGACTTTAAACTGTGAACTGTTCCAAAGACTCTGCATATATTTAAACAGCTCACTCATATGGCGAAGTTCTATGGCGTGACCTTTTGTCTTTTCATTTCAAGTGGACTTCATGAACACATGTTCATTTATTTTGGCATTGCCTCCTTGGCAGACCTACCTCTGTATTATCTCCACTACACGTAGTGGAGAAACAGGGAGGTGGGTGTGACTAGCACTCAGCTTTCGGCACAAATTTTTTGTTTTTTAAATTCAAATTTGGACTGCAGTAAACTTCTGCGCTGCATTAAGAGGGTTTAAAGAGCGGCACTTAACTTTTGCTCTGAACAGTGTGGTTCGTTCAAGATATCATGCGGACAACACTAATGAGTCAGATACATGAGTGGTATAATTATAATTAAAATTTATGGCACGCGCAAGATACCACGAAGACAGCACCCGCATGAGTCAGATATATGACTGATACAATTGTTTGCTAAACAGTTTATGATTATCCGTGAACAATGTGGAATCATATTTGGAAAACTTGAATGTGAACAGAGATATTAAACGTACCTTTCTTTTATTAGCAACATGTACGTGAATCATAAATATATCGAGCGAAATGTAATTATAATAAAGCGGTCAGTTTACTCTGCTATCCAGCAGGGTTTACTTGAGTACAAAGTTAATATCCGGATCATGTCAAATCATGCATGTATGCAAGATTCTATTATAATCGTAGTGTGACGGAGCATCAGATGTGTCCAACTTGGATATTGATAGACGTATTGGCCTTTCATAGATGATACAAAGAGAACATACCGCTATGTTTGATGGAGGAAAACAAACGATTTGGCATGCGTCAGTTAGGTGTATGGGGCTGTTTGTTTGTGAATCTTTTCAAAAGTACAACTTGCATATGCATCAGTACATTCCCAGCTGGGCAGCAATGTAATGGCATTAATATCGGCTTCCACGCGCAACCTGCAAAAACAAGGAAAGCACTAGCGTCTCTGTCTGTCTGTCTGTCTGTCTGTCTGTCTGTCTCTCTCTCTCTCTCTCTCTCCCTCTCTCTCTCTCTCTCTCTCGAGCGGTCTTGAACTAGTTTTTTACGCACAAGTCCGCTGAAAAGATTTATTATATTTTTGACATATCATTAACATAAAAGCATGTCATTTCGCTGGTAAATTTTACTTTGCTGGAACACCGCAACTCCCATGTATTGATCATATGGCGATATAATTTCGTATGTAAATCTATCTTATTACTGCTGCTTTTCAAATCATTGGGCACCATGGCAAAAAATTGGTGGCGCAACTATTTGAACATTTTTGACAAAGAAGAAAGCAAGGAAGTAATGTAGATGGGAACAAAGAAAGAAAGGAGGATAGATAGATAGACAGATACATACATACATACATACATACATACATACATACATAGACAGATAGACAGACAGACAGGCAGTTAGGCAGGCAGGCAGGCTGACTAATGGATAGATAGATGGATGGATGGATGGATGGATGGATGGATGGATGGACGGACGGACGGACGGACGGACGGACAGACAGACAGACAGACAGACAGACAGACAGACAGACAGACAGACAGACAGACAGACAGACAGACAGACAGACAGACAGACAGATAGATAGATAGATAGATAGATAGATAGATAGATAGATAGATAGATAGATAGATAAAAGTTGATTTGTAGACAGATGTTTTGTTTATCTTTTCACAACATGTTAAAAACTCTGTTGCAAAACCACTCTGCGAATTGCTTTGAAATTACATTTGGACACACACTGGACACCTTCAGACCTTAATTTGTTCAGCAGATGCGGTTTCTCCATTTTAAATATTTTTGTGTGATTTCGATATTTTCGACTTCATCTCAAAAGCGCAATCTTGCATTATGGTGAAATCTGGTAGAAATGTACATTGTGGTAGGGTCAAACAAAAGTGTTCACAAGGTCCCATTGCTACAATCTGTATTTTTCAACGATTTTTTGTTTTTAGTTAGAGAACTTTATCAATACATTCCAACTTATTCAGTACTTAGGGTAATGCACATTTTCAAAGTTTTCTCCAAAACCGGTAAGAAGATTCATTTCAAACTTGGCGGAATTGTACCATGGGAGGGGGGGAGTCTCTACTGAGTTTGTTGAAAAAGTTTCGCTTATTTCAACTTGCCAAGGACTGTTCCTACCACTCTCTTGTGTTACAATTTGCTTGTATCACAACAGTACCCCAAAATAACACATTGGCGGTTTTCTTCCGAGGTTCCCAGGCTCGTCTGATTACGATAATGAGCAAAATAAATATACCGTCCAAATACCTGTACAACAAAGCCACCCAAGCCATATGCACTTATGTAATGGCAATGCCGTTGGTTATAATGTTGAGGTATGATCGCAAGGGGCGATGTATTTAGTTAATTTTACCTAGGATAAAGCAGAAATAAAACATTCTGTGGTCAGCATGTCCCATGTTTATACAAGGAGAGCATAAACATGTTCCTAATGCTTGTAAATTTTTTTTCCTTCTTTTACCGTGTCAAAAGGTCCTTGATGGTCTTATTGGGACTTAATTTAAGCTGCTAGAGAACATTTGTGTCAAGGTCATGCTCTTTTGCTCATGGCCAAGAGGGCCACTCTTTTTGATAGTATAGTTTATTGTGCCTGGAATTTGGTATACAGCTACAATCCCTTATCCTGTTATACGGACCCTGGGGGCTATTTTCACATAATGGTGGGGATATAACTACGATCTGAGCCTCAAGTAACCATTTAGGTAAATAATGCATGTTAAGTACATAGTTTTCGAGTGAACACCTAAAAGTTCATAATCATAGTGGTAAACCGTAAAAGGGGAATGGTAATTACTCTGTCTGTCTCTCTCTCTCTCTCTCTCTCTCTCTCTCTCTCTCCATCTCTCTCTCTCCATCTCTCTCTCTCCTTCCATCTCTTTCTCTCTCTGTCTCTCTCTCTCACACTCTCTCTCTGTAGCGATCTTTCAAATTTTCTTGAACTCAAGATTACAGAAAGACATTTTGTTTGAATTAATTCTAACTTCATATATATCACCCCACTTTACAAACTGCACGAGAAGAAGATTTTCAAATTATAAGTTAGAACAGGCAGCGAAATAAGGTCTAACCTTTAAGCCACTCGTTCTATATTTATGCTTGTTGGTAGTACATATTATTTTGCTGTGAATAAAAATTAATTCATTTAGTGAAAAATTATAGATCCCCCGGGAGGACACTGTCAAGTATTTCATTGATCAAAACTGACACATGTATCAGGTGTGCACGCGATTATTACGTATGTTCGTGGTAGCAATACGGGCGCTCGTAATAATATCCGTTGTGTATGTTATAATTATCACTCGGGCACGCGATGATTGTTACGTATGTACGTGGTAGCATTACGGGCGCACGTAATAATATCCCCTGTGTATGTTATAATTGTCACTCGGGTACGCGATGATTGTTACGTTGGTACGTGGTAGCATCACGGGCGCATGTAACATGTCCTTTGTGCTTGTAATAGTTAGCATGCGAACACATGATTGCCTATGACGCACATATGTGATAACTACTTGCAGACATTTTTTTCACGTGCGTACTTGGTAAGTATACTGAACCCCAATGAAAAGTATCCACATAAAAAAATTAACACATTAATTTTGTAAGTTACTAAGTACTGTGTGTGCATATATGCATGGTTTGGAGCCTACATCAGGGTCATTCAGGACAACTTTTTAAGTTTTGCTGGGTTGTTACATAATGCATGTGACTTTTGTGCACCGAATATGGCTTCTGACCACCACTCCTATTGGATGGCTAAAATGACCTGATGTTTTCAGTGGCTTTAAAAAGGGATGTTCAGCCAAGAAAAAAGCCAGTGGTCTCAGGTGTGTTGAGGCGATCATGCCGCGTCTGAGCCAAGGTCAAAGACACCATGCTTTGGGGCTTGCAGAGGGTGGAGTCCCAATCACTCAAATCGCACAAAGAATGGGGTGTACTCGGCGCACCATCCAACGACTAATTGAACGGCAACAAGAAACTGGATCCGTAGATGATCGGCCTAGGCCTGGCCGAGAAAGAGTGACAACACCTGGCCAAGACCGTCACATCCGGCTGATGCACCTGCGAGACCGTTTCCGTACAGCAGCCCAAACAGCCCGTGAGACTCAAGGGGTGAATCACCGTCCTGTCAGTAGTTCTACTGTGGAGAGGCGACTGAGGAGCAGTGGCCTAACAGCCAGAAGACCTTACAGGGGTAACCTGCTGACCCAACCCAGAAGAGAAAGACGACTGCAGTGGTGTAGAGCACACTCCAGGTGGACTCGCCAGCAGTGGAATACCGTCCTTTTTACTGACGAGTCCCGTTTTTGTGTCAGCAGAGCAGATGGCAGAGAACGTGTGTGGCGCCGGACTGGGGAGAGATATGCAGATGCCTGTGTCCGTCAGGCAGATCGATGGGGTGGACCCTCTGTCATGGTGTGGGCAGGCATCAGCAACCGCTACCGGACACCCCTAGTGGTCATTCAAGGGATCCTCAATGCTAGGCGGTACATTTATGAGGTGCTGGAGCCGCACATGGTCCCATTTATGGAGCAGCATCAAGATCTGGCGATCTTTCAGCAGGACAATGCACGTGCACACTCTGCAAGATTAACAATGAACTTTCTCAATGAGAACAACATCAATGTCATGGAATGGCCAGCGTTCTCACCCGATCTGAGCCCTATTGAACATTTGTGGGATCAGTTAGGCCAAGGTATTCAACGGAGGACACCTAGGCCTACTACCGGAAACCAGCTGATCCAAGCTCTGCAGGAAGAATGGAATAATGTTCCCCAACACAGAATTCAAACCCTGGTCAGCAGTATGCGCCGCAGATGTATAGCATGTGTTGATGCTCAAGGTGGCCACATCCCATATTGAACAGAAAAATTTGTGTAACTTTCAATTAGGGCAGTTAATGACATTTTTTGCCTGTAAGTGACGTTAATGTCGGTAGAGCGTGACATTATTTTTACGCCAGAAAAGTGAATGCTTTGTTAAGTTCTAAGCACGCCTAGGTATGAAATGTTTCAAGTATAAACAATAAAATACTTCAAAATTGGCATGTGGATACTTTTCATTGGGGTTCAGTATAGTAAGCATGCCATTTTTTTAATAGCCTTCAACATTGTTTACTTTACACCCATCAGCATTAACTTTGATAACCACAACTAAAAAGGAGCAGACACAACTGGAACAGTACGTCATTTCGACCAGCTTGGGCAGAAATATATTGAATGTTTACCACATCTGTGTGCACAATGCCAGTTTTGCGTACCAATGGTTTTGGTAAAGTTTAATCATCTTTTGCACAAGCGTTAGATTGGCAAGACATTATTCTATGATAGTATTTTATTCATGGGTTTTAAGCGACTTGTGCCAAAGGTTGCAGGTTCATGTCCCGCTCGATCCGAACATAAAATATATATTTTTTCGGCATTGCCTTAATGCTGGTGGATTTAAGTCTCCTATATTTTGTAGAAATAAATGCCGACTCAGTGCCTATACTACGTAACCGTGTTGATATGACACTCGCACATAGCCACGTCCACAAGAATGGGAATTTGGTCGAGTGGATATGTGCGTTTCCCATCTCAGCTAGGCGACTGAAATTCATGTAACCCATTTCATATCATATTGAATAAACTGTTCTGAGTTTTGAGTTCTGAGTTCTGACTACTGCCAAAGGTTGCAGACTCGAGCCCCGCTCGTTCCGAAATATGTAATATATAATATATTTTTCTTTTCCCCTTTGTGAACAACAGAAAAATGCTTGTTTTTTAAGCATACTGTACATAGCATGTGATCATAATATATGTTTTTTATATTATTAAAGTAGTTCCGACCAACTTGAGAGGCTGCGCAGTAATCGTGGTGCGTATATGTAGGTCTTTCTTTTACCTGGTGTACATCGAGGAAATAAATACCTTCCATGTGTTTTGTACGTTAATCTTTAAGCCTGTATTACCAGGACCAGGTTCTTATTTTGTCAAATACAATAAATACAAAATTGACTTAGGCTTAATCAAATCTATTTTCACTTCATTGAAAACTTGTCCTGTGCAGTGTCGAAAAAATGCTTGTTTTAAACGTTTGTTTTATTCAATATATATATATATATATATATATATATATATATATATATATATATATATATATATATATATATATATATATGTAGAGAGAGAGAGAGAGAGATGAAATATCTATGCTAATACTCAATACTCTATGAAAGAAATCATATAGCGTCCTATTTATATTCACGTAATAAAAGCAATCGCAGCCCTTTTTCCCAATTTAGGGACTGCCTGTGCGCCCCCCCCCCCGGGTTGATTCCCCAAGCGTGACTCCATTTGCTGTTCCGGTTCGTTCATCTTGAAAATCTGCCTGAAAAGCGTTGATTGTTGTCTGTTATATTGGCAGGGAATTGATTTGCTCTAGCTTTTCCAGTCTGGTTTCTCTCTTTGGTTTTAGACCCGCATCAAATATAGGAAAAAATTGTTTTATGCATTGATGTATGAAGTCTCCGATCCAATTAAAAAAAACTAAATAAATAAAAAGACCTATACAGCGTCCGGTACGAACGTAAACGTACCAAAGCTGTAATCATCCACACCTCAACCAACTCTGTCTGAAAGCCACAACCACACACTATTTAGAACTTGACATCTCAGTATGTCACGTGTTCTGCTACTGTAGACATGTTCATAACGGGCTGATTGAATATTCGTCGTGTTTGTTGCAAACAAAACACAATGGTAACCACCCTATCAGGAAATGATGTTTCATATCATTTTAACACACCCGCCAAAACAACAAAATATGTTAAGCTATCTGGATGGTATTCGAAAGCGATATATCAAACTTGGCAGATGTTCTTGCCGCAGACCGAATTGCCGTTGTGACCTTTCAGTGAGAGGTTGCAGTCAACAATCAGCTTTTCTTGGCTCCCGCCCAACGAGCGGTGAGGACAACTGTTGACCTTGGCAAATCCTGGAATCATAGATTTAACATTGCGCATCCCAGGACTTCAATGAAAGTTTTTTTTTTATTTATTTTATAAGTATTCTCTCTATCTATTCCTTTGATATCTCCTTCCGTCGACCCACCAACCAACCCAATCCTCCATCCTTTAATATATATATGTTTTTTTCCACACATAACAGTTTCACAATAAACTTTGAATTCTGGTGCAAATACAAGGGTTTTGCCCTTAATACCAGACCAGCACGACCCCTGTTACAACTGCCTTCTACGGTCTTTCTACCTATAAAGTAATGTTTCTCATTCAGTATTAAGACTCAATTTGCAAACATAACTCTTTAAGTCCGCCGGACAGTCTCAATAGAAATTCAACTGTTGGAAATCTACTCTTTTTGTTAACCAAGTCCGTGAGATCACTTAAGCTGTACTAGCCTTGTCACCCGTCTGCAGCTTGATCGATACGGACATGGTTTCATGGTGTGCGTGTTGGCCTTTTCCTGCGGTTCATTTAATTTTCTACCGTCGGAGTATTTATATCCAAATAGGTGTGTACGTTAGTTAATTTTGAGTACTAATGTACACGAAACTATGCAACTGCATGTTTTGATAAAAATATGATGAATCAGACACTGGGCCACGTAAGTGTATATCACAACTAGAAAAGAAGATTTGCATCAAAGCAAATCTGTCTGTGTGCCTTCAAAAGTTGTAAATATTAAATACTACAACTTTTATCCTTTGGTACTTCACATTACATTAAGCTTATGGCTGCACGCAAATTTCAAAGTCCAAATTACCTTGACCATTGACCTTGACAGGTCACATGTATATTGCGCAGTGTTACAATACCCACAATTTAAGCCCAATAGGCACCAAATCGGATAAAAATTGACCAAGTTATGGCAAGATGAAACTTTCAAAGCGCCAATGACCTTGACCTTTGCCCTTTTGAGGTTACATATTCTTATAAAAATGTGCAGTGTTGCAATACCTACAATTTCAGACCAACATGATTAGAATTGGATGGAAATTGGCCAAGTTATGACTGGCTGAAGCTTTCAAACGCCCAAATGACCTTAATGTTTGACCTTTAGAGGTCCCATGTACATTTAAAAAATGTGCAGTGTTACAGTAGCTAGAATTTGAGCCCAACATGATCAAAATTGGATAAAAATTGACCGAGTTATGGCTAGAAGAAAGTCACCATCGAAAGTGGCCTTTCACCTTGAAATGACCTTTGACCTTGAGAAGACCTCTATCTGAAGTGAACCTTGACCTCAAAAATGACATTTTGGCCTGAAATTGACATTTGACCTTGACATGACCTTTGACCCTGACATGACCTTGACATCTGAGATGACCTTTACCTTGCTATGATCAAACTCCTATACACTCGGAACCACATCTACTATAGTATATAAGATATTGAAGATTTAAAACTTTAATTAGCCCTCATTTGCATTATTTTGAAAAGCATGACGTCTCATTATAAAAAGGTCAGACTTCATCTATAGAAGTATAATTGTGCCAAGTTTGGAGTTTCTACGTGAAATACTTTTCAAATGAAATGTCGGACAAATTTGCCAGTGAAGAAAGAAAGAAAGAAACAAATAAAGAAAGAAGAAAGAAAGTAAAAAAAGAAAGAAAGAAAGAATTCCTAGAAAAACAATATGTCTGTCTTGGCACACAGACATAACTATGCAAACGAGAAGTATGCCTTGCTTTACACCAAACACCGACTGCTGCTTCGAGATACATTTATATGGCAAGTTGACAGTGATATTGTAGTGGTGGCAGCTGCTAGGATATACGACACGTGAACAATGATAATGTAGCGCCTGCTTTTACATACACACACACACACAGACACACAGACACACATATATATCATGGCACGTAGGTAAATATTTTGAGTCTCCTCGTCACCATACCATTCAAAAAGTGTACAAAATGATTACTTTTATGGCGGTGTTCAGAGATATAACAAATTCTTGATACACAACCCTTTCTTCCCAGCATATAACAGTGCTTGTGACATCTACCAGCACTTGAAATTTCGCAAACAAAGAGAAGTGGGTCAGCAAAAGTGCATTGCATTACAGTGCAAGCAAAATAAAAACAACTGAAAGTTTTACCCAGCATAAAAGAATCTTATCTTTTGAATGCACCATAGGTGCAATTTGACACCGTGTATTTGCACTCTAATGAAACGAAAGGAAGATTGGAGTTTCATTTGACAACGCATACATGCTTGATTGAGTGGTTACCACAAATTAGAAAGTTGGTATTCAGGGTGGTTATAAATGATATCTGAAAACCAAAATGTTAAATTTCATATTCAAATAGTGTTTTCTTAACTCCAAAAGTTCTCCACAGTTGCGACATGAAAGTGCTTGGATTTTTCCCGATCATGGCCCGAGCTAGGAAAGTGTTGGTGACGTCACAAACGCAATCCCCTGGCTATGGTGTATGTGTTACGGTTTCACGCCAGTAATTCAACTGTAAGAACATGACAAACAGGGACACCACCTGGCGGTTCATTCCATGGATTGCAAACATATATGTATTATACACCGAAATGTTTGTAACAATTTTGTACATCATATACACGCCAGAAATTATGGGCATTAATAGGATTTTTTCTTTTTTTAGCAAATTTCCATGGCACCAGCTCTGCGTAATACTATTTGTAATATCATTACGCGCAGACAATGTCGACTCTAGCTGAACCACTCTGAATACTGGTGCTAGTGGACATGCCTTGACAATATTCATTTGAGCTCAAAGATAGACATTGTTTTCTACAATCAAGCCCAAATCTGCCTTTCTGGTAGCAAAATTGTGGAAAATACAGCTCTTACCATTCATTGGTGCAATATTTTATTTGCACTCTCGAATCCTCAGCACATTCATAATTATCCCCGTGGAAGCCAGAGTGCCTTCAGTTTGCAAAGAGTCATGGCAGATACATACTGATTCCGGAGAGTTTGAATTGAGTTTTTCATGTAAGTGGTCTGATCAGGATGAAGAAGAATTAAAGGCTGTAGCAGCAGAGGAAAAGGTCATTCAGCCTTACACACGAGGGGACGCCCAGAACCCCACCGTTACCAGCACTGCATGGAGTGCAGCCGTGCTTGAGCCAGACAATCCCAACTTGCTGTCTGGGCAATGACAAGCCGTTGCAAAAGTGATATTTCCTATCTAAATTACTAGATTTCATTCAATAAGAACAAGCATGAATAAAATAAATTGGAATTTGCGTCAGGATGGGTCAGGTCTTGTAGTGTCTAGAGAGCCAACTTTTATAGTATCTTGATGTACTATTAGGCAATACAGAATGAATAAATATGTTTCAACTAAAAACTAGTGTTTCAAATTCTAGCATTCACGGAAACAGCTATGGCTTACACCTACGGTACACAAAAGTCAGAACAAATAGTTAGTTTTCCCTTCCCATCTATGTAGTCTATGGATGATTAAATATAAGTTTGCATTTATGAATGGATTTCAATATCAAAACTCCTACCCGGCAGTTACCTCGCGACCCTTGGACGGCAGTAATTTACGTTTCCGTATACATAGTCATCAGTTCACCTGTTTATGATATTCTTTATTTCAGATCGTATTCATTATGTAACAATGGTAAATATTTCCCTGTGATTGACTTTTTTTCCGGGACCATATTAATTAACGACAAAGGTACAATGACATGGAATTTTGTACACCCGATTATTGGCAGCTGGCCATGTGCTGTCACAAAAAGTGGCAAATGAATAAAGGAGATCAAAGGCCAGTCGCCCACTGGTCTTGGCAGCTGCGCAGATGAGGTGTGAATGTGGTAGCTATCCAAATAAGTTTTATCTGGTCACGGGATTAAACATCTCGCAATATACAGTAGTAATTAAACACTGGCTTGTTGTTTACCTACCTTAATTTATAAGAGAAAAATGGGGGTCATCAAAGTGACCACCTACTACATTTAAATCAGATGTTGCATTTATATTTTACAGTTTAATACTGATAAGAAGTAAACTGAAAGACATACTTTAAACTGGAAAAGGTGTCTTAACTCTTTCATTGCCAAGCCGAGTCAATATCTTTATTCGGCGCTCCGATGAAAGCTGTTGCCCCGATCATTCTTATTTTTTTCTGCAATACGAGAAATCCATGTCGCTGCGGACCTGTTGCTACTATTGATGTTGCTGAGCAACGTAATCATGCCTCCATCATGACGAGGAACAATTTTGTTGCTGAACTATCTGAAAATTACATTTTTTTTCTGGTGTGCAAAAGACAAATCCTGAATGTTTTAAGCAGCTTTTTGTGTTGAACTACTGAAGGAACCTTTCTACGGCGTTCGGTTGATCAAATTGCTATATTTTATCCCACAAACACATTTTGCCTTGCTATCTACATGAATGTTTCCTTCTCCCTGTCAAGTGCCTTGGTGCAGGATAAGGGCAGCACATGACCATAGTTACTTACGAATACCTCCCACTGCAGGCATGCTGGCATTTGAATGAGAGGACATCTTACAAAGAAAACTTGTCTGGCATCGTGATGTCAATAAAGGGCATGTCGACTAATGTCGAAATTGGCAATGAAAGCGTCAAGGTAAAAGGAAGGGGAGTGAGGGTAAGGGGGGGGGGGTTCGGTACCCTGGTACAGGTAATTATTTTTCTAGAGTACGCAGTACGGAAAATAAAAATCTTTCAAAATTTTGGATAGAACGAAGTACGTAAAACAAGAGGGCGTCCAGTACGCCAGTACGGTAAATAAAATGCTCCAGTATGCCAGTACGGGAAACCCCTTACTAACCCTCTAAAAGGATAACACATAAAAGGCTAGCTACTTCTAGCCGATTTTTGGTGATAAATCAAGACGTCAAAACAACAGCCTAACTTCAATTCTACTGCACAATTGAAGTCTTTACGTCTCCAAACTAGTGGATTTAATCGAAAAATTGATCAAAATCATGATGCTGATGACTGGTGTCATTTTCATCTTGTTACATTGATAGTTACAAGTGCAACAGAGCAAATGTACAGTTTGCGAGCTTCAACATGAAGTACAGTCACAGACTGCCTGAGCTCTTTAACTGATGGGAACAATGTAAATAGATAAAAGGTGAATTACCACAATATTTTCACAATTTTCATACAGTTCCTGTGCAGACTCGTTCATATTTTGCAAGAGGGAGAGATAATGTTCTGCTTCCCAAGCCCACCAACATTACATGTGAAAAATGTATAAGATATTGTGCCCCCTTCCCAATTAGAGTCCTTCCAGTCTGCATTACAGAGAAATTTGAAATAGGCCTGCCTACACAGTTGCTCTGGTTCATCAATTTACATTAAAGGATATTTCATTAACCGGTATCAAGATCTATGTGCTGTCTCGAACTGTTTTGTATGTAACAACTGATTCTCGAATCTCGATTTTCAGTTTTTTATGCCATTGTTAGAATTTTAACAGGCATATTGATGTAATATCTTGTAACATCTTTGATATTTTGAAATTATATAAATAATCTGTTTGCCTTCAGGTAACCTGCTTTATTTGGTGGCCCCGATGACAGCCGACTTCTGTTCTCAGTTGGAGTCATTCAGACGTGCATATTTTCTGTGTTTAAATTATAATTATCGCTGTTGGGTAACAGTTTGTCATACTTTGTACACTTCTGGGGCCGTATTCACAAAGAGATTAATGTGACCCTGAATTTAATCCTTAAATGAAACTCAATGTGCCTTTCAAGTCTTGGCCTTAATCTACTAAATCGCTGGCCTAATGTTTGATCTAAACTTGCGGGATCAATGAATCTATCTTCTCCACTGTAATATGAAATTTGAAAGTAAAGTTTCCATTTTATGAAATAAATCTTGATTTAATCCAGATTTTAATCCTGGATCAAAAGATAAGATACTGCATCAAACTAAGATTGATTTAATATAATTAATCTGTGAATCCATCAGTTCATATTGTAGCCAAGAGCATGTATTGGCTAATCCTCGAAGTTTTAATCAAACGTTGAGCCAAGGATGAAACCGTTTATGGCCCAAATCATATTGATTTTAATTTTGGGATTAAAGCTAGGCTCAGATCAAATTCTTTGCGAATACGGCCACTGGGTATAAGGGCGAGAGTGTCATAGAGCGTGTGTGATCTTTACTTCATTCCCAAGACCACGGAGCTATTTGCTGAATTTTACTGTTCACTTGATCACTTGAGACCTGTTTGAGCGACAACTCTTGTACTGGTCGTCCTCCGTGTGGGAAAAATATTCCCAAGTTCACAGGGTCATTTTCATGAATTTTACTGTTAACTTAATGACTCAAAACTATTTGAGCTAGGACTTCCACTGTGGAGCCAGTATTTCGATATTCGTGCATGGCAATATGCAGGAAAACTAACTTTGCCCTCATTCCAAAGGCCACGGAACCACTTCGTTTGGTGATTGGATGGTCAGCTGAGCACAGGACCGCCAAAGTCCTGTTGTTCTCTAGCTTCATCGGACAATCACTGGAGATCACTTATAACTTACCATATGCTTCCGAAGACAAGATATTCCTACAGGAAACGATTGTTCTCAAATTGTGAAACAAAATTTGCTTCAAACAAAACATGTCTTCAAATAAGACTTACACATGTTATATGCATAAGGCTACCGTACAGGAATTCAATTAGCCTTTTTGGGTGAAACATTGTATTTGTCACTTTTATCTACCAAGCTATTACATTTGAACGGAGGAGAAAAACAGTCAGTTTCCAACGGTACTATCCCGCATGCATGGACTAATCAAACTTCTCAGTTTCCGTATGAGGATGCAGATGGCACTCCATTTGTAAAAAGCCTGGCTTTAATGGGTAGTATTTTGTCAATTTTGTTGGCCGTTCTTTTGCTCATAAAAAATGTATATCATAAAAAAAATCAATGCTATCCTCGTCTTTTCTATCTTCAAACGTCCAGGATGGTCGGACAGCTTTGCATCACGCTGTGCTGGGTGGAGAGGAAGATGTCATCAGACAACTGGTGCAATATGGGGCTGGCGTCACCATCAAAGATTACGTAAGTATCGCTCAGTTTCTAGATACTAAAATTGCTGATGTCGTTTCATCGTCCACTCAAGTTCTCCATTTTGGGTTACTTCGTAAATATGTTGTCTACAAGCTGCGCCAGTAGGTCTATCAGCACGTTCCACCCTTGAAAAGATGGCATGTTTTCATAATACAGATAATAATTTTCAAAGATGCGTGTGGCATTACCCTGTAAAACAAACAAATTTGAACTAGAGTCAATAAGTTCCATTTTTCATAAAATGGTAATTGCGTCATTGCAGGTAATGGAATTTTGCATAGCACTGATTGTACGAGTAATATATTTGCTACTGATTGCATGACACACAAATTGACAAAAACAATTTTTGACCCGAGTTAAAGTTTAACACACAATGCACACGCACACACTCACATGCATGCGTACATGCATGCCTACAGTACGCTCACACATAGGTTCCCTTAATGCTGGCATTTTTAAAACGCGCGCATGCTAGTACAGCTAGGCGAAAAGGTCCAAACTAATAACACTGGCATTTCACTGACAAAAGGCATATGGCGAATGGCTGGGCGCATAATGCTTATAGCCAAACGCATTATGCTCATCGCCAATCGCACCATGCGCTGTGCTCACTTTGTGACCAACCATTGGTCAAACACATGCGTGTCACCAAAAGCACCGTGTCAATGGCGAGTCGCCAGATGCTTCTGGCATATTTGGTTGTTGAGCATGAGCATTTGGCGATGCGTTTTTTTCTCGCATGCGCCACATTTTATGCCAGCACGTTTAAGCATGCTCAAAAATAATGCTAGCACGGTGGTGAACTTATGTGTGGGCTGTACTGTACCTACCAACCAACCTATTACGCGGGCTATTACGTACGTCCATATATACATATACGGATACATACATACATACATACATACATATATACATACATACATACATAACTACATACATACACACATACATACATACGTACATACATACATACATACATACATACATACATACATACATACATACATACATACATACATGCACATGCTTTTAATAGTTACAACAAACATCCACCAGTACACAAAGTACACAGAACACAATACTTTGCAGACAGCTTAGAGCCGGCGTCTAGACTGAAATTCATGTATTTGTTACACACATGTTGTCGTGACGGGTAAAAGATACCAGGTTTTCGTTGTGCGTGTCTGCACATGTCAATTATAAGTTATGCGATCTGTTTGCGTCCAAACTTTAACCCTCTGGGAAAAGAATCAACGGATTTCAGTGGTGCACTTCGTGAGCACTGTGTATACGATGAGGAAAGCTTTTGACAGGGTTAACGACGAAAAACGAGCAGACTAGACTGATAAAATCGAGCGCAATCTGGCTATCAAAACTTCTTTCTTTCTTTCTTTCTTTCTTTCTTTCTTTCTTTCTTTCTTTCTTTCTTTCTTTCTTTCTTTCTTTCTTTCTTTCTTTCTTTCTTTCTTTCTTTCTTTCTTTCCTTTCCTTTCTTTCTTTCCTTCCATCCTTCTTTCTTTCCTTCCTTCCTTCCTTTTCTTTCTTTCTTTCTTTCTTTCTTTCCCTTTTTTCTTGCTTTCCTTCCTTCCTTCCTTCCTTCCTTCCTTCCTTTCTTTCTTTCTTTCTTTCTTTCTTTCTTTCTTTCTTTCTTTCTTTCTTTTTTTCTTTCTTCTATAATGGTCCCAAAATAATGAACAACTCCTGCGTGGTACCGGAGCTTATTAAGTGTGCCTTACTGCTGTGAGCCCAATACCTCCAATGGTCCTGCAGTTGGCTTTTGCGGCTGCGGCTGTTGTATCAGGCGCCGTTTTGTCTGCTACTATGCTATGTGACAGAGCATACAAAGTCTACTTTGTTGTGTATCGCGAGGATCGGGCCAGATTGTGTCCATGATGGTCTCTGCCGTGTGTAGAAAAATGTGTGAATGTTGAGCGCTGCAGCTGATCCTGACTCAGCTGCAGGCTCTTCCAGCCGTCATATATGATACAGTAGCCTTGAAAGTAGACCTGCTGCTCCCAAGTCTCGTGCTTTACCTAGAAAAAAAGGTAGAATCTGATTAGAAGGCAAATGATACTGCAGAAAAAGTTCGTTTTGGGGAAAACAGAAGTTTGGTGTTTGACCCATTTACATCATATTCAGCGTTATATGTGAGCAATGAAAAGCGGGAACATTTACTTGATCATGGGCACACACATACGAGCCACATATCTGTGTATTAATGTGCACATTTTTTATTTGTATGTTTTATTCATGTTAATTCTTGATTATTTTCTTTATTAATTTTATTTAATTATTTATTTATTTATTTATTTATTTATTTATTTATTTATTTATTTATTTATTTATTTATGGAATGAATCTGCTGGGTTGTGCTCACACATCTGTGAGCGCTATCTGGTGTACACACGAATAACTACACATTTCACGTCTTTGTCGGGCAAAATATTCTCTCAGAAATCAGTGATATGAAGATATAATCTTGCATTTCAAGCGAAAGGTATTAATACCCCCTCGGCCCATACAGGCCGGAGGGGTATTGTCGTCACCTGCGCTTCCGTCCCTCCATCCGTCTGTCTGCCCGTCTGGCCATGCCTTGCTACCGCCATATCTCCAAAAATGCTCACTTTACAGAGACCAAATTTTTATCACAGGGGATCATTGAGGTGTTTCAAGTGCCTATGGAAAAATAGGTCACTAGGTCACACATTGAGGTCACAGTACTACGTTGAACAAAACATTATTTACCAGAGTTGGTCCTAAGGATGCCTGAGGCACCTATCGAAAAGTAGGTCGCTAGGTCATTAGTCGATCGAGAAACAGGGTCAGGCCCTATATGGATCTCGCTTGAAAACAAAAAACAAAAAAAAATATGACAATGTTACACTAGGTCACATATTTAGGTCACAGTGCTGCATTGAAAAAAATGGCCTAGCCATGATATCTCTGCTCATTGCATTTGCACCTAAGCTTTGTCATTAGGTCTAACAGAAGTGACCTTGACCTACATGTGACAAACTTCAAGGTCACAAGTAGGTCACGGTCAAGTTCTGGCCGTTAAAATCTCCCAAGTAATTGCCCAACGAAACGACCAAACAGAGGAAGAAAAGCAATGTGACCTCATTTACTCCATCTGATGAAAGATGTGTGGCCAAGAATTTATAGGTAAATAACTCACCTCCTGGTCTCACATGCAAGTACATGGTCTTCACCTAAAGTACCATTTCCCGGTTATCAACCCTGGCCGAGAGGTTTTCGGTCTCTGACCGGCTTCTAGTTTCTTTCTTCATTTGCTGATGTATTTGACACACGTACTTCTTGACATTTGCTGTGACCACTCTGAGAGGTACATAGAAAAATGATTGTCAGATTCTAATTTCAAATGTGCCACATGTATTCATGGGTCTCTGCGACATTTTATATTCTGGTGCTTTAAAGATTTTCAATCCACATGTTGCAGAGCTCCAAGCGTGACTCCCCGGTACACATAGCAATCAGACAGGGTCACGTGGATGTTTTGAGGATGTTATTGGAGGCTCCTACTTTTGACCCAATCAAATGCGGAGCACTTCAGGATTCAAAGGTAGGTTAAGACGGGCCAGTAAATGAAGGGTTGAAACTGTCAATTTCTTCCTCCCTCAGTCCTTCCGAACTTCCTTCCTCCAGTTCTTTCTTCTCTCTTTATGCATTCAACCTTGCCCTCTTTCCGGCTTTCCCCCTTTCCTTACTTCTTTTTTTCTTTCCTCCCTTTCTTTCCTTCATTCCCGAATCAACAAGATTTCTACATGCGTGAACACAGCATAATCTTTTCGTCATCCCTTCACAAATGGAATCACTCTTTTTTAATTTAATAATTTTTTCGTGCTATTTGCTTTTAGTAAGGGCCGATATATATATACCAATAATAATAATAATAATAATAATAATAATAATAATAATAATAATAATAATAATAATAATAATAATAATAATAATAATAATAATAATAATAATAATAAAAGGAAACATTTCAATATTTCAGTTTTCTCCAGTGAACGTCCAGTCTGAAGTTAAAAGTTACGAAGGACCCTACTGTATTTTAAGGTCAAAGAAAAATATACAAGATGAACTTTTTGGACAGATGATGTGTTAGGAAAACTGTGACAAGGGAACTATATTTAAATGGCGTAATTTTGCCATGGGCATTTTTATAGCATGGGTTATGTAGAACCTAGAGACTAAGTCCCCCAGAAAATATTTGACATCAGATGCTAGTCCCTTGATTAACACATTGTACCCTGGATAAAGTCTGTCAGTCACACGCAAACTTCCGCTGGCGAATTTAATTGATAAGATCACAATCTGGTCGCTTGCTTCTAATTTCACGCGGTCATCCTATAAAGAAGTAATACTCAGAGATGATTGTAGGATTTGATACGAGGAGGGTTTCCGATGCAGATTTAAAGTGATTTACGAGCCTCACAAGTTGCAAAGGAGAGAGGTCTGAAGACGTCTTCTCTATTTCTCTCTCTCTCTCTCTCTCTCTATCTATCTATCTATCTATCTATCTATCTATCTATCTATCTATCTATCTATCTATCTATCTATCTATCTATCTATCTATCCAAAGAAAAACCCACCGGGAATTTCCATGGCACATTCTAGGGCAAAGTCTAATATCTATTTGTAATTTAGCCTCTTTCCTTGTGATGTTTGTATTTTCAAAATTGAACAACTTTGCATGGTACAGTACTCGTATTTCTGTTGCACTTTTGACTGTGGTTATTTTAAAGGGTTTGTTTGGATAATTCAAGGATCAATAAGCTACGTCCTTGTATCTAATGAGGTCAGGTCAAGTTCAATGCTGGTCTTTTCTGATCATTTTGATTTTCATTTCTTTTGCATTGGGATGTCTGAACAGAAAAAGAATGATAACTAAATTTATTCAATTATTATATCTTTAGGGAAAAATGATGTTATAATATTCATTTGACAAATCAGATACCATTGATGAATGGATCTAGCAGGAAATATAATGTTTAGACAAATGCTTGGAGACATACCAGACTACGTGTCAACGGAGGAGGTCGTGGTTCATTAATCAATGATTCAATTTAAGGACGCATTATTGGTTGGACGAGCGTTTCTCAATATTTCACGCTTTACAGCTATTGCTCACGCACGATTAAAATGTACCCAACAATGTGTCTATATTTTGATCGTACATATACGGAAGCTTACCATAATAAGTTTTATAGTAAAACGAAATGTGAAGAAAAGTTAAGACGAATATTTGCTGTGTCGTCGTTTTCGTTAAATATTGATTTGGAACATAGTTTTACATTATGTACTTGATGTGGGAGGTGACACCTTTCCTTCTAAAACGAAAGACGGTTGAAAAAAAGTATGGACCCATATCTTTCACATGGATTGCTAAGCAGGCCAAGCCTACTTTATTCACTCTCCATGGCACAGACGCTTGCGTATACTTCCCTACCCAATTGTTACCCAAAAAGACGGCTGTGCTTCGAAAGAGCCGTCAGAGACATATTTGATTACGAATGTTGTTTTTCGCACGTCAGATTATTTTTCTTTCAGAAACAGATATTCACTACTTTTCACATTTTGGGCGCCTACGTCAATGGCTTGTACAAAGAAAAATGCGTTGACACATCGGAAATGCCAGGATAAAAAATGTGTTTTTTATTGTTTCAGATGCTACCTAGGATGTGTATTGTTGATGATATCTTATCGACGGAAGATAAGGATACGACATTACAGAAGCGAAAAAGTGATATTGACCAGTACTTAATATTTGTCAGACTAAACACTGCCCACATATTGGAAAATAATTTCCCACCTGGACGAGATTCCGTTCGAGACGCCGTAATTATTCACGACGTCAATGTTCCTCGAATGAACGAGTTATTTTTCCGTCTGGACCCAACAGCCATGCGGAATTTACATCTAATTGGTTGCAATTTGTGTTGGAAGGACCCAAATGTATTCAGCAACATGCAGTTAGAAAGTTTGGTGCTATCAAGCAACAGTTTTACGACACTGCCTAGCAGTATATTTATGCTTCAAGACCTTAAAGTGCTTAAGGTAGATGGAAATTACTTACAGGATATACCAGAGGATATTTCCAAACTCCAGAATTTAACCACATTTTCATGTGATGCGCAACATCCAGGATTAAACACTTTACCCCCGTCAATGGCTAAAATGCCTAAACTTGAGGTGCTGTCATGTAGTAGAAACAGAATCGAGAACATTGAGGTAGTTGGATACCTAAAAGGACTGACGGCGTTTCATTGTAACCGAAATAGGATAGCACGATTACCACATCATTTAATCGGTCTTAAAGACCTTGTAGTGCTGGATATCAGTCACAATAGGCTGAAATATATTCCATATACCCTGACAGAACTGATCAAGCGGTTGGTCAGGTTTGAATATTTTAATGTGACATTAAGGCCACGATCAATTCAGAAAGATCGAGAAATGTTACTTTCACATCTTGAGCTTCAGTTCTTTTTGTCGCAACACCCGTCAATCAGAACTCTTAGTGATATTAATTTAGGAGTATTTGGAGAGTCAAACTCGGGGAAAATTTCCCTGGTTGAAGCCCTTGGCAGTGAAAAGGGACTCTGTAAGCTCGATCAATCCAATCACATCAAACAGTTCGACTATCATCAGTTTGAGCTACACACAAATGATCAGAATTGTTATGTGAGTTCGTTTATTGCGGGTCACGACCTGTGGGATCCATATTTCAAGGACATTCGCCTGGACATCAACTTACTGACTGTTGACCTTACAACCCTTGAGCTACAAAATGGATCAAAACATTTATTTGCACGGCATGTTCAACGTCTGCAAATGTGGCTTCAATCTCTGTTTGAGATGTGTCCGAATGTACCTGTACTTATCGTTGGAACACATGCAGAGCAGGTCAAGTTATCTTATTTTGACCTCTGGCACATTGTTGAGAGCGTCATAGAGCATGGCAAGTCGAGCCATGGCGACTTTTACAGTGACTCTCCGCTTGCTAGCTGTATTTTGTGCAATCACAGAGACAAACCTGTTCGCAGGATCATTGCTAAATCCAAAGCAGGCACGGCTGGTTTTGTGGACCATACCTTTGTGTCACATGAGCCATTTGCCAACGGGCACGTGCCTGTTGAAAAACCACCCGGCAAAACCGCCATTAAACTGCCTCATATTGTGGGCTACTATGAGGTAGACTCAGTAAAAAACTTGCCAAAAGAAGCAAAGAAAACCAATGTTAGTATTGACCAGTTGAAAGCTGCCATTGTCCGTCATGTCTGCAATCCAACAGAGTCTGGGGTGCCTCCGAGCTGGCTGGCATTTGTTCGCCATATTGGAACCATTCACAGGACACTACCTGAGCTGCCTTGTATGCCATTTGAGGAGATAGTGTCCATCGCCAGAAGTTTTGACATCCCCACACCTCAAGTGCCATACATGCTTCAGTATTTCCATGAAAGAGGGAGACTTCTTTATTTTGCAGGGGATGAAATGCTATCCAAACTTGTAGTCGTCAATCCTAAGTGGTTTGTTGAAGTTCTAAACAAGGTGCTAAGAAATTCATTATGCAGTCAATATGATATTGTTGATTTGCTAGAACTTCTCCACGATGAAGGGATAGATCGACAATTACTACGCAGTGGTGATGCGTCTGTCACAAGTGCATCGTGGCTGCTTGCTGCCCTACAAAAACTTGATGTGTGCTTCCCAATAATTGACAACCACATAGAGAAACGTTACCTGCTGCCGGGTATACTCGAAATTGGGGAACCGAAAGAGGACGTTTGGTCAAGCTTACCAGATTGGGGTGAGAAACAGGTGACCTATCAGTTAAAATTATCACGCCCTCGACCATATTTGTTCACAGAGTTTGTAACCATGCTGTCGTCTGGTGGAAGTAAGATCCTGGAAATAGTTCCAGAACCATCTCCTGTATTTTTAGCTCACCATGCTGTCTTTTACAGTACTGTTGATATAAGGGGCTGTGGTGACTGCTACAGGCATAGGCTAGACGCCAGCGAGGTAGAGGTTGAATCCGACGTAAAGGAAACAGACGACATACTTCACAAAGTTCACATAGCGTTAGATCCTTGCTTTAAGTCAGTTCAGGTCTCTGTGAGGGGAATCAAACCTTGCTGCATTTTTCAAAAGGTAGCCGATTATATAGATTTGTACTTTGGACTATCTGGCTTCCACAGGAAGGCACGTGAAGCTAAAGGTATTCCTGATGGTCCTGTTGTAGGTTTTGACGAGCACATTTTCGACGGGTATTGCACAATTGATCAAAAGTTAAAAGATACCAGTCGCAGTGTAGCTGAAAGCGAGTTGAACCACCCACAGTGGGAATTATTGTGTCCCAAGTGTGTTTTAACACACACAATCGACCCTGAATTGTTCCCCAGGGCTCGCATGACCCCAAAGAAAAAGGCTATCTGCAAACGCTGGCATAATTTGGGGAGCTGGGCAAGAGCTCTGAGAGGAGATTATAAGGTGACGGATACAGTACCAAGGGGCCTGTTGACCAGCATCCCAGACAACTGTCACCCGCGCCTAGCACTGGTGCTGCCACCCAGCTATGCAACATCCAGAAAAGAATGGCATTTGTACCTTAAGACCAAGTTTCTTGAAGGCTATGAGGTGCACTTTTTGTGTGAGCACACGAGCTATTGGCACTTTACTCGTGAACCTGGATACCGTCTGAATCACACAGCACCGTTCATTACAAAGGCAGGGGCACAGCTCCCAGGATTACTTGAAATGTCCCTCGCTTTGGTACAGATTATCAACAGTTCGAGCGAATTAACTCACAATGGTCGTTTGGTGGCGCCAGTAGTAGCAGACCTAGTAAAGATGTATGAGTACCTGGGAGCCACGGATGTCCATGTAGGAGATCCACTTGTGTGGCTTGGCCGCAATAAAGATCGACTGGTTGGAATGCTTACCAAGGTCATTTCAAATCTGAACACAGCGATTGCAGACCTGTTTTTCAAAACTAGCAATTCAGTTGATGCCGATACATACTTAAAGGGGTCCTGTCTTTTGAACCGACATGCTTTGGCGAGGTACCTACGCATTAATGATACTTCAGGAACATTCGGGCCTCTTCGTCCAGTTTTCGTTGGTAAAGAACTACGGTGGGTGTGCCGAGAACACTTTGTAGAATTGCAAAGATTCAATTAAAACGGCCCCAATGAAGAAAAAAAAAAGGAAAGCGAATAACGAAAAAAAGCCTAGAGAAACAAACATTAAAGCAGTCTTTAACATACAAACTGCCGTATTCTTGAATGGATTAAAAATCTGTGATGGTTAATAACAATCTTCGTACCTCGGTTCAAATGAAGTGATTGAGACTGTTTTATTTTTTATGGTAATGCCTGTAAATATATACATAGCCTATTTTATAAAATTTGAAATAATTTCATATGTTGATAATCACACTGAACATTTGTCCATGGGAAACTGCCACTAAGGCTAAACTTATAATTTGTATTTTGTGAAGCGTATACTTCTTCTTACGGTTTTTTATTGTACGACGTTTGTAAAATGTCCCCTTTATGCAGTTGTGCCGTTCTAGTGTGTTGAAATTCATTTTTACAACGCATTTTAAGCAGACCACCTGTACCCGCTCTCGCTGTGTATTCATTGTAGTCTTCTTTGAAATACCTGACGGGGGCTACATCTATCTGCATCGTCTCTCGTAGGAGCTTGGACAATCTGTTTTTGTGTTCTTGACTGCGTCCCAGTTTCATAGATTTGATTTACGTTATTACTTTATTGAAATAAGTGTGTCACAGTTTGTTACATTGTCAATTTATATTCCCGGTAATTAATCTCACGACACAGGACTGACTTTCAAAAACAAATCAATACACCAGGAACAAATCGAAGTGTAGGGGATCTCGCTTCAAAAAAAAAAAAAAATGGTAAACAATTTTTGTTGGCGCAAATTGGGTGCTACGTCAATCAGTTCAAGTTATGAACCTGGCATGGTATCTTAATAAGTGCCTTCTGCATTCATTTAATTTTTCTATTTTTTATTTATTTTATTTTATTTTATTTATTTTTTTATTTATTAACTTTTTTGAGTAGCGAGGGGTGATAATAAGAACGTCGAAGCCAAAACATTTGTGATCCAGGTGCTTCAGTCGAATTGAAAGGGAAAGATACCTTGACAGAGGAGAATTATATTATCATGCGTGTATTTCCCCCATAGAAGGAGTCCCGGCAGCAACCAACAGTAACTATTCTTCGTCTTTGTGTTTATAGGTCAGAAAAAGATAGTGCTTCTTAACAATAATATGTTGACGAATTTCAAAACCTTGAACGCCCTGAAATTTTGAAACCAGAACTTTGAGGTTGCTTAAAGATGGAAATTTCATAAGAAGCACGAATTAGTTAATTTATTTATCTGTTTGTTTATTTTCTGGCAAATCAGTTTTCAGCTTACATGTTTAGTCCTTTCCGAACGTGCTTGAAGTAATTCTTTGTGATGTCCGTATCAAGATGTGTAATTTATTTACTAATTTTTTAACTGTGTAGTCGGAGTTACGGCAAGTACCGCATTAAAACACAATGTTGTGTGATTATGATTCAAACTTCGATGAAAGTTATGGTCGGAGAAGTGTTGGTATTCACACGAAATATTTCACTAAAGGAGATGAAGGTGTAACTGGAACATAATGCCGCGTACATATGTGTGGGACCATTCAGTCTCTGCACTCGGTAACCTGGATCAGATATCATCAGGCGCCCAATGATCGAATACAGATACATGTATAAACGGTGTTTCAGCCACTAGTTACAACTAACCCTTTGCACGGAAACGCCATGTTCAATTTAGCATGAGTGAGACTGGCAAGCTGTCCCTGTTGCCGGGCAACACCGGATGTGATCAGGTGGGACAGCACCTCGGTTTTTCGCTGAACTGTTGCTGCCGTTGAAAGGCCATTCTTGACTCGGCGCCAGACAATTAGTCACGATGTTCGGAACTACCAGATTGTGAGTGTGTTGATTTGCCACATGCCAGCACTATGTACGATTTATTCCAACCAGGTTGAGGAGGCGAAGGAATAATTTTGTAATGCGTATTATTTTTTGTATTTTATTTATTTATTTATATATTTATTTTTATTTTTATTATCATTACTATTTTTTTTACTATGAGGCATTGTCAGGAAAGAATAAAATTCCGGCCTGAGGCTTCGCCACACTTGAATTGTTGTTTGTCATGACGTTATGACTTTCTATGAAAAATCGACATTCTGTTATTTGCTGTAATACTCGCAGCTTTTGGTCCTATGTGAAACACGATGTAAAGCCATTCTACGCATGCGTGGTCAAAGTCTGCACACGTGTTCTTAGGGCTTCCTAAGAATTATATATCAAACACTCTAGACTCAAGTCTGCACTTTTGCTACTTTTATTAGTAAATAGGCCCTCGAATTCAGAAAAGAAAAAAAATCTTTAAGATGCATTATTTTGGAACTACCACCACATTACTTTGCTTTCCAATGTATACAGATTGAACTGTAGTGTTCGTTCCCAAAAATGTACACTTTAACAAATGACCCATTTTCATGAAGTTAATGAATTTTGGCGCGTGCTCTCTCTAGGGTTCAACAATATGTCACCGCCTTAATTCTCCAAGTTCTGGAATTTTATACCTTTTGCAATGCAGTGATGAATGTTATGTGTAAAATACGTTTGCAACCAGAATCGGGGTTA
This sequence comes from Hermodice carunculata, assembly GCA_964020975.1. Taxonomy (NCBI): domain Eukaryota; kingdom Metazoa; phylum Annelida; class Polychaeta; order Eunicida; family Amphinomidae; genus Hermodice; species Hermodice carunculata. The sequence goes on along the minus strand of OZ026620.1, from coordinate 78,673,024 downwards.
TTACTAAAATGCGCTTCCTTTACAAAAAACAGAGTTTGTATTACGGATGTTTTTGATCAGGCAGAAATCCATTCATATGTGTATGCCTGAATACGATCGTTATGTAAGCGTAACCATGGTGGCAAAGTGCACGTATCTCATGTAGTTTACTCATAATCATGTTATTATATGATGTTCACATTACACAAGGAAAACGATAATTTGAAATATAAATAACCATTGACGATTTGATTGTGTTCAGTAAGATTGCTCTCCAGCATAGTTTTGAATTTTGTCACCGTGAAACGCTTGTAAGCTAACCATAAATCTCGATATGTATCCTGTATGGGCTGATTTTGGTCTAAAAATGAATGGGTTGTGTTTTAGCTGTTTTTATAATCCTCCATTTCCCTCTTTTTTTATTCATTTTAAAACGATTTGCAAAGTAGTGCTTGAGTGGTGCGCGTGAGTTGCTCAGCGAGAGCATAGGAGTGAATGAAAATGGAAGCATGAGCACAGTGAGAATATTCATAAAGAAAACTGGTAAGGACAAACAGCCAAGATAGCATACTTTGTATTACCCCAACAATAATTCATTCATTGGCCCAAATTTTATTTAGTACATCTTGCCAACATATAACGCAGAGCCAATTTTTGACCAATCATAAACCCGCACCGAGACCTTAAGTGATGGGAAAGTATTGTGGCTCAATGTTGCTCTGTAATAGGTAAAGAGCTATCTGGGTGTCCGTGCTCCAGCAATAGTATCAGGTTCAGGGATCCGAAGGAATTCAGGTTGTTTCTCATATTTTCAAGCGTACCGCGCGACTGTTTAATTTGAAATGTTTGTCTGAATATGACGTTAAAAATATATGCTGGGTGGAGCACGGTCTTGGTGTTGCTGGCAAAGTGTACATCAAGCTCCTTCGTTCATTCCTATTGGTCAACAGTTTCCTTGTATGTTTAACTTTCTATTTTGCTCCGAGTGGAATTTCAGTGGCGTAAAGGCGCTCGGAAAACCTCATAGATTCGCCAAAGCAAACTTTTTGAGTAAATGAGTGCACAAACACGAAAGTTGGCAGACAGAATTATCATATGGTTCCTTCCCATTCCTCAATGCTACAGTTTCGAAGGTGAATTTGTACCAAAAGGATATATGTTCCGTCTTATGCCAAGTAAACTGTCCCCAATACGCGTAATTTGGAAATCTACGAGAATCGTTTGCCCTCCTGTTGGCATGGTGGTTTTGATTTTGAATGTTACTACATAAAGAACATATATTTCCATGCCCCCCTTCCTTATGTTTCACAATCAATTTACAAATTAAAAGAACATTTGATGTCAAAGTAAAAGATCATCAGCTGCCACAGTTTATTCGCACATTGGCAATTTTTGTATTCAATAAAAGTAGTTTTAAAAGAAAAAAAATGAAAAATTATTTTTCATTAATAAAGAATGGCATGTGTGTTGTCTGATATTCAATGGATTCTGGTTGCTGCGTGAAACTTTGGTTTGCAGTTTTGTGAGGACTTTGATGAAACATACATAGCATACATATGCCCAAATGACAGATGTTTTCATTATCGTGGGAAATATTATATGGATCAGCTACCTATCTTTCCAGGCATGCTATGGACGCCCATATAGCCCCACATTCCAAAAGTGAGGATTGTGACGAAAGACCCTTGGGGTACAAAAGCTTCAATTTGATTCTATAAATTATAACCCCATTACCAGATGGTTATTAAATCATCTATAAATAGATTATGAGAAAAGTGCAGGGGTAAGATGTGTAACTAAAATCACGTTGGACTGAAAGATTGCAACAGGAGTAGGTTTGATATGGTCAAAGACAAGACTGCGCAAGAATCAGTTCTGTTGTTTCGTGTGGGTATGCATGTTCGATAAATCCAAAACAACTACTACATGTATCTTAAATCGTACTAGGAACAGCAGGGAAATTTTTTAGACCATTAAATACAGGACCTTCTGATGATAACGTTTCGGTCAAAAGAAACTGTTAAACGTCGTCCAAACAAGAGGCTTAATTGCCGCCACAACAATTGTCACCATGAAGATGAAGATGAAGATGGAGATCTATTTATTCGACATCAAGTAAGATACATTGTATTCAGTAACTGGTAATAATAATAATAATAATAATAATAATAATAATAATAATAATAATAATAATAATAATAATAATAATAATAATAATAATGATAATGATAATAATAATGATAAAAATAATGATGATAATAATAATAATAATAATAATAATGATAATAATAATAATAATAATAATAATAATAATAATAATAATAATAATAATAACGAAAATTCTGTAACTGCAGGTTAAGTTGAACATACAAAAATATTACCATACATACATCAAAATAGTCAGGATGGCCCAGCTAAGGATGAGGAAACATCCGCTATCGCTTGGGCCACCTAAATGAAATGAAGGCCGATGTGTAATCTCTGCTGCCTCTGCAGGGATTGGTGGTGGTGCTGTCACAACGCACGATTGAAATAAGTGAATAAGAACTGTGTTTCTTTGTTAACCAAACCCTTAAATCTGAAAGAAACATGGTATTGAAATAAACCACTCGAACATAGTTTCAGCACGTATAAACAGCAAACGTATCATTTCACATAAGTATAATTTTATTTTTACAGGAGTAATACTGAAAATTCACCATCAGTGCAGTTCTAAAGTTGAGCATTAACGCGTTTTTCTTGTTTTGCAACTTGGCTTTCACCTGGAGATCCTGGGCCGGGGGGGGGGGGGGACGGAACATGAGTTTCTTCTTGATATCTGTTTTTGTCTTTGCACGTCCTTGTTGAGGACAAAGGTGCCGTGGCTGATTGAAAGCCCCCAACCCTGGCAAGTTCATTTTCATATCAGTTAACATGGGCGAAAATATGATAGAAGGCAACATTAGCGTGTTGTTGCATGTTGCTCTCAGTGTCCAAAATAAAAGTACGTATTTGTAGAATGGGATTCTGCACTTAATGAGTGGACTGTTCTGTGGCAAAATGTTTATATGATGGTGATTCTGTTCGTAATATTTGTTTTAAACTGTCCCCGACTATGGTATAGTCTACAACAGCACATGCACCAGCTCTGATTGGTCATTATGAATATCACTCGGAGCAACTTCCCAATAGCCAGGTAGATTTAATTCTTGTATCAAGTGCATGTAAAGATTGCTTTTATAGTTGGCAGTGTATAAGCGCTTGCTCTCTGCGCCACACAGCAGCACATTGATGTCCATACTCTTCTAGTCTCACGAAGCTATCTCTACATATGGATTTTTCAGTCTTGTATACATATTTGTGCTATTAATCTTTTCGTGCTCTACTTTCTTTTCTTGTTTGACACATTTTTTACTTTACCAACAGATGTTTTCTTACAAGTCGAGCGATATACAAATACATGTATTTTAATCGTCAGCGTGAGGTCTGGTTTCCATATACACGTAAGCCACCAGTCCATTGTACGATATTTAAGGGTAGACATGTATCGACAGTACCCCGATTGTTACACGCCATTAGCTCAAAAGCAACTCTTTACTGTAGACACAGGAACCAAGGTATGTTATGGCGATATCGTACATCAGTCCATGGATACATGGATGAGCTTATCTTATGGTTCTCCGACCATCGTCCGTCGTAAACAATGAGCCAATGTTTTGTTATTCTGAATGACCAATTTATCAATATCACAGCGAGATGCTGTCCTTTTGAGAATCTCATTACATTGGGGAGGACCCTGACTCGTCCTGTCGTTACGATTTCCCAACTAAATTATTTCATTTACAGAAGCGTGTCATTCTTCATGACAGGTTGTATCTCATAATGTCTCCCCTCGTCCTATTCTTCATCATCATTTGTTGAATCATCAGACATTAACAAAAGCGATTTAAGAGTTTTGCTGATAAATTTGCGGTCGGAAATTGGTTTGACATACTTTGTTCTCAGTCTTTCGTCGGCAGGTGTTGTTAATTTCATATCAATCACCAGGAATCCATATGCTTTTGAGATGGTTTCTTCGTACATTTTTAGCATATACTTAGCTTGTTCGGGAACATACGTTGTCTCATACCTTTTATCACTTGCTTTTTCATAACTTTATTTTTTTTGTCTAAAGTTTGAAATGTCGGTTAACAAAATTGAAAACAGTGTCACCATTGTTTGTTCCAAAGTTACCGGTGATCCTGTTCATCGGTTAACAAAATTGAAAACAGTGTCACCATTGTTTGTTCCTAAGTTACCGGTGATCCTGTTCATCGGTTAACAAAATTGAAAACAGTGTCACCATTGTTTGTTCCTAAGTTACCGGTGATCCTGTTCATCGGTATCCCTCAACTGCAATGGTATAGTACAAACCATACGGTCGACGCATAAGACTCTTGCGGGCTTCCAGTATGCACTTATTGGGCGTGACTCCTCGCGCCATCCCTGGAAGAAAATTTACAAGCTTCCTGTTATAGTAGTCTGCAGTGTGTCCAAAGGAAACAAAGAATGTTATAGGTCTGTGTATGGGAATACACATGACTACCCATTGTTTGCCGGATTTTTGATGTGGGTCCATATAAAAACAAGAGGCCTGTATGAACAGACCGTGCTCAGCTGACGTAGAAATTGATAACTCAAGTAGAACTGTGGCATTGGGAATAAGTTCAAGTTCATCCACATATTGTGTGTTGCCCTTAACAGGGGACCACGACGATGAACAATATCAAAGTCCTTACTCAAATAGATCTCAAGTTATCAAATAAACAGTTAAATTCAAGAAAATGAACCTGTGACCTTGGGAATTTGGTCAAGGTCACTTATGCATTGCCTGAGTCTGGCCCCCATACAGGTACCACTCCACGCAACAACAAAGTTTAAATGGGTTCGGAGAGGAAGATTTTTTTTTCAAAAATTAAAAAAAGTAAAAGGATCAGGAACTGATCCCGTGGTCAGGTGATTCATTATGTTTTGGATGAGTCTGAGTGTGTCCTTATGTGTTTGAGAGGGAGAGAGAAAGAGTAAGCCAGAGGGAAAGAGATACTGCTGTGTTTATGTGCAATGTGAATATAGTGAGTGTGTAAATCAGTAAACGGTTTTGGAGAAGATTTTTTAATATTTTGCCAAAAAATGGACAAACAATTCATAAACAAGAGGGCTGTGTGAACAGCCCATGGTCAGCTGACCTAGACATTCGTCACACTTGCAGCTTTGTGAACTTGGGATAGGATCAAGGTCACCCATGTACTGAGTAAGTCTGACCTTTTTAGAAGAACACTAACATGTGCAACATCAGGATCCCAGTTCAAGTAGTTCTCAAGTTATAGTGAAGAGTAAAATTCAGGTATGTTGCACTGCGATCCCAGAAACGAGGTCAAGGTCAATCATGCACTGTTTAAGCATGACCTCTATAGAGAAACTAAAACATGTGCAACATCAAGGTCCTAACCCAAAACAGATCTCAAGTTATCAAATAAACAGCACATTTCAAGTCAGTTTTCCTGTGACCTTGGAATGAGGTCAAGGTCCGAACATCACTGGAGCATGACCGTTTGCACCAAATAGGTAGCCGCTTATAAAAGGCACATCCCTACCACGTTTGGCACAAATCTGGCCAAAATTATATCAGGTATAACCATTACAAGAAATTCCCATTTTTAACTTTCCTATTAAAACCTTTCTTGAAGAGTTTTGGAAAAAAAATCATTAAAAATTTAAAAAATCACTGGAGTGTTACCATTTGAACAAACTTGTTAGAGAGCCACCCAAGGTACACTGCCACCAATTTTAAAGTAAATCTGACAAACGGTTGTTTTTGAGAAATCCGAAATGTGAATTACCATTAAAATTCATTAAATGACCATTCACTTCCATAGTAAGCAATAGGAAAGGTACTTTTACCGACTAGTACCCGAATTGAAAAAGAAATCGTTTAAAATCAGGCATTGACAGCAATGCTACGTAGTGAACATCTTTGCTTGACCCTTTCACAAGGAACATATTCACAAAGTTTCAACTTAATCTGATAGACGGTTCTGGCGAAGAAGTGACGGTTTTTGAGAAAATGTGGCTTGTTGATGACGGTCGGAGGACCATAAGATAAGCTCAGCTGACTAATAAGTCAGCCGAGCTACAAAAATTAAAAATCACTCGACCATGACCATTCGAACACACTTAGTGGAGAACCACACAAGGTACATCCCCATTAAGTTTGAAGTGAATCTGGTCACCACTTTTGGAGAAGGAGATTTTTAGGATTTTTAGATTAGGATCCAAAAGGAAAAAAAATCACTGGCGCGTGACCCAAGGTACATTGCCACCAAGTTTGAAGTCAATCTGACTGATGGTTACGGAGAAGAAGTCGAAAAAGTGAATTTGCATTAGAATGCCCATTGACTTACATAATAATGAATAGGAATGATGCATTTACTAATAAGCACCCGAATTAAAAAGAAACGTTAAACATCAGGAATCTATACCAGTGTCACCTAGTGAACAAGTTCGTTTGACCCTTTCACAAGAAACATATCCACTACGCTTCCACTTAATATGAGTGACGGTTCTAGAGAAGAAGTCGAATACAGAAAAAAGAAGCAAAAACCATTAAAAAAATGAGAAAAAAATCGCACCGCCACCAAGTGAACAAATTAAGAACAAGGGGTCCCTCGGAGTGTATCTATTTGATATCAAAGCAATTGGGTTAGCGGTTTCGTAGATTTTTCAAGATTTACACCGAAAAAGAACAAAAAACTACTACTACTACTACTACTACTACTACTACTACTAATAATAATAATATTAACAAAAAATCCAAAAATCACTGGAGCTTAACTATTTGAACAAACTTGGTTGAGGAACAACCAAGGTACACCCGCCCCCCCCCCCCCCCAAGTTTGAAGTGAATCTGGCTGACTTTTTCGGAGAAGTCGAAAATGTGAATTGTGGATGACCTACGGATGACCGACGGCAGATGGCTAGTCATAACATGAACTCAGCTGACTGACAAGTCAGCTGAGCTAACAATCAAGAGACTCGGTTATCTGGCAGTCCGTCTGAAGCGTATATGTCGCGAAAGTGGCTTCTTGTTAGGCGGTTCTGTAACAATGCTGACCTTAGCTTAGTGGTTATTCGTTTAAAGATACGCATTACAAGTAGAGTCCACTTCAATGAGGTCAGGGAAAAATGCATAGGTCAGCAATTCTAGTACTACCGTTGTTGACGATTGAGCACATTTCACTTCAAGTTTGATGTTGCCTTCTCTACTTAGTGGCAGAACACCCTGCATCTGCTTGACTGGGTCAATATTGGCTGATAACCACTGGCATACACAACTAGAAAAATTGCATTCAAGCAGTGAAGTTGTGAATATGTATGGTCAGTAGGGCCCCTGCGCCATGCATGGAGAACAGCCTACATCTGAACTACCATGAAGTCAACCTTAATGACACGTGTTTGATTGAGTTATGGATACTTCCATTTTATGTATTTGTTTCTGCAGCGTCTGGGTATCAATCAATCAATCAATCAATCAATCAATCAATCAATCAATCAATCAATCAATCAACAAATCAATCAATCCATCATGCCATAAAGAATACATAATGCCCTTTATAGCAACAGATATTGTGGCGACAATTAGGCCATTTATCTGAACGATATTTTACAGTTTTATTTCATCAAAGTGTTAACATTAAAGAGGGCTTTGCGGTTCCATGCACCTGTATTTAAAGTTATCAATAATTTTCCCCACACAATCTGTTTTCTAGTTAAAGCCAGTATTTTTTCTAGATTCTTGGCACATGCGCAGGCACATGTGCAGGCACATGCATAGTTAACACTGACACTGAAAATTGCGCACACGTTTCTTTTACTTTGCCAACCTTCTCCCTTGTGTAATTTTCCGGCTGCAACATTTTTTTTTTAGATGCACCCCTCATCTGGAGATTTTCCCAATAGCCTATTTATAGACGGGCTGATAACCATCTAATGATGGGGCTATAATTTATAAAAGAGTTACATTGAGGCTGTTGTACCCGATGAACAAATTCCACGATAATCCTCTGTTCTGTAATGTGGGGCTATATGGGCGTCGATAATGGTCCATGAGTAACAGTGGTGCGGAAGCGAAATGCAAATTGGCCTGTGACCTTGGGAATCAGTTAAAGGTTGTCTATTTTGACCACATTTATATATTTCGCACCAAGAGTTCACACCAACCACGTTGGATTTAAACCCAGTACAGAAGATTATATAACCGATGAAAATGTTTACTTTATGTCACTGAGATCAATGTGGCACTTTCAAGGTCTTTCGAGATCAAAATTAACAACACCAAAAGAAACCCCATGAGCATGGTCTTACAAATATACAATATCAACCAGACAGCTACGAAACGCCGTTAGTCTTATACAAGGCAATGCTGCTATGTGCACTGTTGCAATCGCAACCACCAAAGTTCCAGGTCAGGAATTTCTGCGATTTAGTGAAATACCCTTACCTAATAAACAAACTTGATTGAACTAAACATAAGGACAAAGCTGAAAGACTTTTCAATAAAATCTCTGCTTTCGCACTGGAGAAGTTAAAGGTAGCAAATAACGCACAGAAATTCGCACAAACAACTGCAGCGCCACCAGTGGAACTAATTGAGATCTAGGGGTACACAGGGGTGTGTCTGTCTCATTTAGAAGCGATTGACTTAGTGGTTTCCAAAAAAGAAAATAAAGCATCGCCAATACTTTTTTCATCATAAAAATCCAAAAAATCGCTTAAGCGTGACCATTTGAACAAACTCAGACCAGATCTACAGCAGGTATATGTGGTCATTGTATTCATCTGGTGAATGGAATGTTATGAACTCTTGAGGTCAGTAATATGGTCTTTCTACTTTGACAGGTAGCATAATAAATTAAGTAATTATATGTAAAGGGTATACATCATGGTTACCTGTACAAGATGCCAGGCCACAAAGCACCACTGACTTTGAATCATGCTATAATATGTCATATTGTGTCGCATTACCCTATAAAAGTTGTGAACGTGTCTTTTAAGCTCAGTTGACTGATAAGGCAAGAAGCGAAATGCAAACTGGCCTGTAACCTTGGAAATCAGTTTAAGGTTGTCTATCTTGACCACACGTATACAGGCACATCCAAAGTACAAGCCAACCAAGTTGGATTTAAACCCAATATATAAGATTAAATAACCAATGGAGATGTTTATTTTATGTCAGTGACATCAATGTGACATTCTGAAGGTCCATCAAGATCAAAAGTAATAGCACCGGAAGAAACCCCATGAGCATGGTCCTACAAATATTCAATATTAAATAGGCAGCTAAGAAACACCGTTACTCTAATACAAGGCAATTTCACTTATATGCACTAATTCAATGGCAACCACAAACATAGTGCCATATCAGGAATTTTTGCAATTTAGTGAAATGCTCTACCAAATAAACAAACTTCGTTAAACTAAACGTAAAGACAAAACTGAAAGACTTGTCGAAGAAAAAAAAACATAAAGCAAAAACCTCTGGTTTCACACTGGGGAAGTTGAAATTATCATATAATGCTCAGAAATTCGCACAAAACATCGCAGCGCTACCAGTGAGACTAATTGAAGTTTGGGGTATCCAGGGGCGCACCTGTTAAAATTTAGAAGCGGTTACCAGAGAGAGACAGACAGACAGACAGACAGACAGACAGAGACAGATAGAGAGAGAGAGAGTAAGAGAGAGAAGGATATCGCCATTATTTCTTTGATAATACAAAAATCACGTAAGAGTGACCGTTTGAACATGCGCAATACATCCTTTCGCCACGTATATCTCAACCAAGTTTGACTGACAGTTCTCCTGGGCTGAAATTGACCACGGAAGGGTGACGTGCAGACGACGAGATAAATCTCGAGGCAGTCTTGCATGGGATGTGAGCAATAATCATTTCTGCGCTTTGTCGAAAACGGTGACCTCTGTAATTATACAAACAAGAGCAACAGTTATATAATGTACGCAGCAAGTTATACGCCTATGTCGTGACAATTTCATAATGTTCGCATTAACAGTTAAGCTAAAAAGATCATTATGTTACAATGCTACAAGCGTTAAACGTTGAATCAATCCATAAAAAAAAAATCATCGGGTAAGCAAACCACAGTTCTCACGTACCATTGGATTGAATCTTAAATAATATATCATGTGACTTGTCATGGAACTCATGTCCAAATGTGCCACATTTCAACAAGCGATTTGCCTATTCGCATGAAAAAATAAAGAAAAAAATAATGTTGAAACGCAATGCAGAAAATTTATTTCATGCACATCCACTGAAATAATCAGCCCAATTATTTGTATCCGGTGTGCCCAGAGGGCCCTGTATCTGTAACGAAAGTCAATGTGCTTCCATACGTCATAAATGGTATTTCTGCATGGCATACATTATTTGCTGAGTTATGTATTTCGAAAACCCTCACCGGACTAGAACAAACGGAACCAAAAATACTGGCTTTTGACATTTTCTTATGGTCGTTTCCGATTTAATTCCTCCCCAGATGTTCGGTGTCGTTAAATATTGCCGTACATTCAACTGTGTATGAAAAATATGTGTAAATAAACTTTCAGTTCAACGTTTACTTAATATCATTGAGTGCAATAAAGCATGCGTATTTTGTTGGTTTTTTTTAAGGTAATTAATTATAAACATGAGCGCATCCTTGTGTATGGACATATATATATATATATATATATATATATTATATATATATATATATATATATATATATATATATATATATATTTATATATATATATATATATATATATATATATATATATATATATATATAATATATATATACATTTTGTGTATATGCATTCGATAGGGTCCTTTAAAAACTTTGGACACTGTTGCATTCAAAGCATGCTATATGAGCTGGTTTGATTAGTACAACGCATGTAGGTACCAGAGGTAGACAATAATACATAATCCTTGTTGTGGGCTATTGTATTCAGCTGGTGAATAGAAAGTTATTAGCTCTTGGGGTCAGTAATGTGGTCTTTCCACCTTTGACAGGTTGTCTAATGAATAAGTAATTATACGTAGAGGTTATATATCATAGTAGCCGGTACAAGATGCCAGGCCACGGAGCGCCATTGACGTTTGACCATGCTACACTATTTCATTTTGTGAGGTATTACCTTATGAAAGTTATGACCGTGTCTTTGAAGCTAAGCTGAGTGACAAGTCAGCTGAGCTGATATGGACTGGGTCCACGTCCGTCGTTTGTCCATAATTCCATTTTCGATGTCTCATCCAAAACCATCCGGTCAGATCCTTTTCAAATTTGGTGGGAATCTACCTGGGGTGGATTTTTGCCAAGTTTTTTAAATGGCCGCGCTCCACTGATATCTAAAGAATTTTTAGGGTCAACTGACAAGTCAGCTGAGTGT
>OZ026620.1:78596578-78656578 GCA_964020975.1 Hermodice carunculata | reverse complement strand
CTACTTCCTCGAAAAAACCCGAATCTTCTTCCTCAATCTGCGTCCAAAGACTTTGGTTGAAGTAATAGTACATGGCATAGTCCACAGGAGTCCACTGTTCGTGACGCCGAAGATCGTCTTTGTCTTTTTCTGATAACTCTCTTGATCTATTGTATCTAACCATTTGTTTGGTGTAAATGATATCTTTGAGAGTCCAACATAATTTTCTTTTTAGCAACACAACAGATTCGTCGTAATACTCCATGATAAGCACAAGTTTGAAATTATCCTGTAAATACGCCAGAAATCACTGATATGAGGAAAAGTCTTCTTGCTATATCCAAAGTGCGTTGCTTGAAAGTCCTTGGTCACAGGAACGAAAGGGTCATCTGTACGATTCAGTAAAGCAAAATGCTTTAGGACCACTAGTGGCTTCTTTAGAAATAAAGACATTGGGTTGGTGAGCGTCTTTAAATGCTGTAATTTTGTAGTATGCAAATACTGACTGTAAATGCGTCCAAGGATGGCGAAGTATCGCAATATTAGTTGAATGCGTGCCATTATTTTCTGCATCAGGGTTTTGTTGTATATTGAGTGCGTGCACAGAATGTCATATTTCCCTCCCGTTACGTTATGTAGTGGCGGAAGTATACCCTTTCCTGTTTCTAACATCTTTGGTAAGAGGGCCACGCCTTTGTTGGTGTCACAACATTGAGGCCACGAGCCCAGGCAAATCTGTGGAGTATAATTGCAGTAGAAGTGCTGCCTGCTTTATGTACTTTGATGAATACTATTTGTCTGGTTTCTGAGCAGTGCGGCTTGCGTTTTAACGTCTGGATCGGAAAGTCAGGTCTACGTATCTGCAATTTGCGTCCGTCTGAAGCGAGGGATGCATAGCTCCAAACTAAATAGATAGCGACAACGACCAAGAGTACTTTCACCACCTGGCGCAGTTTCCCAGCAACGCCTGGAACGGCATGAAAAGAAATTACAATTTTGTTTCAACTAATCATTCCTGATAGAGAATCTGCAATAAGTGATCCATGTACATTACCAGGAACGGAAAGATTTATCCTGTCAGTGTATTGACGTTCTGGCCGCCTTAATTCTCATACAGTCATATACTGTTTTTGCAATCGGAGATACGAGCACCATCTGTTGGTGGGAGTTTGAATCAGTAAGCTGTTGAAAACAGAAATTTGCTATTAACATCAGGGAGGTTAAATCTCAATTTGGCCTCCTTCTCAACAAAAGAACCCAGTGGTGTTTGGCAACGGCGGGTACGGAGTGATATGCGATAGAGAATAATATAGTTTTTATGTGTATTGTTTCACAAATACATGTGTCTCCAGGTACCGTTGACTAGTTACTGACTCGCACACCAAAAAGGGGGAAAAGGTGTTGCTTCTCTGTCGCAGATGCTGTCGTGTTTCTTAAACAATTGAAAATGTAAAAACCGAACCAAATGAGGTCTCCACTTGTTTAAGGTGTGATACATGCGTCCCAACTATCAAATAAAATGGATTCTATACACCTGAGCTGATTTGTTAGAATAAATCAGAATAGGTCTAAGCAAATTGTATGGTTAACAGTGATATATGTAGGGATCGATGATTTATGTCCTTGTCGGCTGGCCGACATAGTTTAGGTACGGCTGATATGAATTGAACGGTGTGTTTCGTAAATAATAACGACAACCATATGCCTTGTACGTGACATATTTATTGTACACAGTTTTCTAAATTTAAAGCAAATTGCACGTCTGCTGTTGCGTACAGCTAAATTCGCATTATACAATAATTATGGGCAAGCATACAAACATGTTCGAAGTACTCACTCGCCGTGTTTGCAGTTAGAAATCTTATACTATTTTCTGAGCAGAAAAGAAAAAGCACGAACTCTTTCCCAACGTCAGAAAATACCACCATTACCCTTGATTTTGCTATACCAACTGTCGAATCAACTGACAGGCATTGCCATGGGAATTCTCATCTAGCCACCCAAATTCGGGTTTCCTTAAGCCGACAAAACCGATAATTTGACTTAGATTGTCGATTTCTCTTGATTTTAGTTGCAAGGTACCACCACATTATGGTACTAATGTTTTAGAAATTGCCAAGTTTACGAAAAAAACACTTACATGTCGTCATGACTTATTGTGGCACAGGAACGCCTTCTGAAAGCCAGCCAGCTTTGGAATGACTTTCTTTTCGACAAGTAATCGCTGAGAATGAGGCAAGTATGGCTCATGAAAAACAACACGTAAGGCTTTATTTACTCACCTAAAAACGCATTTGTTTACTTGCATGATTAAGATTGGTGGATACGCTGCGGCCGGACCATTCAGCTCTTAAAAACACTGCCGGCCCTAAATAAATATAACATTTTCCACATGACCCATGATCTCGTTGAGGCTAAAGCTGTTTTCTCCCATGGAATTACTGTCCAGAAGCTCAAGTAAAGTGGAGAAAGAGAGAGAGAGAGAGAGAGAGAGAGGAGAGAGAGAGAGAGAGAGAGAGAGAGAGAGAGAGAGAGAGATGAGAGAGAGAGAGAGAGAGAGAGAGAGAGAGAGAGAGAGAGAGAGAGAGAGAGAGAGAGAGAGAGAGAGAGAGAGAGAGAGAGAGAGAGAGAGAGAGAGACGGATTCATAATCCTGAAAGCCGATCTACCAGTAATGTCAGTTCCAAGGACGTTTAACCAGGAATAGCTGGAGACAGCGAGCCGGACTACCCTGATACTATATGATAATAACATACCAGGTAATTCACAGAAGACAGACAAAAACATGAAGAGCTATGAACATTATAGTTATATATGTGTGTGTTATGCTAAATAATTTCAAAAACACAAACGGCAAAAACAAAAAGAAATTGGTGGTAATATAAAAATCATTGTAGAGACCAGATTTGAAAGTTTCAAGTGCATGCAGTGTAGAATCAAAACTTATGTACACTCTTACTATGCAAAGCTAGATCTTTGTGCTCAGCAGCCGAAACATTTATCCTTCGAGCCTTCAGTACTTTTACATATATAAATACAACACACAAAAAGTAGGCTAATCGTAAGTTTAAATACACATTAGTATCCCCACAACGGCAGATAGTTTTATTTGCACCGTTTAATCCCATTATCCGCAATTTGGATGGATAAGAGACTTGGCAGTCTGTGACAAGAGAGAAGGACGCATTGCAACAAACCAAGCGGAACAAGAACAATATGAGAAACGTTTACCTGTCCTCTCGAAAAAAAAAAGTAATACAATAAACTATACCGTAATGTACTGTCACAAAACTGACAATAGGATAACCTATACCGTAACTGTTCTGTAAGAACCGATACCCTGCCTTGCTCACTTATACGGCTACCAGAAAGGGATACAAATACGACAGAAATGCAGTTACTATATGTTTATGAAAGATTCGAGGATAAACCATGACGATACTTGAAATACAAGCGACTGTGATGCATTAGGTCTGAAGTCATAAAGAGGATAATAGTGTGTTAACGCTGACTAAAATGTCTGCTTACATATACTGAACAAAGGTAACACTGATGAAAAGAATTAGTCAAACAATGCAATTTAAGGTATTTCAGGTTACATGTGCAAATTATTCTGCTCCCTTTTATACTTATTCTTTATTAAAAAGAAAGATTAATTTCTGCTTCTTATGTATTTTTTCAGAACAAACATTTAAGCAAATCAAATAAATAAATAAAATAAAAAGTTAATAAAAGAATGAATGAATGAATGAATAAATAAATAAATAAATAAATAAATAAATAAATAAATAAATAAATAAATAAATAAATAAATAAATAAATAAATAAATAAATTAATAAAGCAGACAGAAATCCAACCATTCCTGCCAAGTTTGAGGAAAACAACACTGGCCAATTTACTCATGTAGCGATGTTGTCGATGCTGTATTGTTTCCGTTGTGGCCATGTAACGATTCAGTCAATAATATTCGTATTCGTCCTAGTCTAGGTGAGATGTGCTGGACAATGGACGCTGAGCCAGCCAAGACGTCATCAGCAAGGACTTCGTTATTGAGCCTAACCCTTTCCTGGTGAGACTAATATTGGATCGGCAGGTGTCTTCGGCACGGGTTGGGTTCAGTTAGCCATATCCCTGCCAAGGAACGTTCTGACCTGGGGCGTGCTAATACGGTGAGGCTTGTCCCCAGTTTCTAACCAAAAATGTTTTTTTTAGCAAGAAAGGACTAGGTTTCCAAAGAACTTCGTTCCAAACAATTTGAAGGAGGCATATTGGCTGATAAAACAGAGGCGTTTTTGACCCGTTTTGCCACCTATGCACCTCCGGCTACGTTCCCGCATAATCTGATTTTACGCATTTCTGCAATAAATTTTATCGCATGTTGGAGAGTCACGAGGAATCAATGGTTTGGTTCCTTGTTTTCACCTCAGAGAAACCATCAAGCCTATAAAATCACAACACAGCGTACGTACAATGATGCATGTAACGTTAAAAAAGACATAGTCAAACTTCTATCCCTCAAGTATTTCTTTTGCTTTGTTATCCTATCTTCCGCTTCTTTAGATAGCCTGTAAATTTCTGGACAAAGCACATGCCTAATTGGTAATTACTATAGAGTACCGTAAAATAAAATGCAGTAAGATTACATTTTATTGAATTTCAAGCAAATCCAGTACTTGGTACAGACGGCTGGGCAAAGAGCCCCCCCCCCCCCGTGCTCAGGAAAGAATGGGCCATTTAAATAACATTGACCTTCAGTATGTCCTTATTTTAATGGCTGTGTCTACTCGCCCAGCCATTGCGCAGATAGGGTTGAGCCATGCTTATGTGCCCAGATGTTAAGAAAAAAAGTTCGACTGTGCTTCATTCGCCCAGCTGTTGGGCCAAAGGTACTTGGCGGTACTTAGTTGCCCAGCTGCTGAACCAGTAAAGTTTGACCGTGTTTTATTTGCCCAGCTGTTGTGGCAATAGGATTTGATCGTGCAAAAAATGTCCAGCTTTCTTTCCAGTGGGGTTTTGGTCACAGCATCTGTCTGTTCAGCTGTTGTGGCAATAAGGGTCAGTGCCTTGCATATTCGTGCAGCTGATGTGCAAACAGGATTTAAGCGTGCTTACTTTGCCCATGTGTTGTACCAGTAGGATTTAGTCACAACAGCTATCCGACCAGCTGTCGTGCCAAGAAGGTTATGAACCCATCTGCATAATCACCACGTCGTTGGCATACGGCCAGTCCCCATGTTAATAGTTAATAGCCAGACGTCTCTTCGCTGCTCTCATGGCAAGGTGTAGAAAAGGAGGTGGTGTATGGTCACCTTGTGCTTAATTCAGTATTTTTACCTGCACTTAGGCCCACCCTGTAGGCCTGCAAGATTTAGAGTTGTCAGACAGAGCGCCCACATGTAAGAGAGTTGGCTTCCTATCATCGACCACCTTTTTGACGGGCGGGTAGATATATAAACATGTTAAACTCGTACAGCAATAGAATTATTTATGCAAAAATGCAATATCCTTTACAAGAATTTTTCATAAATGTGTCTTCCTCTTCACAAAAGCGATCCAAAACTTTCCAAATAAAACAGAACTTGAAAACTGAAATTGGGATTTTTAGTGTTCACTGTAAGCGGGTAACCCTACATTGAGCAACGCCCTACCCTACCCCGCCCCGTCAAAGGTCTTGGTAGAGTGGTTTGAGTCACGTTCAAGCCAACTCGGTGCATTTTTCTGAAGCCTAGTACCATAGTAGATGACGTCTGCTGACGGTACATTTTGATGCATATAGGTGCGTGGATTTAGTTTCTATCAAACAGCCAATACTTTTAGAATTTGGACTTGTTAGACCATCCAATGTAAATGCGCCGTTAAATATAAATGTACACTTGACGGTAGGTGTCTGACCGTTAAACATAAACACTCTGGATGTAAAGGAATGGATAAGAGAAAATGGGTAGTTGAACCGCTGAAATGTAAACGCGCCATTGTGGATGCGCGTTGTAGTCTTAACAAAATATGGCCTGGCAAAGGACATAGATCCTTTCGACCATCATAGTATTTGTTATTATCACACAGGCTATGTTTCGATGACACTTTAAGCGTCAAAATGTCAAGGAAAAGAATCTTTCATATGTATAAAGTGGCATAACCTTGTAATTTGTTTTCATGGGAAAAAAGAATAATATATTTCAGACAGTTTCAATTTTACCATATTCTCATTTATAGGCATACGATTAATACCACTATCTTCATTTTTATTAACATGGGCTCATCTGAATGTTTGAAAATACAATACCTCTCTACAACTATATAATGTTGCAATTGTATGCTGAGTTCGATATGCGTACATGGACATTTTTTTCCTTTCAAGTCATCAAAGAAAAATAAAAAACATTGTTCAGTTTAATTTACACAAAAATTAAATAAATTTATGTATATCTTTAAGATTTGACGACAGCAGTGTGTTATTTTGTTAACTGAATTAAAATTATTGTTTTTATTAATTGAAAGCTGATACTTTTTAAATGATTAAGACATCTAAAAAGTTCCTGGAATTAAATGGAAACAGAAAAGACCATGGTTGCTTTGTTAGGTGACGTTTGAGAAGTCAGTCCGCTTGGTAATAAATAAAACGGTTCTCTAGAATGGCACTATCCGTCAAAAGCCGAGTCAGTTGCATATTCTGGGCTGCTGAGGTAAAAATGCCGCATTTTCACAAAAGACCTTTATTGTCTGATAATGCTTCAGTCAGCACAGGGACGGAGTACTGGATGGTATTACTGATAATTCCAAAATGGTAATAACAGTAATATTCAGTGCTGTGTTGGCTCTTTTTACACAGTGTTGTTGGTTCTACAAGGCGAGTAATAGTTTATATATCTAATCTAGGTAAGTGGCTGTGCAAATTTATTTTTCATACTTTTCTATCTTCTTTGTGTGTTAAGGTATATTTGTATTTTTGTATGCAGACCTAGAGAAAGTGATTTAAATCACACTGTTAATACATTGTACTGATATAGTAATACAAGAATTTACCCCTCCCCACTCAAAATATAAATGTTACTTCTTTCCCAGCCTCGTCACTGAAAAACATTAGCAACAAGTGAGCCAAGTATTGAACTGTATTACACAAAGAGAACAGCAGCGTGTGGTCAGAGAATTTGATTTTATTTTAATGTTTTTTTTTTCATTGAGTTCATGCCGACTATCAGGAGTATAGCAGACACTAGGATGAACCACATGGTTAATGATACATTGTAGAATTTGTCACACCACATGGATACAATGTTGCTGAATGTGACAAGTGTAACAGAAGAAACCTGTAATATTCTGCAAAGAGGTAACACAATTTATTCAAACCTCTATCATTTAGTGGTATAAAAAAGAAGACGCCAGATCATAAAAAAAAAAAAAAAATCAGGACACATTCGGAACTGTACCACTTTGAAGAAGACTTTAAAACTGAGAGTACTTGAATTATTTTTAAGCAATGTGACAGAAATCGGTATAGACAAAGTCCTTATAGGGGGAACCTTGACATATGATATATGAAAGGTGAGGTCCTATGATATGTGATATTCAACAAAATCATGATATGAACATTTCAATTCTGGAGCTCTTTGAAAATAAAACCTTCATTACTGATTCTAAAAAAGTATTATTGATAAACCTTCAATGACCATGCCTAAGGGTCGTCTTTGATGGCAGGTGTAACTGTATTGCTACCCCTTGTTTGGTAATAAAGTTCAAGCTGCTTTCAAAAATCATCCTTAGGGGTAACTTACCTGTGGTAGCTCAAGCTGTGGTCTCTCATATTGCGTATACAAATGTCAATTACTGTCTATAGGGTCTTTTAAAGTGGGTCTTTCAAGGTAGTTTGTCTCACATACCAACATGGACGGGAACTGACTACACTGATGCAGTTAAGGGCAGCCAAGGATTGCAACCAATGGGAAGCTGTTCTGTCATCCAACCCTTCAGCGGATGGAACCTAGATATATGTTCAGCACAGGGGGTGAGCCATTTAGTTTAATGCCCAAAGCTCAATACAAGTTCACCTGCCACAACACTGACACTTTTGATCATTTGCAACTTTTTAATTCAGTTCAAGGTGGTGACCATTTTATACGTGTTATGCAAACTTTTATTCATGATATATATTCTCCAATAAATATTATGTGATATGCGGAATAATTATGTTGTCTGTGAGATGTGATATGCACCAAAAGGAGAGTGATATATGATGTTCGAAAGTAAACACCGTCTGATATGCGATATATAAAAACCCTGTAAGAGGGCATTCTTTACACTGATCAGAAACTGCCAGTGTAGAAGTATATACGTCAGACATGAGAAAATGTTTCTACAGCACAACATGAGTGAGTAAGGAAAACTATCCTTGTTTGCCCATGTGCTGTGGCCAGAACTGAGATAATTTGTGTTCGGTACAAATCTCGAGATGCTGGAAGAAGCTGAAGGCGCAGCACGTGTGTGTGTGTATGTGTGTGTGTGTGAGAGAGAGAGAGAGAGAGAGAGAGAGAGAGAGAGAGAGAGAGAGAGAGAGAGAGAGAGAGAGAGAGAGAGAGAGAGTTTGTGTGTGTAATCACTATCCCGAAACTTTAGAAGCTTTAGCAGTAGAAACCTAGGCTTGAGTGTTGCCAAATCCAATGATAAAAAGCGAAATATGTGACAGCCACAAAAACAGTCATGAATAAGGTCAGATACAGCCGCAGATGGCCAAATTTTGTGAAATCATTGCTAGTGGATAGGTAAATAAATTCGGGTCTGGTAAAGATGGTCGAAAACCTGTTTGTGCTGGCAAACAGTAGGCCACACAATTTCAGAGGGCAAAAGAAAACAATGTGATGTGCAACAGAATCACTGGACTTAAAAGTATCGGCCATCATTATTTTTTCAAGGAGCAAATTTAAACTACCACTGGCCCACCTGGAGATAGGGATAAAACTTTGCCATTTGTTTTCAAGACCCACGACCAATGTTAATAAATTTCAAACTTAACAATGGCAGCAAAGATAATTCAGAGTTACCACAGCACCAACATTCATCTTCAAACCAGTCCTCAACCTTTGAAACATTCTTCATTAACTACAGACTATAGTGTTCTCTAAATGTATAGGCCAAACCACCCAAAACCCAAATTTTATTCTGCCAAAAATAAAAAGAGACCTAGTACACCTATCACTTTTTATTTCCCCTGACTTGTCAGTACACTGAGTTTACAGCAAAAGAAGAAAGTAGGTCTACACGTTTTTGTGATATTTATGAATCTGGAACATTATAAACACACTCTACCTCCTTTATAACGATGGGTCAGCCCACAGCACAGCATAGCCAATGAAGTACTTATCAAATAGTACAGAAAAACATGACCTATATGCATAAATTCCGAACCCAACAATGACAGGATAGGGATTCAAGAGTTAGCAAAACATCAACATTTATCTTCAAGCCAGTCCTGTCAACCTTGGAAACATTCTTCATTCACTACAGCTTCAACATTCATTCAGCCAGCTGAGTTTACCCCAAGAGAAGAAAGTAGGCCTATATCGTTTTTGTGATATTTATGAATCTGGAAAATTATAACACTCTCTTATCCATTATAACTATAAGGTGGAGAACACAGCCCACAGCAAAGATACATCCCCGGCATCTTCTGTTAGTAAAATGTTGCCTGAGAGAGAAATCATTGTCCAAGTGCCAAAAGCTCTCACTGAGCCATTTCAGCTGAGAATAGGAACAAAAGTTGGCTGTTTAAGGTTTTTAAAGACCCTTCTGCACGGGTATTTCTGCCATGTGGCAGAAAGAGCCTGCCCACTGCTGAATACACCAGGCCATTATACTGATAAAAAGGACAGTGTGTGTATACATACAAAACACTGGCTGCCTGATTCAGGCGACTTGTTATGTGCCAAATGGTGCTGTCCATTCCGCCTATGCTGTAGTGTAGAACCAGACATTGCTGAAGGGCTATCATTGTGTATATTGACCATTACAATAAAATGTGAAAAGAAAGAAATGTATCTCAAAACAAACGTGGATGTTCCATTCAAAGTAACTCAGCACATGGTTTACATATGTATGGATGTATTTATTAGCAAAGTAAGTGTGAACTCACGTTGAATGATACCACAATGAAACACATATTTGCAAGAAAACGGATTGAGAATAATTTATTATACACGTTTGTATCAAAAGTATACCCCTTATATACAATTCGTTAAAACCAAATTCCTCCAGAAGTCCCGAGGTATTGTGAAGAGAATTCTTTGAAAATATTTACCATGAGACAAAATATTCAAATATATCATGCGTATTATAATATTCAGAAATATATTATATCCAGTATGTATTTATAGTTTTTCATAGCAAGAGAAAAGTTTGGTGATGATTTTTGTATCTTAAAAAAATCGAATCAATTCACATACACAAATCCATCCATCATACTGTACATGTCTAAAGGTTCTCCACAGCTTGACTACCATTA
Organism: Hermodice carunculata; assembly: GCA_964020975.1. Lineage (NCBI taxonomy): Eukaryota > Metazoa > Annelida > Polychaeta > Eunicida > Amphinomidae > Hermodice > Hermodice carunculata. Next base: position 78,646,107 of record OZ026620.1, on the reverse strand, counting down.
TTTACAAATCATTAACTCAATGTTTCCCATTTATGTCCCATATAAGGCACTCTTAAGGAACAGTACAATCCGTGTACTTGTTTCAGCACACATATGAACAATGTTTCCCTTTGGCGCCCTAACACCCACTTTCCATCTGCTGCTGTTGCCTTACGCTGCAGGTACATTGGATAATCCCATGCCCCCATGTTTGCCACATACTTCTAATAACTCCTATATTTTGCTACTTTTACGCTGTCATTCTCTATCCAGGCATCTTCTCTGGCACTCAAAAACACGTGTGGGTATGTAGTAACACAAGGGGGGGGGGCAGTGTGGGCAGGCAGATAGGTCTAGCTGTTATGCTTCAGCTTGGTTGTTTATTCCTGCTGGAGCTGCTGGTGATGCTACTGATGTTTGTCTCTGGCACTTTCTTGCTGCTAACTGAGCACCAGTCTGTCTTTTCCCAATCTTTCTCTTTGTGGTGCTTAAAGGAATATGTATTACATAAATTAATATTCTCTGTATCTTTTTAAATGCTGCACAAACATGCATCTACACCATTATAATGATTATGTATAGTGGTCTTTCCTTTGAGAAACCACTATGATTAGAATCATAATTTACAGAACAGTAGAGCTATCAGTAGAGGTGTTATTTCCATGTTATAAGAACTCCATTTAGAGGCCACATATTTCTTCAACACATTGCTCACATTATTATGTGAGAAACCACTTTTCGACTTGTCCTGGAGATGGTTTGTTTAGCTGTACTTGTAATTATACTTTCTTGCCAGCATATGCATTCCAAATTCCAATATTTTCAGTCAGGGTGAGGCTCCCTCATTCAGTAATTACTCCCATACACACAGTATTCTAATGGAGCTGGCTTTATATTTTCCAATACAATGTTTTTGTGTAAATGTACAACTTAACAGATAACTGCAATCCCATCCTTTTGCATTAAATAACTCCTCTATAGCTTCTTGTGGCTCCGTCAAAAGCAAATATGTGACTTCTTTTCTGACTGTAGCCACAGGCATACAAATATCACAGAGGAATTGGGACATTTTATGAGAAACTGCTGCTACAAACTTGAAGCATTCTAACCATTTCACTGGTATAAAAACAAATATTGCTCCTTTTGTTTGTGTGTATCTGTGTAATCTTTCTTGCTATGAACCAATCAGATTCTGTTTGCATGTTGCCATATTTTGCAGAACACATTACAAACAACCCTGACTGTTTTTGCATTCCTTTCACATAAGGGTGCTCACCTCATCTTGACTCAATTCACTACTGTATACATGAGTTGTGCATGCAAAGCTAACAAACTAACACAACAGGGCTGGGCATTATGTTGGTACATTACCCTAATAGTATTCAGACCATCATGTGTCAATATCGTCGTTAAAAATCAGTCCAAGTCTAAAAGCGTTCAAATCCTGTCACGTCTATCAACATGAACATCATCAGACACAACAAGAGGACTTAAATAGCCATCAAGCAATATATTATTCCTTTACAATCTAAAGGAATAAGATGCCATATAGTTAATGTAGAAGTTATGACTCTCATGAACAATAGAAGTGGACGACAGTTTTCAACAATGTTAGAGAAGCTGCACCGAAAATCTGATTAAACAAGAACTATCCATGTTCAATGACCTTCAGTCATAAAAAAATCCAGGTCAAAATCCAGGAGTACAAGATAGACATATTAAAAACTTTATGATATTTTTATATATCAATCATCAAATACAAGATGCAGTATGAAGCAAAACGTCTCTCTCCTGACTTGAGACAGGTACCAACCAAAGCTTGTAGCAGTTTACATCGATTTGATGCTAGCAACTCTCAACTCCAAGAAATATCTTGCCTCATACACTTATTGCATATAATGTCAGTTACAATTGTTAGATTTGCATTTTTATTACATCATTTATACTACATTCCATATCCACTGGATATCAATACAGTAATTTTTCGTTTTTACCCAGAAATTTCAGAAACGATTGCTTTAATCCATTTTCGCATCATGCTCTAGCAATTTTGGTACTATGTTAGATAAACATAAAGAGGAGAACATTTCAGGCTCAATGTTTATTCTTGGTGATTTTAACATCGATGTTTCAAAACCAAATACAGGTCATGCAGCAAAACTTTTGCATTTAGCTTCCGCACATGAACTAAAGGAAATCATACAGGAACCTACAAGGACTACTGAACATTCAAAAACTTGTTTAGATCTTATTTTCACTAACGAATCAGATGTAGTCACAAGCTCCGGAGTATTTGATCTTGGTATATCTGACCATGATTTGATCTTTTGTATACGTAAAGGTACAATCCTGCGTTCAAAACCAAAGTATGTACATATTCGCTCATTCAAAAACTTTGACCCAAACAAATTTGCGAGTGATTTAAGCCATATACCATGGTGGGTCATGAATATATTTGATGACATTGATGATTGCTGAGATTTCTTCACAAAGATATTTAGTACAATCTGTGACAATCATGCTCCCAGTATCCCAGTGAGTGTAAGAGGTTAACCCACCCCATGGATAACAGACCATGTTAGAGAACTAATGTACCAACGAGATTATTACAACAACAAAACAAAGTCAGTTGATGCTACAATGCATGGCCATGATATGTACACTAGACTCAGGAATGAAGTAACTGATAGAATTAGAAAGACGCGTAGGGACTTCTATGATGAGATAATTTTATCAGACTCTTCTTCTAAAAAAGTGTGGAAAATCTTAAGGAAGTTTCTACCTATTAAGCAAACAGCTGAACCCCACTTTTTGTAGGTTAAAGGATTCATAGTTAAAGATCCTATGTCCATCTCCAACTCTTTTAATAATTTTTTCACTACTATTGGCTCGAGACAGGCCGATAAATTCACCAGCATTTTCACATGCCAGCTTCAAAAAGTCAATTGCAAAATGCATTTCCTAGAGGTATCTGAAGATTCTGTGTTACGGGGCCTGCAAGAACTTACTACCAGTAAAGTAACTGGCACTGACTTTCTGCATCCAACTTTTTTGAAGGATGGTGCACATGTGCTCTCAGGTCCTCTGACATACTTATATAACCATACGTACAGGCAAATTACCATCTCAGTGGAAGCAGGCAAAAGTATCTGCAATTCATAAAGATGGCCCAATGGCAGATCAAGGAAATTATAGACCCATCTCAGTTATAAACTCTACCATGGAAGTGTTTGAAAGAATTGTCAACGATCAACTATCTGTCTATGTAACGGAATATAATCTCCTGAACGTGAAACAGTCGGGCATTAGACCCTTGCATTCTACAGCTACTACCCTGATAGATGTACATGACTATGTCCTTACCAATATGGGCAAGGGTTTAATTACAGGTGTATGCTTTTTATATCTAAAAAAATCCTTCGATACTGTGTCACACGAAATCTTACTGACAAAACTTGAATATTTAGGCATCAATGGTATTGAACTCTGTTGGCTTACAGACTATTTATCCGAGCGGACTGAATGTGTCCAATTCAGAGGAAATTGTCTGACCACATGAAAATAGCCTATGGTGTCCTACAGGGATCAATACTAGTTCCCCTACTTTTCTTCATTTTCATAAATGACCTTCCCTCTGCTATTACAAAGAGTAAGGTTGTATTGAATGCTGATGACCCTGCTATTTTCTTTGCTGCTAAATCGGTTCTTGACATTCAGAGGACATTAAATATTGCAATGTTTAATGCAGCTAAATGGATGAAAGACAACCATCTCACCTTGAACATCCAAAAGACTAAGTGTATGTTATTAGGAATGAATTGAAAACTTCGAGAAAATGACTGATTGAATATTTCAGTGGACGGGAAACAAATTGAACAGGTCGACTATTTTAAATATTTAGGACTATGGTTTGACAAGCAGATGTCATGCAACAAATATGTTGAAAATTTTTGCAACAAAATTTCACAACGTCTTGGTATTCTCAGGAGAATATCCCTATTTGTGTCAAAAGATTCAGTATTACTCCCGTACAATTCTTTGATATTACAGCTTTTTGATTTTTTCTGACGTCACATGGTCTGACTGTTCAACAAAAAACCTGGACATGCTACAAAAGTTCCAAAATCGAGCAGCCAGGATAATACTTTCTAAAGGTCGTAGAACGAGAATTAGGGACATGCTTAAGGAACTTTATTCGACTGATTTAAGAGCCCGGCACCAATATCATCGAGCTATTTTCATGTTCAAAGTTATAAATGGCAAAACTCCTACCTACTTGAGTGAGGCCTTTAAACAAGTGTCGGAAGTCCATGGGCATTTTACAAGGCAAAGTAAGGCTAATCTGACAGTCCCTAACACACAAGGCAAGTCATGTCAAAGAGCCTTTGGGTTTATTGGTGCCAAGACTTGATATAGCTTGAATGATAGGGTTAAAGAAGCACCATCCCTTCAAATCTGTATACTGCAAAACGTACCATGTGTAAGCGATTTGACGTTTTTTTTAAAACCTGCATTATGACTGTAAATTTGTCATTACATTAAGAAAATGTTCAAACATCATTGACGTTTCATCATGAAATCACACTCTTTTAGTTACTATTAGTAATGACCTTTTCATACTTTTTTATTTACCTATTGTTCATGTATTTTACATCATACTATATTTATACCAATTGATGTATGAGTGGGAGTGTGTATCCAGGGCCCCTATGGAAAGCAGTCTGAGTGCTGATCAGGGCTACCCTGTTTAAATATATTGTATAAATAAATAAATATAAGATATGATCATTCTTTGAAAGTTATTTTCCTCACATGTTATCTAAAGGTGCTGGCTACAGATGTGCAACCTTAAAAGGTAAATGATTATCAGTACCATTCAACTGCTCGAACAGGATCTTAAAATTAGATACAATCCAAAACCAGTTATTACTGGAAGATTTTTTTTCTGATTACAGTAATTAAACCAAAATCCCTGTAATTCAAGCATTTAGATAACAAAACTTACAATTCTTTATTAGAGTAAAATTTGGTACCTGCTATGAACTTGCAAGGAATTTTATTTAGTTTTGGAAGTGACTAAATTTTGGATAAATTGGCATATATATCAGAAAAGTTCAGGCTGAATGAATATAAAAATTGTAGATGTTTGTTCAAAATAATATCCAAAGATTAATTCCTTTTTTCATATAATAAAACTGCCTACAAAAAAAACAATATATATTCGATGCTTCATGAGCAAGTGCAAAACATACTTATCATACATTTCTTGCAGGGGCTGAACAACTGGACTTGTCAGAACAGGATGTTGTGGTTGTTTTGTTGTTTTCTGTAATTTTCATATTCTGTTTGTAACAATATGCCTTATTTCATTGATCCATCCATCAATAGGATTAGGATACCATAATCAAGGTAGGAACTAGCATGAAGTAATAGCACCCTGTGTGGGAAACAGGGGAGGTTACCGGATCAGTAATTCCCTTTGTCTCCCACTCCAAGGGAGAATGCTCGGCACAACTTTTATGTATCCTTCCAACTGTGATGTTGAACAGAAAGCAGAAATTTCCATAGGACATCCTGATCATGACATTAATGAAAAAATCTGTACCTACTTACATAGCATGAACCATTCTTTTTAAGAAAGGGGATTTGGTCGAGTGGATATGTGCGTTTCCCATTTCAGCTAGGCGACTGGTGCCAAAGGTTGCAGGTTCGAGTCCCGCTCGTTCCGAACATGAAATACATATTTAAGGCATTTCCTTAATGCTGGTGGATTTAAGTCCTCGATTCTGGAAATAAATGCCGACTCAGTACTATTACTGTATAACCGTGTTGATATGGCACTTGCACATAACTACCTCCATTGACCATTCTTTTTAAGAATGGGGATTTGGTCGAGTGGATATGTGCGTTTCCCATTTCAGCTAGGCGACTGGTGCCAAAGGTTGCAGGTTCGAGTCCCGCTCGTTGCGAATATGGAATATATATTTAAGGCATTTCCTTTTATGCTGGTGGATTTCAGTCCCCGATTCTGGAAATAAATGCCGACTCAGTACTTATACTGTATAACCGTATTGATATGGCACTTGCACATAACTACCTCCGTTGAACCATTCTTTTTAAGAATGGGGATTTGGTCGAGTGGATATGTGCATTTCCCATTTCAGCTAGGCGACTGGTGCCAAAGGTTGCAGGTTCGAGTCCCGTTCGTTCCGAACATGAAATAGCAGTGTTTTCTTACTGTACAGACAAATGCAGATACTGAAATTAAGGTTCCGGCGGGAAGATCCAGGAAAAAATAAAGGATTGCACACAAAAGGTTGATGAGTGAAAGAGGAGTCTTTTACAGCACAGAAATGTGGTTGAATGACGAAATAAAGACAGGAGCACTTGAAAACCAGTTGCAAGAAGCAAAAAGAGTTAGTGGAAGTAAATATATAATCAGTACTCTGCAGAATATGCTGGGAAGCTACATTTAAACAAACGGGCTTGCCTGTGTAGCTTCTACAAGCAAGCAATTCTGTAGATTGCACACAGCCTACTGCACCACTCGCTGTGCAGATTGATTTTTGGCCGGAAAGACATTTACACTGAAAAAAGTGAAAGATGCCACAGAGAAAATTTATGACTGCAAGAGGAGTTACTTGCAATTCTGGTGGTTAAGTGGAGATTTCCTAGTGAATGATAGAAAGGTACATTTGAAACCCAGTTACAAGAAGCAAAGAGACTTACTCAAAGCAGAGATATCCCAAGGACTCTGCAGAGTATACTATTCAGCACACAGAACTGCAGATTGAACCCAGTTCACTGCAATAGCCAGACAGTTCAGCCTCTCAGATTAAACACAGTGTGACTCTTCACATCCTAGTAAGCAGAGTGAGCCTCCATGTGGGATGCCATATCCTAGTGTACAAAGAAGCTTTAATGCAAGATAACAGGCTCTAGTGTCCAGAGTGAACCGTCACCCAAAATGGCAGACCCTAATGTACACGCTGGCCCTGCTGCCAGACCAAGTGAACAGAGTGACTTTCAGATACAATACGAGGTACAACAACAAACATGTCTAGCCAGTTTGTGGGAAGTACATCCATTATTCACGATTCATTGGTCATTGCAGCTGAGCATGCAAAACGTTGCAGTGCCTCCCTAAAAAAAATACTGATGCATGGCTGGGCATGCATATGTTTCAACCGTCAGGTGTGTTAGTGGCCACACATATGAATGGTCTTCTTTAACACAAACGGAAAACAATTACACTGTGAACTATGGACTCTTCCTGGCATTTTGTATGGAGCAGAATGTTGAACAGCCAATTTGATAGATTCTGTTTATGGACAAATGCATGATGCTCCAAAGACTATTTCGACATCTTCTTGTCGCTATGTCAGCTACTATGTGCTTCATTTATGACGAAAGTACACAAAAATGGTATAAAACCTCAGGCATGAAATAGATTACTATTATGACAGATGCCGGCCATTAATGCCACAACTCCAACAACACCAACATCGTAGCTTTGGTTTGTATAAATCAAAAGGTGGTAAACAAATGACATGTCACTAAAAATGATGAAAGGTCGTCACAGAAGCATGGAAAGATGGGAGTTAAGCAGATGTACAAGGGTTTTGACTATGAAAATGTTATTATAAAAAACATGAACATAACACAAACAATAGCATAAGCAAGCCTATAAAAGAAAGGAACTCTATACACAATTCCAATGACTGGTGGCATGATGCTTGCACAGCTGTGAAAGTGACAGAAAAGATAACAACAAGATCAAAAAGAATAATGAATAAAAACTGGTACCCTCAGTTGTCTGATAAAATTAGCAGTGTTTGGAAACATATACTGGCCAGTGGGTCACTGTGAAGGCGCATGCTCAAAATAATTGGAGCATTTATATACGATACCAGAACATTGTCAAAATAAACACAACAGGCATCACCCAAGTTCAGCAAGCAAATAACCTGGATTTGTGCCTGACACATACATCCTCAATGATCCTGCTGGTGTGACATGGTAAAAAGTTCATACATGTGCAATTCTGTACCAGAATCCAAGTGATTACTGCCATGCAAGGGACATCCTATGTAGAGAGCCATAACAACACACCACTGATCATCCTGGATAAAATGATTCATTGTGGGTACACAATGTTTGAAATTAGAAGCAGCCTGGGTGTTATAGAGTGGAATGAAAATGTGGACAGGCCATACATTTCAAGTCACAAGCAAACTAGTGATCATCCAAAAAGACACATAGCAAAGAAGTGTTTCAAAGACAAACTATTCAGATATATAGACAGGGCCTGGGAATTATAACAACAAAGTGAACTGACCCATAATGTGTTATTGTCATAGCCAGACAGTGGTAACGACCGTGCTTTAGAGGACAGTGAGAGTGAACATTACTTTTTTCCAGGCTGACCAGAATCATTTGATGAAGCATTCGTGGAAAGTGACAGTAAAAGTAAATTTAAAGGATTTAACCTAAGCTTGTATAAATAAGTATTACAAGGCTGACAAACAAAATAAAATAGGATTAATGTGCTCACAAAGACTGTGTACCTGGACATACTGCATTTTTTCAACATGCATACATATAATCACTAGCCAATGCTAAGTACCTTGCTACAACTAACAGAAAGAATGACATCTGCGAAAATTTGTAGAAACAGTGGATATGTGATGAACTTCTGCCGCCAATCTTGAAGAATCAGAAGTTCAAATGTATGTGAATTAGGAGCAATTAAAATGTTTAAAAGCTCGATAGCTCCCAAATTCAACCAGAGAGAGACAAAATCCCAACTTATACAAATAGATTGTGACACATGTCAATCTAATGGACAATAACAAAAGTTGTATAATTTTGAATTATGCTAACTACGGCCATTAAAAGATTTAAATCTTGAATACCTTCAAGACTATTCTAAAAGAGGTGTGGTTCAAAATTCAATTTATAGGTGTGTTAGATAACCACATCCAATGAGCTATGAACCAAAGTTGTCGCATTTGATTTATGCCAATTAGGAAAATACACAAAATTAACATTTTGAATATTTTAAAAAGAACATTGTATTATAAATACAGATGCCATTTTCACTTCAATTTATAGGTTTATGATATAGCTGTTACTAATGAACCATGAACCAATGTTGTATCATTTTCATCTAAGCAAATACACATTTAACACAATACATGCCAAAATATATCCAACTGTTCCCAAAATGAGAAATCTACTGAGCTCATTTACAATACTTGATAAGATACTTTCGTTGCACCCAGAGAGATTAGCTTGCAAATCTATCTTTTCTAGTTTGTTTATTTAGTGTGCGATGGTTCTGATCTGCAGTCACGTATTTTGGCACTTAGATCAAACCATAATGTACAGGTAACACCGTTTCCTTGATCTGTGCGACCATTTCTTTTAGAAGAAAACTTTTTTTCGGTGGTACCATTCAAGCTAACTTGACACTTAGCTTGCCAATAAGTACATACATACATAAATATGTAAACCATGTGCTGAGTGAAATTGAATGAAATATTCTTGTTTGTTTTAAGTTATGTTTTTCTTTTTATATTTCATTGTATTATTCAACATACACAATGACAACCCATTAGAAATATCTGGCTCTACACTACAGCATTGGTGAAATAGACACAGTGCCATATTGCACATAAGTAGCCTGAATCAGGTAACCTGTGTTTTGTATACACACGCAATTCCTTCTATCAGTATAATGGCCCGGTGTATTTAGCAGTTGGCACCTCCAGACCAGGTGCTGTGGTCCCTCCAAAGCGGTCAGGCACGCTGTTTCTGCCACATGGCAAATACACCCGTGTAGAGGGGTCTGTCACCAGAGCAAGTAAAAATATATATGTCTCAAAACTAGCACCAGCGTCTGCAGAATAAATGCCTGATATATATGAGAGGTGTCAACTTGCATTGTATATGAGTGTACTTCTGGATGAAAACAAAAGGTTTAACAGGTATACTACAATTTTGCTTTCAGAGAAAGAGTTTCAATTGTGTTTTTTGGTCTATGAGTGTACTAGTCATGTTGCAATGTAGGGTGTATATTTAAAAGAACGAACCAATCTAACAGTACAATTTGATTGGTTCTTTTCTTAGTGCATGCGCACTGTGAGGTTGATGTGTGAAACGTTTGGTAGGTTGAAATTCAAGGCAGTCATTCTGTTGTTCAACTTCAGGGTTGTCAAGATTATTTGGTACCTCTATGTCAGAAGCTTCATGAATATCATGTGACACAGCACCAAGGATCCGTTTGTCAGACATACGCGCAGATGTCTCTCTGATAGTGATTATCCCACAGATAGCTTTGCTGAGGTCGTCATTGATATGGCCCAGTAAGTTCATAATTAAAATAGGGTACCAAGTAGTCAAAGAAGCAGTATAGGCCGGAGCACTTTAGGAACTAAAGATAGTTATCCAGACTATGAAACTGCTCTCAAGTCAAACAATGAAGTTGGTGATAAGGAATACTATGAAGCTGGAAAAAGCATCAAAGCAAGATACAAGAAAGCAAAAAGAAAATGTCTTATCAAATATCTAGAGAATCCATGAAATTCAGGCTAGCTGTGAGCCAGGAGAGAATTCAAATGTCCAGGGAAGAGAGTATTTAAATAAAAATCTGTTAACGCAAAAAAAGAACAGAACAGAAAAAAGTACAACTAAAAAAGACAATACAAAACAAACATGCCAATATGATTTCAGTGATCACACTTGTTCTCAATGTATGTCTGCTTGTTGAAGCTATTCACCTACAGGTGGCTGCAGACAACAACCTTAAACCACCACCAGATGGCTGGCTGGTCTCTTCCATTTAATTGTGGCCAAAAGCAATCACGGAATAATGTCTGAGAAATACAAGACTGTAATGTTGCAAATTCAGCAAGTGTGTGGTCACAGACATGTGCGATACCCATTTCAAGGAATACATTATGACGAATCTACTACTTTATGTGCTAAAAATTGTGTCACTATATGAAAGGTTGATTTGCCCGTAGTCTATCTGTACTGCAGCAACTGTTTATAGATTTCATAGAGTATGAAAAACAAATATGTGCTTTGTTACCTGCTATCTTTACATCCTAAGATAAAAGACACAAACAGGGTTTTCTAAGTATATTTGGTGACCTATAAACAGTATCTCTAGTGTATCCACTGAGCTGGATCTTCAAACTTTGCAAAAAAAAAAAAAAATGAAGTAATTTTCTTAACAATTGAAAAGTAGAGAGAATATTTTAAAATGACAGACCTGTAGTTGTATGAAGAAACATTAAATATAACAACACAAATATGAAAGAAGCAGACAAGTTACACAAAGACCTTATAAATGCAATTATCGAAATCTTGAAATTAAGAAGGTGTCATGGGAAAATAAATTTGAGCATAAAGCAAAATTGAGTTACAGAAGTCACTGGCCAATGTGACTCTGTTCCATACATAAAACAAACAACAGATAATCATGGTATATAAGCTAGTAACAGATTCTAAGATATGAGTTCAAGCAGTATAAACATTACCAGAAAGATATTTACCTGAATTTGATGCCAACACAACTTTAACGTACATGATATGTTGGTAAACCAGTTTCCAACCTTCAAGATATACACAAAGACAAACCATTTACTATTATACCATTCCAGGTGTTGTGTGTGATTATGCTAGGGCTCACCTTTATATCAAAATGAGGATAGTTTTCACTACCACAGACACAATGGTACATGCTTATCTTACAACAGCTCTTTCAATATATCCTGTGACAAATAAAAGCTGTCTTTTGTTCGTGTATCTGTTGACTGTGTTGGAGTTACAGATAGTAAACTTTTTTTTAAACGTTGAAACGACCAGACTTGTTTCAGGGTTATTTAGGAAATATATGTGCAGACGTTGTAGAGTTACTTTAGGATTGGTAAATTCGTCAAGTGATGGCTATGTGTGAAAAGTCCCCCCACCCTCCCCATGTGGATCACCCTCATCTTTTGACCAGCCAAACGAAGTAGTAGTTCTACGGCACACATATTCAAATTAAAACCAAAAGTTTTGCAGACTTAGCCAGGGAGACAAGACTTGATAAACAGCAGTGCTCTTTTTCTTGTGAAAATATATACAATCTGACAATTCCCTACCAAAGTTCCTGAATGTCAGTTTTGCATAATTGAATAACCATGTTCTTTTAATGATTGAGTCTACAAGTCAATTTTATTTTCCTTAAAACTTTGAATCAACGTCACTAAAGATAGTATACTTCTTTACTCTGTCGATTTGTTCTTTGCACAAAGCTACCAATTATCAAGATATTTGTGACTGGGAATACCATAAATCTAAACCACTCGAGTTGTCCTTGACTACCACTTTCCAGTCAGAGTCTGTATATATTCAGACTCGCGTACCTTTACCTTTATTCAGAGTCTATATATATAGACTAAATTTTCTGAGCACCACGTTTGAATTAATTTGATAACCATTGTACGCTTTAATGAAGAAATTTATTTCAAATGATAGCAGCTTATCCCTTCAAGTGTTTCAGTGGAATGATGGACTTGGGTTCTTTTGTTACAATGTGTTTTTGGCCGGTTCAAGCGCATGCCAAATTTATTCACATGTTGGGGTTACTGGAGGTCAACATGACAGGCACCGGAGGGAGACAGCTCCTTCTTCATATTTCCTCATCAAACTTACCTGTTTGGATCCAAACTGGTATAAATGGCAGGAACAAAGTGTAACTGTACTTGTCTCTAACATTTTTGGACATTCTTAATGCGCTTTGGAATTGATTCAGTCAGGTTTACAATGAAATGATATAAATTTAAGGCACAACTAAATAAAACTCTAAAGTGGCCATGTCACGCGACGTTAAAAGACCTTGTGTATTTTTAGGGAAAAAAATAATAATGAGCTCTCCTACTGGTGAAACTTAACCTACCCCCCCCCCCCAACATTCACGTTTTATGACTGTTCCCCCAAATGAATCAATGCAATGGAAGTTTTATGTGATAAAATTCGAATTATCCTATTCAATTACCGTGGAAACTAGACAAAATGTGCATATTTGTTATATTTTGTCACAAGCGAGTGCAAGATCTATGTTATGTGCAATAAACCTTTGCGAGAAAGAAATGAAGCCTTGTGTAATGTCAAAGTCTTTTGTTTCTGCAAAATACCGTAAAGTAAATATTAGAATTGTTGCTATGGCAATGCAGTATTACCCCGGCAACAACAATAATGACTTGTTCAAATTCAAAGAGTCGAAGTCCCAAATGATAATATATTACATATATATGTATGTATATATATATATATATATATATATATATATATATATATATATATATATATATATATATATATATATATACAGTGTGTGTGTGAAAGACAAAATTAATATTCAAAGTGATAAGAGGTGGTACCTTTATTCTTGCACTGAACACAACTAGACATAGGCTATTTGTCCCTATACACTGCTCTAGACTAGAAAGTGTTACTTTTAAGGTTAATCAACAGGCGTGCGGACAGGTGGTGGTCACAGATAAGATAACAGAGCTTGGCTTCAATAAATCTACACGCATTTAGAAAACACACATACACAGTACCCCGCTATGGCATATGCCACAGCAGCTGGCACAATACTGGAGAAATACACTCTCCGCATCCTACCCAGAAAACAACAATATAAATGACCCGGTTTCTATTTTGCACGGCACGGCAAGACATCACAGAGATAAAAACTGTCAAGGAGTCCGAAACTCTAACTTCAAAAGCACAGGTTCATAAGGGCTACAAATCACCCGTGGGCAAGGTCTGGGTTACATAGCTGCTAGCTGCAAATGCCCGAAAGATCACATGGCGATAACACTGATGTGTTGTACTGCAACCATAACGATAAGAGGAAAACAAATGAAATCCACAAGTCCAATGCTTAGTTTGTTTTTATGAAAGAATATAACAAACCTGAACACCATCATCACTAGCAGTGTTATCCAGAAGGCGAAGTTTTCATACAGTTATGCCAAATATCATTAGTGACCTTTCAAATAAAGAATAATTCCACATCTGTAACAAGTTCCGAGAATCGATCAGGCTGACCTCACCAGCATCTCTAAATGGTATTTCGCCCTCAAATCTTGATACTCTGTTTGCATAAATGTCAAAATTACTTCACACGCTGTGCAGTCATCTGTCTCAGTTTGATGCGGGGGTACAAGTTGCTATGGAAAGGTAAACCAGGTTATAGGTTTTCCAAAAACAGCTTCTTATTTTGTGAAATTTGTGTGAAATTGGTCTAAAGTGGAGACATAGGTTGGTCTCAGAACGCTGGTTAAAGTGCTCATTTGTCCCTCATACGGACTGCAGAAAATGAAAATATTTAAAGAATAAACCATAACGGGACGGAATTATGAGGAATTTGATGGCCACGGTCCGCCGGGCTCAAGCGGAATTATCAGGAACTTATTGGCCACGGTCCGCCGGGCCTGACCGTGGCCATCAAATTCCTGATAATTCCGCCGCCGTCATCGCCGCTGCCATGTTAGAATTCCAATTAGTTGCCAGCAGTACGAAATAAGGAAACTGAGAAAAGGGTTTCAAGCCCAGTACTAGTACAGGGAATAAAATGTTGAATGTTCCAGTCCGCCAGTACGGAAATCTCCTAGCTCCCCCCCCCCCGTAAGTCACGTTCACGAAGTCATGCACCACTCAAGCTTGAAAATATGATACTTCATTCATAGGAAACTAAACCAAATTGGGTTACTCTGTTTCAGAGTTCTGAGGCACTTAATTGCGTCGCTTTGTCTCACAATTCGGAGATATTTTGAAACATAACACCTCAAAGCAGGGCAAAGCAACTGCACCACCGCCCTCAATATTTCCATCGGCTGACTATCATGGGCGAAGCTAACTGACAACTGAGATAAATTAAAAATTACGGAGCCATGATGATTTCAGATCTCGAATGCTGACAACTGTGAATACTAAATCGAATTATGTATCATATGGTACACTGATATTTCGGTATTTATTCTGTGTATTATTCCCATGTTCTTATGAATTGTGATAATGGAAAGCGGTGGTAAATACTCAAAGCGAAGGAAAGGTGGATATATAAGAGAGAGTTCACCGTACATTTTGGGTTGGGGCAAAGTTTTATCGCGGTCTGAAAGCAGTGTTAACTGAGGTGAAGAGTTGCTTACTAATCATCACTGTACACAGTTGAAAGAAGTTCCGCAGCAGCAATATAGGCTAAATCAATAAATGGTGGCACCAATAATCCAACAAATTACCTGACTTTGTGTCTACAAATACAAAAAGCAGCTGACGTATACGCAGGGGAGTTAATCTCCTTGGAAACACACTGCAATTTCCTAACAACTTTATCAACGTAAATAAACCTTCTCTAGTTTTCCATCTAACGTTCTGAAATTCATTATTTAGGGTTCTTTGTGATCTATGAGTGGTCATAAAATTCTGGCATATGATGATGATGATGATGATGATGATGATGATGATGATGATGATGATGATGATGATGATGATGATGATGCTACGAGTACAACTGACACGCTTGATATTTTAAGTAAACAAGTATGTCAATTATTATGTCTAGTGCCATCAAATACGTCTTGCTATCAAGCTGCGACGTGCTTGCACTGTCTGTTCGAGCCATTTGAAGTTTGCTATGAGACAGGGCTTGGTTTCTATGACAATATTTTGTTATGTAAGTACCTTCAAACTCTAAGTGCTATGAGAAGTAAGCTATCTTTGAAGCTTTGCAGAAGTTGATAGCCGCTACAGATAGACGTGAGACCTGATAAGGTATCGTAGCTACATGTCACAGGGGAAAAAACAAGGCTTTGTATTATGCCTGAAGGTTTAACATGTTTAAAAGCTTATCTAACATGAATAAAAGTCCGTTTAGCCCTAACTTAAATGGATTGTGACAATTTATTTCATGACAGCGGAAATCTTTAAAATATAGCTTCGATTTCCCAGCACTAATTTTGTCGTTAGAAGGAAAGCGACAATGTAAATGAAACGTTGTAGAATTAAACAAAATGGATTTGGAGTTTTGAAATATGAAGTTATGGGCCTTTTGTTCATTCCTAATGCACAACATAAATAAAGCCAGGCTCTCTACTGATCAGACTTCTCACAATGCCAGCACAGATGAATTTATCATCATCATCATCAGCAGCAGCAGCAGCAGCAGCAGCAGCAGCAGCAGCAGCAAAACTGCTAAGCAATTTCGCAGACAGACAATAAAAAGTCGACAATCTTAAAAATAAAAAATCAATACCATTTTTGCGTCTATGATGTATACACTCGTATAAATTTACTCTTGGTCGCTGACTCATGAACGCACAATTACCTCAGACTGCACAGCTTATAACTATTTAGAAGGCCACTAGATGGGTCTTGATTTTTAATGGTGTAGTTTCGAACCCACCGTTTCTTATAGATGATATCTTCAAGAGTCGAGGAAAGCCGACATCTCATTAAAATCAAGGATTCATAAAAGTTTTCCAAAATGAAAACGAGACTGAAATGTTCATGCACGCATATCCCAGCAGATGTGTGCTCCTTTGCATTATTAATCTAATTACATTTCCAGCATATCCAATCTGAAGTACGTGGTCTCACAACTGGTGAAGGTCAACAGTTTTTTTGAGGGATTGTAGGACTTTTTTTTGGGGGGGGGGGTCAGCTTCCGCACAAAGTGTCCGCAAAAAGCTGCCCATTGCTTCCACAACACTCACGCGCCCGCACACACACACACACACACACACACACCCCACAGCCCCACGCACCAATGCAGTCTATCTTGTTCTTTGTGTCCCTTTCAAAACATGGCTTTAGTGGCCTGACATCGTTTGTATTAAATTGAAAGTCCGTGACCTTATATTTTTAAACATGCTTCCGAATGTGAACAATCCTAGCTTATGTTTACAGCAGGAAAATATCCTCATACCCTCTCTTTGGAGATTCCTCTATGGATTGCAAGGTATCTGAGCTCACTGCGTGCCAACCTAAAGCAGTCCCGCTTTGTTATCACAAAATGCTGGTTCCAAGAGGACGCTTTCACAGCCATATTGTGTTTAATGTGATGGGGATATCGACAATACTTTGTAACTTTTCGTAGGACATTCCGGAAATTGCTTAGTTCTTCGTAAAAGGAAGGTCCTTCAGCAGTTACATTCCGCCAAAGACTGGCATTGAAGTGTTCATACAAAGCATAATCAACCGGGCTCCAGAGTTTATGACGATGTAGGAGGCCATCAGATGGAGCTTCATTTTTATTGGCGTAGTCTCGAACCCACCATTTCTTATAGAGAATATCCTTTAGAGTCCAGCAAAGCCGACGTCTCATTAAAATCAAAGATTCATCAAAGTATTCCAAAATGAAAACGAGACTGAAATGTTCATCAATGTTGTGTACAAATTCTTGAGGGGAACCTTTATGTTCAGAACTGTATCCAAAATGAAATGCTTGAAAATCTTTAGTTAACGGAACTTCTGGATCATACAGTGATTTATTTGGAAAATACGCAAACTTCCCTCTGACAATTCTTGGGTGAAGAAAAAATTTCTTAACGTTAAATTTTCTGAAACTTCCTCTCTCACGATTCAGTTTATAAAACTGGATAGTTGATTTCAGGTGCCACCATGGATGTCTCAGTATAGTGACATAAATAACACCTGGTGTCATAAGTTTATCCATTGCCTTCTTGTCGTAAATGGAGTGACTGCACAAGATGTTGTATTTCCCATTCGAGTGATTAAATCTGGGTGGGAAAATATCAATGTGGTTTCGCAGCATTTCTGGAAGTAAAGCCCAGTATCTTCTGGGCGTGACAACGTTAAGCTGATGTTCCATTGCAAATCGGTGAAACAGATTGGCCAATGTGGTGCTGCCTGCCTTGTGTACTTTAATGAAGACAATGTTTTTCTGTTTTTTGCATTTTGGATGTGCGTCTGTTAGTGGTAAGATAGAAGAGACGTATCCAGGGCTCGCATCCCGACATTTGTTGACTCGTACGTAATCATATGAGTTTCGGGGGCACAGTGACAACATAACACTGGACTTGTGCGGAAGCCTGTTAAAAGTGTATATCAGCAGGAATGCCGTCAGTAAGGCCACAAAACGCAGACCTCGTGACTTGAACAATCTCCTGGAACGCAAAAATAGAAGAAAAAAAAACATGGTGAACAGCCACAAAATGTATGATTGTATTTTCCTGTGATAATTGCTTATCGTTTGTTCCAGTTAAGGTAAAAATATACAAACCATTCATTGTATGTATTATTCATGCATAGTGTGCAAAGTGGACTGGAATGGCACGCACAAGAGCCATGGTGCTCTTGTAAGGGTTAATTGTACTGCAATTAAATTTCCATTGATTTGGGAGACTACATATTCTTACAGAGAATGCTTGTACAATTATTGCTATTTCAATGCGCTGGAAACTCCCAGTGAGCCATATTGTCTGACTGTTAGCAGATAGATATATGTAATTAAACACGGGCATTGTCCGTAGAAGTGCTTGATAAGCACAATTAGGAAAAGATCAGCCCGCATGCGCACCTGAACCCAACAGTGCACCATCTGCAAATGTACAAATGGTATGAATAATTGAGAGCATCATACACATCTAAACACTTTTACTTCTTCTTCATCTTCTTCTCATGTCTTCTTATTTTAACCATGGTAATGAAGAATATTTATTCTTTGTAGCTCCTTTCAAGGTCTGTACTCTTATAAATAGTAGTATCAATAATAAGAGAACTAATATGAATATGAAAATATTGGGTGGTGAGTAGAATTGCATAATTTTTATGAAGATTGGTTAAACAGCTCCTTGAGAAAATGGTAATTGCTCTCTTACCTAATTTGAACAAAAACAAAAGTGGATGGAGGTAAAATGTTGTCTGCTTCACTGATTGTGATAAATGTCAGCCATAAAAATGAATGATAATTGTAGACTGGTCCAATCAGAACAGCATGCACCAGGCCAATAACTTCCCTTGGTATGGGTTGGACTTCCCCAAAAGCTATTGACTCAGCCTTAGTTCAAGAGGCAAGGGTTAATAAAGTATGTGCAGCGATGTAGAGATAAAATATTCAATTCGGAGCTCCACAGTCGTATTTGTTTCTCAAAATGTTTTCGTATCGTTCCATGTCCTCCCCTAAATCACTCAAAACGTACATTGGTATACACGTGCATCCAATTACTACAGTTGAGAGTGTGCACATACAGAGTAATTTTGCACATTCCTTGTCACAAATTGAGTGAAGAGACTGATTTTACAGACCGGTTTGCTTTTGTCGACATCTACGTCTGCGACCCCCTTTCCATTCACCGAAGCACTACGATTTCAGTAGTTGACACATGTGTAAACGTATATTCAAATATAACTGCTGATCGTTTTCTTCCTGACCCTTTGATGTTAACATGACAGCCGTAAAGAAGGGTTTATTTAGCTTTCTGATTCCCAGTGATAGATCCTCCTGATCCATGGATAAACACACCGCATGGGCAGCGCTCTCTTTTTCATCACATGTATTCAAAATACTTGGGACTAGGAGCTCTGTTAACTTTATTATGAATCCAATCCAGAAAAAACCAACAAAACTGCACAGTACCTGATTTTCAGAACTGCGACGCCTCCTCTCAAAATCCCCATAGCAAATGCGACTGCATGTAATGTTAGTCTGAATGGTACGAAGCATTGGTCAACTTAAGATTAGTAGAGACACAACTGCTTTGTAGGATAAGCGTAACACGTTTCGATGGATGCCGAACTAATTGATGAAAATATTGAAGACACTATTTGATGATAACTGTGATATGCTTGGGGGACCGTATGAGTGGGTAAAGCTTTAAATGCAGCACGTTGACTCAAATTGATGATAATAGGATTTTTTTCGTCATTTACTGGCAATTTAACTGAATTTTGTAACACATAGAACTGTAATATCTTCTAAAATGAGCATTACATGATTAATGATTATGAATATGGCTAAGGCAATTATACAGGAGTAGTTGGTTGATATAAACTGAGAGTCAGTATGACGCCATTCTTCATGTGCGTATAAACGCTGAATTTAATCTCTCTCTTGAGAAAAAAAAATCCAGTACAAATAAATTATTTTACACTATTTACACTCCTTACCTGATCGTGGACTGAACTGCGAGAATAATATTTAACCATCTCATGATAACACCTCTAAAATTATATTTTCCTGCGCAATCGCATTGCATATGAATTATACACAAGACAAACGTAAGTGTACAACAACTAATCAAAACATAGTAGGCACTACTTCCCTTTATTCCATCAATGCATTTTATTTGCTGTGAATGCAATCTTTGATGACAACATTTGTATTCAATCGTTGTTTTTGTGCAGCTGTCGAGGCCGCACTTCAATGCAGTGCACTGACTTTGAATAAAAAGGGCAACTGTGTTAATGCAGTCACAACACGTCCATGCGGTCTCCATGTGCATGTCCGGAGTCCGCTTATCCGGCTTGCTTGGGGTTACATACAAATAAATTCCCGGACTCGCTACTTTATGATATTACATTTTCTTGGCATTATAGTGAAATAATGCAATATCAGAGATGTCGTGAACTGCTTGTCAAGTTGAGTTGAAAGGAAGTTATTCTTTCATTTTTAATGTACCGATGTACATATATATATATTATAAACTTAGCGGTTTGTACACTGTATAAGTATATATTTATCGAACACATTTTAGCAGAATTAACAGTGTTTTTTGTCATGGTATATCAATAATGATCGTCTGAATGTGTCTAGTTTAGTAGTTATATTTGGCGGTTTATTGATCGTCTGGATTGATGCATGTAGATGTTGCATTATGGTCACAGATGTGTCAGTACTCTATTTTAGGCTCAGCTACAGTATTGATGAAGGTCCGCAAATAAAGGTTATTCCTTCTGCAGTTATTGTTGTACACATGTTCTAATTACGCTACTTTGGAGAATTTTTTACTGACAAGACAAACACCTGTACAACACACTCTACAATCCAGAGGTACTGTAAAACGTATCCAGTAGTAACTGATAAATATAAATAGAGATATCCATCAATGTATCAAAAATATTTATCGAAGAATCCAATGTTGATTCAGACCATAAGCTTTCATGGCCAACTTTTATTAAACTACGTTTAACACTGAAACTAGAAACTCATTTCGTTCAGTTTATATTTATGACAATTAATCTTATTTTTTAAAGTTATGTAGTATTCTATTATTTCCAAATCTTTTATCATACCTTTCAAGCTTTGAATAAATGGTTTACCATTGTTTACTCTACATCATAATATATGTATATTTCGCAACAACAGAAAATGGAGACTAAATCAAATCAAGCCCATGACTTACTCCTAAGAGAATGTCTCTATTTGAAAAGGCAGTCGACATTTGAAACATCTATCTTAACCGGTAAGTTACGTTGATGATGGTCAAATAATCTAAGTTATCTCATTTTCAAGTTGGCCTACATTAAACCTCATAAATTAACCATCAGGATTAACAGTCAGGAAGCCAAGCTTGAATGGTATAGGCACATTTTAATCGACTTCAAGATCTATTCTCAATGAATCACTTGCTACCAACATGTTGCTTGCTCTTAACCATGACGATTTGCCCTCTAATAACGAAAAACGTTCTTCTGGTCTCAGCTGAAGTATATTAAAAAACCTCACAAAAAGAAAGAAAGAAAGAAAGAAAGAAAGAACCTGGGACTAAAACCGGGAAACAACATTTTCGTGTAGATTATATATGTGTACGTTTATCTCCAAATGGAAAATATATCCTAAATAAAATATCTATTTGTACAAGGACGGGTTTAAACAGGAATATTTCTTTGGAAGATCAAATTTAGCATGACAGTTCAATTTGCAACTCAAGGAAAAAAACACACACACACACACACACACACACACACACACACACACACACACACACACACACACACACATATATATATATATATATATATATATATATATATATATATATATATATATATATATATATATATTAGGTTATAGCATGCTTTGTTGACGATATGAAGTATATCAACGACCACTGGATGCCATCTAGCATAACGAGTGAGCGAAGCGAACGAGTTCTGCTATGCGGTATCCAGTGCGAGTTGATTACTTTGTATCGTCTTCAAAGCATGCTATAAAATTTTAATCTCATGTTTGGGTCAATTTGTACATTTCAATACACAAAGCAAAAATAAGAACGACATTTGCAGATAGATTTACTCCTCATCAACACAATTACCGATGAAACCGCAAGAGTGCAGGTGGTGCGATACCACAGGAAGAGTACCGATACATCAAATCGCGGCACTGTAGCTTTGAGGCCTATTATGATACGGTATTCATACAAGCCTGTTCTAGGACTAAAATCGACCCAAACATGAGATGAACATATATATATATATATATATATATATATATATATATATATATATATATATATATATATATATATATATATATGTGTGTGTGTGTGTGTGTGTGTGTGTGTGTGTGTGTGTGTGTATAATATTTAAGTGAAGATGTCTGATATATGAGTGTCGTTGTGATGAGTTTTGATTATATATTTTGACGTATTGGTGGTACTGCTACGTGTACCACCACAACAATGTCAAGAGTACACCAAAAGACGGAATGGAAGCATATGTCCTAGAGTCTACCATCTTGCCACAGCGAGAATTACAAATACGACAGAGATGAGGTGGCAGATTATTAAATCTGGAGTGCGCTCAATAGATGAACTTTTGCGAGTTTACAGTGTCTCTTCGCTCTTAAGCTTTTTACTGTACTGAACCTGGTATGTCTTGTTTTTTCATATTCAGAAAAGAGTTTCGTTATCTTTTGCAAATACGAAAATGAAACTTTCAAATGAATTATGCTTGATACATTTTGGATGCTACCTCTTCAAAATACCAAATCGCGAATTCCGCACCCAATGCCAATGGTTTGTACATATATATTTGTATATATATATATATATATATATATATATATATATATATATATATATATAACTGTCGGCCAGAACGGTGATTTGTGCCATTTTATGTTGTCCAAGTTTCTTTTTAACTGGTTCAACATGTAAGGACACTGTATCAATAGAATTGTATCTTTGAATGTATCTCCTTTACAGATTTTTATGTCACAGTGTCCGGGTAGCGACCATAATACATCTAGTGTTTCTATTTTTTTCTAAAGAGAGTCACAAAAACCCAGACAATGGTGTTGTTGACAGCCTAAAGTATATAATATGTCGCAACGATTTTAACAAAATGGAATCTGCTGTTCAAACACTGGCTAAGTTGCTGACAAAAGCATTTTTTATGTATTAAGAATCAATTATATTTCTTATTATTTATTTTAGTTGGATCTTATTATGTGTGAGTGCATTTTATTTGAAAAATTGTTTGATGAACACCTGTGCTTTTGTATGTGTTCCCTAGTACTGGGGGTTTTAAGGTTTGAATACATCATCATCATCATCATCATCATCATCATCATCATCATCATCATCATCATCATCATCATCATCATCATCATCATCATTATTATTATCATTATGTACTCTCTCTCTCTCTCTCTCTCTCTCTTTCTCTCTCTCTCTCTCTCTCTCTCTCTCTCTATTTCTATATTTCTCTCTCGGAGAGGTTTGGCCAAAATGGTGATTCATAGTTTGGGACGTATAAATTTAGACAGCCTCTCAGTTCACATGACGTAAATTTTCAGACCACGAGGAAAACGGTTTGTGTCCTTGCCGTTCTTGGATTGGGACATATATTACATCTACTTGCTTATACATGTGTCAACTAAAAGGAACAAAAGAAAAAAAAAGAAAAAAAAAGAAAAAAGAAAATCAATGAGCACTTGTTGAAATAGGTGAACACAGAAATGGAATGTAATCTGACTCAAACCCTCACTCCAGGGAAGCACCACCCACAGACGTTAACATTGTTCATAATTGAAACATATGGACAAGAAGCGCCTACGCCAGAGAGGTATTGATATTTATAACAGCAGATGTCCATTCGTATAATAAATTAAATGAATACAGATTTAGCACGTTCTTCTCCAATTTCATGGACGCATTATTTCAATCATAAATCGAGATGTGTATCATCATAATAAAAAATTTCAGGAACGAATACTTTTTAAAAGTTTATAATTAGCACATGATGAGAGCAACGTATTAAACAAAGAATATGTTCTTTTTGTCTTCTTAGTTTGACATGTGATTATCGTCCCAATGCCACCAGAGATCCTTGGACCCAGTCTCTGTACATTACAGCTAGAGGTATTCACAGGCAGGCCATGGTGACAATCACTTCCACATTGACAATGTTTTCTGGTAAGTCTTTCTGAGAAAAAAACTCACCCGCGCATAAACCATCGTCTTCTTCAATGTTTTCTTTTGATTTTAGTTGATAGGAATTATGTGTGTATTAAAAAACTTAGGAGGACAATATGCTCCCCCAGGTCAACATTTTCCAGGACATTGATTGGACGGTGGGTGTTCAGGCAGGGTCAAGGAAAGCTGTTCACTGAGGGACTGAATTTTATTCTGACGAGGGAAAATAGCTCGCGCTTAATTTCCAGAAATGTACGCAACCAGAATTATGGCACAATACGGGTTTGTGTTCATGTTGTACAGTCAGACCTTGAACCTCAGGTCCACAAAATTAGCTTGAAAAGTTTTTTTCCCCATTGATATTATTGCGGCTTTAATAAACGGTAAGCAAATTACCATTTTTTTTTTAATTTTGGGGTCGGGAAGGGGGGGAGACAGGGCAATGGATGCTATTTTCAGCGTCGATCTTTTGTGTGAAACGTACACCCTATACAAGTACCCTCCTTTGGACCCTTCATGTCATTCTTCGTCAGAACAAATTGACATAAATTAACTCTCTATGTGCCACATTTTTGACAGTCAGCAGCTTTCCTGGACCTATACATGCTGTGTGATAGAGAGCACGATGGTACTTGAATGAAAGGTCTTTTTTCAAGAAGCACGAATCAAGCCCCCCCCCCCCCCCTTATTAAAATTCAGAGCATTTCGCTTTCAACAGTTCAAGTTTCGTCGCTATTTGCACCGAAAGAGTTGAGCAGGCAAAATTCTTAATTTAACTCAACAGCGACACCTGGGAGCAGCTTGGAGAAAAGGTCACCACATGTGCCAGTGTAGTATTTTGTCGCTGACGTCTGGACACGCAGTTCGTGTGTGATTCTTTTATGTTTGTTCTTTGTCCACAGAAACGCTTTTGTGTCCAGAGAGGTTGCAAACAAAGAATGGAAGAATAGAGCAGACGAGAATGAGAGACAGGGAGGAAAGGGAGATTGAAAACGAAAAAGGGGCACATGGAAACAGGCAAGTTGAATTTGCGCTGAAAGAGTCAGATTGAGAATACATTTATTTGACAGAAAATACAGGTAAAGTACACATTACAAACAGTATGTAATACGTGAATGTATGTTTCATGCTATTATTTATGGGGATGTTTACAAAACTGTCCCTATGACCCCAGTTAAGGACAACCTGACCGCTAATACTAGGACGAGCCTAGGAGAGACACAATTGATAAAATTATTTGTATTGCAAATGGATTCCTAGATTTTATACACAAAATATATAAAGAGAGGCGACTAGAAGACCACACAGGACATTGGATAAATTACTAGAGACACAGTAAACATAAACATTCAACTATTACATTCATAACAATTTCGTATACTGGACACATTTTGTTTTTTTGTAGGAAATGAGATTTAGTATAACTTTATAGGCCATGATATGAGTGTGTATAAAAATTTTGGTGATACAAGAAGGGAAGTCTCTACTTAGGGAGCGGATGTTATATCGAACACAATGTTCTGAAGTAACTTTGGCATGCTTTGCATGATGGGAATTTCCCCTATTTCTAGTTTCATAGATGTAGTTTCTTGTAGAGGAGTAGCAAATATATCATTGAAATATGAATATAAGTGAATTTGGCATATCGAAATTAAAAAGAAACTAGAAGAGATGATTTGCTGCATAGCAAATCAGTGTGTGTGTCTTCAAAGCATATTGGTGTGGCAATGTACAATCATTCCATAACACAGGAGTAGAAGTTGGAATGGCATCTCTATCTATTACAGCTTTGAAGTTATTCCAGATTTAAAATTTCTGATGGTGCTATTTAGCATAATTCAAATTGCTACAACTTTTGTTTTAGATTCATTACATGCGCAATGGTCAGGAACCCCCTAGTAGAAGTTAAACTGACATGAACATGAACCAAATCGGATGAAAATTTACCAAGTTATGGCAAGATGAAACTTTTAAAGGGCCAAATGACCTTGACCTTTGCCTTTTCAAGGTCACGTGTTCTTATAAAATGTGCAGTGTTGCAATACCTACAATTTGAGACTAACATGATTAGAATTGGATGGAAAATAGCCAAGTTGTGACTGGATGAAACTTTCAAAGGTTCGAATGACCTTGACCTTTGACCTTTAGAGGTCACACATAAATTTTAAAATATGCAGGGTTACAATAGCTACAATTTGAGCCCAACATGATCAAAATAAGATAAAAATTGACCAAGTTATGGCTAGAAGAAGGCCACCAAGGAAAGTGGCCTTTAACCTTGAAATGACCTTTGACCTTGAGATGACCTCTACCTGAAGGGAACCTTGACCTCAAAAATGACATTTTGGCTTAAAAGTGACCTTTGACCTTGACATGACCTTTGACCTTGACATGACCTTGACATTTCAGATGACCTTTACCTTGCTATGATCGAACTCCTATACACTCGGAACCACATCTACTATAATATATAAGATATTGAAGATTTAAAACTTTAATTAGCCCTCATTTGCATAATTTTCAAAAGCATGACCTCTCATTATAAAAAGGCCAGACTTTATCCATAGAAGTATAATTGTGCAAAGTTTGGAGTTTCTATATATAATACTTTTCAAATGAAATGTCGGACAAATTTGCCGGTAAAGAAAGAAAGAAAGAAAGAAAGAAAGAAAGAAAGAAAGAAAGAAAGAAAGAAAGAAAGAAAGAAAGAAAGAAAGAAGAAAGAAAGAAATAAAGAATTCCTAGAAAAACAGAAAAGTGTGCGTTGACACACACACTTTAAAAATAGAGAGCTTAATTTAAAAAAAAAAAACACACACACAACAAACTTTCAATGTTAGGCTTTTTGAAAAGTGGATCTGTATGAACATTAATTTTTTTCAGGACAAATAAGATGAATAACATATCTTTGCAGGGTATATATACGATCACAAATAAGCTACAAGCAAGAATTGAATAAATTAGCTGTATGTGATAATAAAGAGAATTGTAGGAATATATTTCTATAATCGCTCCAACTACTTTGCGAAGTTAATTACCTACGTTATTAATATGGGCTCTCCAATTTTAATTTTCTGGCATTACTAAGCCTACAAAATAAAATTCCTCAATTTTTTAAATTGAAATGTTATTTATTTGTTAGTCTAAATTGAAGTTAAGTTTCTTTTGGTGGCAATAAAACAGCATGTATTCTGTCTTCAGTATGGTGATGATAATTTATTTTCTGCTAACCAGTTATGAATCGTATTCAATTCTGTATTTATAGTAGTTGACACACCCTGTCCATTAATTTGAGCGACAGAAGTGAATTAAAAGGAACATAGAGGACTGACCAAAGTAGTAACGTCTAAATTACCACGATAAAGAATTGATTCAAATTTTGAGGATGCTGTGTGAATGTAATCTGTATAAATAATAAAGACAAGCGGACCAAGAGTGAATCGGTTTTGCTTAGATGACAATTTAGAACTAAATTCACCAAACTGAAATCCGTTTTCTGGGTAATTTTTAAACTAACGTGAAGCGGTACCAGTAATAACAAAATAAACCACTCTCTTACAAAGAATTTGATGATCAAAAGTGTCAAATGCTTTTGAGAGGTGCAAAAATACACTAACAGGTAATTCACCAGATTCTAAAGTTTGAGTGATTGTATTCGAGGGCTGCTGTTTCGGTAGAATGCATTTTCCTAAAGCCACGTTGGCGCCTGTAAAAGAATGAGTAGGTGATTAGATATTCATATAATCGATTATAAACCACTTTTTCAAAACGTTTTAAAATTGCTGTAAGTAAAAATATTGGCCTGGAATTTTGTAAGACAGTCTTGTCATCTTTCTTGTGCAAGGGTATGACTTTGGCAATTTTTAATTTGTCAGGAAAATACTGGTTGTTAGAGACAGTTCATTATGGTAGTTCGTGGCATGGCAAGGGTAGAAATAAAATTCTTTAAAAGGTCCACTGATACGTTGTCATGCCCCGTGCTTGATTTTGACTTGAATTTTTAATGATTTTTTTTTCAACATCAGAAGACTAACTGAAATTAAACATATATCTAATTCGTTTATTTAGATAGGAACAGAAAGGGTGTTTATTAGATATGCCAATAATGGCAGCCAATGAAGGACCAATATTTGTGAAGAACATATTAAATCGATGTTCAATTATTTCCTTGTTTGTTATCGTCACATTATCCATTAGGAACAAAGAAGGGATTTTTTTCGTCTTTTGCTCATATTTAAAACACCTTTGATATGTGTTATGGTGTCACTTCTAATTTTGTGAAAATTCTTGTTTATAGTATTTTGTTTTGCTTGATTAATATTTCTTTTTCAGTATTGTATTGTTTGTCTTCAGGTTTGGCTTTAATGCATTAAATTGATAATTATGTTGTGGAGCGGTTCCAGTTTTCTGCAAAGGTTGTCGCGATAATTAATGGATATCAGAATGCCATTGGTCATCCAAGGGGTGTTTTTATGTTTATATTAGCTAAATTTCACTGTATTTTGGCAATTATTTGTCTCTGGCTTCACATAGAACTTTCTCGATATTTTTATGGTTATTTGGGTTTGTTAATAAATCATGATCCAGCATTTGCATAGTATCCTTCGGATTAATATATGCATTGAAAAGCTGCAAAGAATTGTGGTCCTTGTTTTTATTGGGGGGGGGGGGGCTTTAAGCCAACGTATATGCTGAAACAAGTAAATAGAGGAAGATGATCTGATATGTCAGAAAAAAATATTCCTGAAGTACACAATTTTTCGGTATGGGGTACGTTTAAAGAATATGGTCTTTTAACGTGGCTGTCCTATCTGTAGGCCTTGTTGGTAAAGTAATTTTTTGTTGGAAGCCATCGCAAAGCATTACATCAAGGTTTTTAGCATATATTTGTCTGGCGTTAAGCTTAAGAAAGTCCATATAATAATCTCCAACCACAATTTTATCTGATGACTCAATTCATAGTTTTTCAGTGATTCGGATGAAATCATTTGAGAATTAACCAGTGAACGATAAATATTACACAAGGTAATTGTTTGTGTATTCATTTCTAAAAACATCCAATATAAATCCTTCCCAAATTCTGTTTGGAAAACACATATTTCGACGTGAATATTGAAAATCCTTGTGTTAGTATATACTTAGACCACCATGAGAACTGCAAGTGTCATCAAAAGATATGTCAGCTTGATAATTAAGATTAAACCAGGAAAAAATTGCTGAATTTTGGTCAACCCATGTTTCTTTAAGACGTATAGCACTAAAGCAAAATCATGCTTAGCTTAATCATCAATAGATGTAACAAGCATGTCAAATTCTGCCATCAGGGACTGAAAAATTAAATCTAGCATTTAAAATGTGTTTTTCGGTGGTTCAGGGTAATCTGCCAATTCTTTGTTTCCACATAAGGAGTTTCTTCAGCAATTGATATGTAACATTCAAAAGCATCCACATTGCTCAGAAAATTTTGAGGACAATCAACAAAAACATTTTTTAGACAATTAACAGAAACACCACCAAAATTTCTCAAAATATTCCCGCTGAATGTATCAGACATCACTTCAAGTTTTGGATTGTGTGATAGTATTTGACATGTTCCAAAGTTGGAATACATATTCCATATGCATACACTGTTTCATGACTGCATTTGAAAGAGAAAACAGGGAAATAAATTCAAGTATAAAGTAAAGAAAAACATAATATGTGTATTTGACAAGAAAAAAAGAAAGAAACATAAGAGAAGACAGAGTCAAAGCAAGCTTGAAAAAATATATAAAGGTAGGGCAGCCAATTGCAGGTACAACCTTCACGGATTCAAAAAGCCAGTCAGGGAAACTCTGCTTCAACGAACTTGAGATAACGGCTGATGACACTCGCGCAGCCTTGTTCATTGCCGCTCAGGTGAAAGACAGGTTGGCTGTACATGTCTGACGCGAAGATGGCGTCACATGAAGTTGACACATGAGGCTGCGACAAGACTACGGACTTGCAATGCTTCGCCTAGCATTGTGGCAAGAACATGTTCATATTTGCCTGGGTGTGTGCCGTTTCCGTACTGATGGAAATACTCCAGAGAGTTCATGACCCCGTGCAACTGATAGCTGCGTGGATATGTGAACTGCCCAAGCTGGCCACTGCAACCTTACAGAAATTATATATTCCGTTGTAAAATTGGCATTTTCACAGAAATAACAGTGAAATTAATTTTTTAAGGGCCATATCCTCACATGGTACGCAACCGGCCCAACAAACAATTATTTTAGTTCGCACAGTTGTCGATAAATGTCAAAACTGCATGTGAGACGTCGTCAAGCATAGAAACGTTAGTGTGTTTGTTTTACAACGTGAAAGTTCTCCGTCCCTCCCATGTAACAGATGGACAAGAATTTTTGTTTTGTCTTGTTTTGCCTTTTTGGTATTCCTGTCCGTTTTTCCCGATGGGAGTTGAATGCCAAGACCAAACAACACTTTGCGGTCAATTTGATCTTTCTGTCTTTTTGTGGAGGGGTGGAAGAAAAAAGAAGAAAAAAACCCCAAAATAACAAAGGAAAGAAAGGAGGACAAAAAAAGTTTGATTTCTGGTGGATTTATGGTCCAAGAGTCCCACCAGTCGCGATACATACGTATATATATATATACGGCAACTACTGTGGAACGAAATCTTGAAATTCCAATAAACCTTTCCACTTACCATGAGAGACTTATCGAGGCGCCAAAATTACTATAATACACAGTTACAAGAAACATAAAGCAGTCAATATGACATTGGATAAGGACATGTATAGCTGCATGTAGCTTTGTTTGTTAGGCCTCACATGGTTATTAAAAAAAAATTATCATAAACTACAAAGAAAAAGGATGAGTCCCTGGTGGACCGGTGCTGTGTGCACAAAGGAATGCTACATGTCATGCAACGAGTGTGTTGAGGCAAAGGAAACATTGACAGTAGACCAGTGGCGCAATATGTATGTAGCCGTGGCTAATACAGGAGAGTGGAAAGAAACATGCATTAGTGACTTACTCCAAAGAGTTCATGACGCCGTGAATTGATAGCTGGGTGGATACGTGAACTGACTAAGGTAGCCGCTGCAACCTCACATAAATTATATATTCCGTTGTAAAATTGGCATTTTTCACAGAAATAAGTGAAATTTATTTTTTAAGGACCATATCCTCACATGGTACGCAACCGGCCCAACAAACAATTATTTTAGTTCGCTCAGTTGTCGATAGATGTCAAAACTGCATGTGAGACGTCGTCAAGCATAGAATCATTAGTATGTTTGTTTTACAACGTGGAAGTTCTCCGTCCCTTCCATGTAACAGATGGACAACAATTTTTGTTTTGTCTTGTTTTGCCTTTTTGGTATTCGTGTCCTTTTTTCCCGATGGGAGTTGAATGCCAAGACCAAACAACACTTTGCGGTCAATTTGATCTTTCTGTCTTTTTGTGGAGGGGTAGAAAAAAAAAGAAGAAAAAAAAACCCAAAATAACAAAGGAAAGAAAGGAGGACAAAGAAAGTTTGATTTCTGGTGGATTTATGGTCCAAGAGTCCCACCAGTCGCGATACATACGTATACATATATATATACGGCAACTACTGTGGAACGAAATCTTGAAATTCCAATAAACCTTTCCACTTACCATGAGAGACTTATTGAGGCGCCGAAATTACCATAAGACTGTGAATTCATTTAATATTGCTGTGTTCTTATTTTCACTTATTACGCTGATGCTTCAAAATTGTGAAAATAAGAACCCAGTAAAATATATTTTTAACAGGGCATTGATAGGAATTATAACAAAAATAGTGAATTTAAAGTTTCAGTGAAAGGTCCAAAATGCAAAAACCGTGAACATTAATGCCCGTGAAAATAAA
Source organism: Hermodice carunculata (assembly GCA_964020975.1). Classification (NCBI taxonomy): domain Eukaryota; kingdom Metazoa; phylum Annelida; class Polychaeta; order Eunicida; family Amphinomidae; genus Hermodice; species Hermodice carunculata. The sequence goes on along the minus strand of OZ026620.1, from coordinate 78,613,811 downwards.
TGTATTCACAGTACACAGTTGCAAGAAATATACAGCAGTCAATATGACATTGGATAAGGACATGTATAGCTGCATGTAGCTTTGTTTGTTAGGCCTCACATGGTTATTTAAAAAAAAAGCTATCATAAACTACAAAGAAAAATGATGAGTCACTGGTGGACCGGTGCTGTGTTCACAAAGGAATGCTACATGTCATGCAGCGAGTCTGTTGAGGCAAAGGAAACATTGACAGTAGACCCGTGGCGCAATATGTATGTAGCCGTGGCTAATACAGGAGAGGGAAAAAACTTACATTAGTGACTTTCTGGCATTTATAACGATTACATGTCACAAACATTTAGTGTGACTGCAAATTCACCGCAATATGTGTATTTTCACCGATGAATATCATTACAAAAACAAAGTGGTACATTATCAGATGAGTGTGGAGACACGTGACAGAGATGGATAATGACTTTTCGACGCAATGCTATCCGTTTCTGATGTTGTGTCAACATCTGTAGCAGAGAAGAGAAATATACAGACAATCCTTTTGTCAGTTAGCAAATAATTCGGTAAAGTTAAGATTCTTGTTCCATAGTGTATTGTGCAAAGTCAATATATGACTACGGATTTTGCTATGACTTGCAGCATGTGGTAATACAAGGAGGACCTCCAAAACCATTGCATAATTCGCAGTATAGTTCATTCAGAGGGATGCCATCATAACGACCTGTAACCATGAGTTGTTTATTTCAGTGTACCGTAGTCTCAAAACTATGTGCTCCAGTTCGGTGGCGTTGATGGCAAATAAATAAATACTTTCCAAGTCTGTAATTAGTCCATGGTTTGGAATTATTTCTTTAAGATGGTTATTCGAAAGGGTACGCATGTCACAATCGGCACGGTGTTGTGACCAGTACGGGGTCAAATATTAGTATTAGTACAAGTATTCGTGGGTGTGTGTGTGTGTGTGTGTGTGTGTGTGTGTGTACAAAATATTACAAAAGAGGACGCACTCAATAATCCAGAATATGACGACATCCAGTCAAAAGGAGATATTTCGAACTTTTTGTGTGTACAAGAAACATGCAATAAAAATCCAAGTTGGAATGATTAAAATTCTGTTTTGCATTCAGACGGGATTTTTTGGAATGTGAAAAATCAAAACAACCATGAGTGTGTGCTTAGGTAAAGTGCAAATTATGGGTAGTATTGAGATATCATAGCCACGAGATTTGTTACTCTATCCTAATACTTGAAGGTCTTCCAAATAAAAAGCCACTGTTCAATACATCTCTGTACACTTAAAGGTGACATACAAAATTTTCCCCTACCACGCCTCCCCACCCCGTTATAAATGTGTATATATATATATATATATATATATATATATATATATATATATATATTAGAATCTCCAATTAAAACCCCTTCCATAAAGAGACCAGTTCCATATTAAGAGACTAATTTACAGACCCGTTTTTGTTTACCCTTCATTCAATTATATCCTCATAGGGACCACTCCTCATTCAGACCACATTTTTCTGTCCCTTCGTTGGTTTTAATTTGGGACATTCTACTGTATATATATATATATATATATATATATATATATATATATATATACATGTATATATATTATATATATATATATATATATATATATATATATATATACATGTATATATATATATATATATATATATATATATATATATATATATATATATATATATATATATATATATATATATATATATACATAGGATGGATGGAGAGGTGCGTGGGGACAGATTGTTTGTATGTTATGTCGAATGGATTGAGGGTTTTGAAATTATCATAAGTGGATACCGGAATTTAAAACGCACGTTGCGGGAGGGCTGCAACGCGTCTAAAATGCTCAGATCTCACTAAGAATCCTTCAAAGGCAGCGAATTTAGCTATGTTCGACTGAAACAGATTAGCGAAACTCGCGTTTCCTCAGCCAAACTGATTCTATTTTTCTAATCACTGGACTTTCATTAGCGTCATTACAATTTTATTAGAATTATGAAGAAAATACATTTGTACCTTTCAGTGAGCATGGCGACATTATATAAGGGGACCGATTGCAATCTGCAAAATGTAAACAAAGTTACCTTTGTTGCATTTTATTTTTGTGTTCAGAGAAGGCTTATGGGCGTTCATACTGAATAAGACAATTTTTTTAGTTAAAGCGTAAAATTTGCCTCCAAAGCAGACCCAAGCTGCATATTTTGTCTACTCCGCTGGGGTCTCCCTTTCTTCGACAAGGTCACTGTTTAGCATCGGAAAAGTGACTCAGTTTCTAATTGGCTGAGTACCGATACCATGGTAACAGGCTTCAGTACACTAGGGACCAGATATTGCTACTGGTCTAAGCGATAACGATTTACTTCCTGATTGGTGTCTCATTCTAGTGGGAGGGTCAAAGTATAGTTTTGTTTCCTGACGATAAATAAAATCCTGTCCAAGAAGGCCAGACCAAATGTAGTAACATGGAATTTGGTCTGCTTTGCAGGCAAGCGTAAAATTGATTGTATGTAGAATTCAGGAGTATATATGCTACACCACATGCATCAAAAGGAACGTTCTTGGCTGTGTTTTGCTCGCATTGCAATTTTATGAATACTTCCAATTTTGACACGAGCATTTTGTCTAATGGTCATACATGGATACGTGGATACTTGATTAGTCCTTGGCGCCCATGGTAGATCATAGCTTAAAAATGCGTCTAGGTAAGAATAAAACAATACATACAAGTACATATAGGTACTCAGATTTGAGTTTCATACATACCTCTGCACTAAATTAAGATTCTGCAATTTATAGGCATCTTTAAAATACCTTGGTCAACATTACAATTTTCCTTTCCAATTAGATAACATGATGGATTTTCACCTATTATTACAAGATTGTCTTTTTATCCACGATGCACCAATAGGCAATATGTTGGTGCATGTGTGAAAATTCTAAGTATTCTTTGCAATGCTACTCGAAAAGTCGTTTATTCAAAGGACGGACGGACACGCGGACAGACGAGGAACGAAACAGATTCCCTTAGCTCTGCTGACTGCCAAGCCTCCAGGCTTAACAACTATTACCAAGGTAAATACATTGCCTTTTTCCAACAACTGTAATTCTATTTTAGCCAATCTTTATTCTTTTCTTCAACATTCATAAGGGTGCTTTTGAATATAGGTTTTACCGGTCATACCTGTTGAAGGAAACATAGACAACAAATGTATTTTGCTGTAACTACTTACCAATACTTTCACATTGAAAGGCTTTTTTGCAAATGTTCGTAAGGATACATTTCTGGGATGGAAATGTTCAATAGGTTTCAAATATGCTTACAATTCAACTGTTTGAACCACTTGTATAGACATTAAACTCATTGACATGCTCGCAAACTTGGGTGTGTATTTAACAATCTCAGGATAAGGTTGAATTGTAGTTATATTGAGAATCTTTGGATTATATTCATTCAAAAAGTATAATTTTTACATATTTCCATTGATATTAAAAACTATATGAACTTCGATAGGTAGTAGCTACCCCAAAATCGCTCTGATGTCTTACTTGTCCTTAAAATTCCCGAATGGATGTATGTGGACTCTTTGTCCATTTTTTTTATTTGCTTTGCAGTCCAAAAATGGAAGTATCTGGGTTAAAATTATAGGTGAAGCAAAACGACTGTTGCAGCTATATGGACTGATCCAAGAAAAACTAAGTTGATATGCGTGCCTCAGAAAGCATTCTTAATGATCACACTCACTCTGATTTACTGTCTTGTTTATTGTCTTGATTATTCCACAGATACATTGGTACATGTACATCACAAAATTTTCACCGGAATCAACATGATTGAGTTTTTCATATTGCTTCTGATAAATATATTTACACAAACCTATTTTGAATATCAATGAAATGAATAATGAAAGTAAATGAATAAATGATGTAAAATCTGACCACAAAAACACAGTCACTTTACTTGTACGTCGTCACAGCCGCTTGCAAAATATTTGGCCACGGGTGATGAATAACTTCATGGGAGTACACGTATATATACATATGTATATACATATATTATGACTACTAGTAAGTGGTTTTGGACAAAAAGACACAAATACAAATATGCTTAAAATTTCCTGTCCCATTTAAACTCACATATGGTCAAAGAACAGTGTAATTCAAAGTGCATCTTCTTGCTATGTTACTTGTGATAAATATATTTACATAATGCCTTTTTGAATATTAATGAAATGAATGATGTAAATGGATAAATACACGACGTAGACCTTCACAATTAGAGCAAAAGGGCTCACACGAATATCGTCTTGCGTCCACTCGCCAAATCTTTGGACAAGCGTTCTCGGTAAATTATCTCCCACGTGTACACACTCTTTCTCGCTAGGTTACTTCTAGCCCGTGATGATAGTAATTTTCATTCATATTATATACCACGAAACATAGTTTGACATATTCATGTCAATTGTTCTAATTTCAGAGTCCTAAGAACCTGCAAAATATGCTATAACATTAAGTATTAATGATTGATACATATATTTAATTTTCTATGGCACTCGTGTTATTGCTGTAAAGCACACAACACAATAGATGTATTTATCTTTTTCATCATGGTAGCAATTATTTGACTTTCAGACCAGGAAAGAAAAATGCCTTGCGGACAGACGTAAAACATCCACTCATATCTTTCTTGGGCAAAGTATCTCTTTTCCCCCTTCCAAGCACCTTTTATATAAAAGTTGAATCATAATGTTACTATTTCTATGTCTTAAATACAATTAAGACAAGACTAATTAACATCTGATTTGCTAATGCCGCGCACAGCTGTCTAGATGATTATTAAGTGTCTTCAATACGAACGAGTCTCGGCCTGTCCGTAATTGTTTTGGACATATGCATACTGTCAATCACGTGTGCCTCTTGGCAATTTGTACCTTATATGGCATAATTCTGTAGTTAAAGCCCAAGGTTCCCTGAAGACTAGGTACTTTTCCTTCAGCGGGACAAAACGTGAAACGCTGCAGCAGAGCCGAAAAGATCAGGAACAGTTCCATTTTGGCCAATGTTTCACCCAAACAAGCTCGATTTCCTGCAAGCAAAAAGTCTGTGGTGGTCTTACGAATCTCAACAAATCCTACGACAAAGGAAGTTTAAGGCGATATCGTTTGACATATTGTATTACAGATGAATTTAAGCTCATGGCAAGTAAAGGTCTAAAATAACATACAATGTGTGATATACAAATGATATCCTTGTGTAGTCTTCGTATTGAGCAAATAGAAAACATTTGTTTCATTTTGTTCTTTATTTCTTGATAAAATAGCACTTTTGCATCACCTTCACGCGGCTAAAATGAGAGGAGTCGACGTCTTTACGCGGTATGATTTGTGCCAAAAGACCACCAAGGGAAGCTGTTGAACAGGGGTATGCTATCTTGAATTGCTCTAGATTGCAATTCCCTGAATATGTTTAAAAGCATTTCTTAGTGGTGTTATATTTGAACAGAAAGATTGACGCAGATGGCATTTTACATTCTGGCGCTTAAGACTTAAGCAGCAAGCTTTAAAACGTTCAGTCAAGAAGTCATTTGTAATTAATATGACTAGCAATTCAGGTAAACAAAGTTGGTTCTAATGCTTTAATATTATAAGAATAGATGAGTGAATAAACGGGACTCACCAATAGAAAAAGGAATCAGTTTTTCGCTTTTGTGGAATTTTCCATCGCTGTCCAGAAATCGGGCTGGATCGAAGTCCTCTGGATTTTCCCAGTAGTTCTCATTAAAATGGACACTATGTAGATTTGGAATAATGGTGGTGCCAGCAGGTATTTGAAAACCTTTAAAATCTGTTTCATAGAGAGTCCTACGAGGTAGACTGAAGGACACAATGTCTGCTCGTCTTTGTATTTCAGCAATTGTCGCCAAAGTGTAAGGCATATGGGTAGCGTCCTCATACTTAGGAAGTCTAGTGGTTCCAATAATGTCGTCAATTTCGCTCTGGACTCTGGTCTGCACCCTTGGGTAACGTACCATGAAAGCTATCGCCCAGTACAGCGTCAAGGAGGGGGTGTCTGTACCTGCACCAAACAGTTCCCCGACAGAGGGAAGAAGCCAGTCTTCTGTGATGCGGAAAAACGTCAACTCAATGTTTTATGATAACGTGAGCATTTGTTAAGTTTTTACGTTGAATAGAGATTTTTAATAATAATAAGTGTATCTATAAAATCTGTCAACGTTTCATCAATCTCAATGTGACAGCAATTTCTCTTCTATGTCTGATGCTTATCCTGAATGGCTTATTCTGCACAGGTATGAAGGATGGATTTTAATTGAAATATTTCATTTGGTTTTTTCCTCATTGGTTTCAAATAGTAGTCAAACCAATGAGAGACGATGGTGCATTTAATAAAATTCCGACACCTCCCACTTTTGCGTAGGTTTCAAACTTATTACTCCGGTACAACTTCGATTTGGTTTGTATTTGCCCTCTTTAGACATATGAGAAAGAAAATGCAGTATGGGTGGTCTATTTGGATGGGATCACTCGTTGTTAGATTTTCATGTTTTCGCTTGGTACAGCCTCGCATAAACATGAAAATCCAACGATTCGTAATCCCAGCGTTATCCTCAAATGGCCACCCATACTGGATTCTCGATGTCCCAAGATAGACAAATTGTATTGTGTAACCTGAATCAATATTATCTTCAATAATCTTCAGACATAGATGTGATATAATCATATCTTATCATTTAAAAGTCTACATTCTTCAAATTTTGTGATGCAAAAGATGTAAACATGAACAATGACGCCAAGTTCAACACTGAAATTTAACCGTGGTCTTATAGATAAACAATGTGTGTAGTGGTCGTATCGCAATTACTTCTGTTGTATAAAAACCTGCATTATTGAAAAAACAAATTGTGTTCAAAGAATACAGATACCGGCATGTTGAAGGTTTGCAGTGACTCTTGGTACATATCTTAACACCTTATAAATATTTTACACGATACGCTTATCTATAAAGAAAAGGTGGGTTTGATACGAATTAAACACAAAACGTGAACCATAGCTTAAGAGCAAAATGAAATGTCAAGAAAACCACACATACCTCTTATAGTTGTATCAGGTTTGTTAGTTTGTTTCTTCATTTCCTTGAAATACTCGTCTATGAAATCCCGGGTATTATTTTCATCAAACTGTTCCTTGTGTTCACGTACCCATTCATTGTATTCGTTGCGAAAGTCTTGCTCTATTTCTCGTAGACGTTCGCATTTGAAAGGATCTCCAGGCAAATATTTGAGCCACGGAAAAGCAGTAAGGGGAGCTATGCCTCCCGCAAGGTCCGATAAATCGACCAAATTGTGGACAATTTTCAGAATAGTGGGATCGTCATAGTCAAATCTTTTACCAATAATAAACTGGAAAATTATGTTAGCCATGGTGATCGTCAAAGTGTCACAAATGTCAATGGCTTTGTCACTTATGCTGTCCAGCCTGTCGATACAGAATCGGATTTCTTCATTTATTTTATCACGATATGCTTCTTTTACCAACCCAAAACGTTTGAATGCAAGGTGATAGAAACGTCTGTGCTCTTTCCAGCCTTTACCCTCGGAGGTGACAACACCTGCAAGTAGAAAACACACACACAAATAAAGTCTATCAACTCTTTCACCGATACGTCAATGTAAACTGAAGTGAAAAAAAGTAAAATGAAATAACTTTCATTTGTCCCGCAAGCTCTTGCACTGTCTAATGATATTGACTTCCAAAAAGGCTCCGACACATAGACACACATGAATACACAGTAAAAATAGGCAAGACATCCGACAACACGTGAACAATAATAAAACAAGCATTGTTCGTCACATACAAAAATGTATAATGGTGGTTGAGTACGATCATAGTGATATGTATTTTACATTGTATTTCTATTTCTTTCCTTAAAAGTTTCCTTTTGGAACATTTGCATGTCACGATCTTCTTACAACCCGTGATATCTTACTTCATGTAATGCTACCTCTACACCTGACCACACGAAGAATCCACATTTCAGTATTTGGAGAGTCTTGTTAATTGCCTGTCGTGTAGAATATATCCAGTTGAAGAAGCTGGACATTGATTCAACAGCTTTCCTCAGCATGCTTCCCAGACTTCCCAAAGCGCGCCGAGAGCTGCTAACATGGGTAATTATACCTTTTCGAGAAATACGAGTGACTTGTCGGTACTTGAATTGAAGGTCTGTGTATGATGAATTCGAACATGGAATCATTAAGTTGCTTCAACATGAACGAATCTTGTTTTAATTGACTAGAATGGGTTTATGCTGAACAGTGATTTCTTTTGGGGTTGTTTGTATAAGTGATAGATTTATATTCCGTCACCGCCCACTGTGCATGTAAGTCATATCAATTGACAAGTGTTGATGTAAATAGTTTATCTGCCTATGTGACCTATACCATATGGGCTTATGCGGATGACAACAAAACCACCCACGTGCGTGTAGCATCCTAATTAATAACGCACTGAAACTTGACATATACCTGAAATGTACATTTTTTTCCTTACCACAAGAACGCCTTACATGCCGGGTATTTTGTTTCCGAGGTCACCTAAGCTGTTTGTCATATAACATAATTACACTGTCTTTAATAGCAGCCTATCTGAATATAAAATTGAAAAAAAAAATAACTTGCAGAAAGTCGTAGTTAAAAAAAATACCTTATGGAGTTTTCAATGAAAATACCACAATCTTCTTTTACATTGGTTTTGCCCAAAGAAAATTTTACTTAGTTATTCATTCATTCATTTGACTTTTATCGGCACTAAAAAGTAGCACATGACAAAACACTAATAAAACAAAATATGCCAATATGGTCAAAGTGATATGTTCTCAGGTATTCGACATGTGCTTTCCCAACTGGAAATATAGAGATTTGTACGTGTTGTCCGACACGTCTGTGAACCAAATAATTAAATAGCATGGTCTTCCATTTACTTGCACACTTGCGTCTATCAGATTTCGTCTATCCTTCTCAGATAACCTTTCGCGGGAGTATTCAAAAGACTGGGCCATGCCACACCCACACATTTCTTATTGTTAGACAGTCTATTGGGGCTTCATTTCGTATCATTACGTTGCACATATGGTAAGGACATACTTGTGTTGATATATAACATATAAAAGATTTAAGCGAGACTGACCTTTTTGTCTTCTCAGTAATTAAAAAAACAATTGTCCTCTGGTTTCTTTCCAATTTTCAGTTTACTTTTTGGGGGAAAAAATGTTATTGAGAATTGTTCCCCTAATCAATCAAACTGGCACTTGGAGATTTAAAACAGAAGACCATATTAGCATTAAACATGAAAATTCTCAGTGGCTGCAAAACACATACAGAAAACAGCATATCACATCAATCACTTTGATGCATAAAGTATAAGAAATACCTTTTCCTTGAGTCATATATTCCCCCAGGACAGTCCAAGGACGGCCGCTGAAGACATCGCCATTGTGGACAAGCGCTTCCCTGATTGTGTCATACCCATTCAAGACCACGACCAGCATACTTCCAATCTGTATACGATAAACATCTCCGTATTTCTTACTTAAGTCAAACAAACTTGCTCTGAGATCGGATCCAAGGAATGGAATGGACCCAACGATAGGCAACACAGGTGGCCCAGGAGGCAACTTTGGTGAGCTGCGGAAATATTTAAAGGCCAAAGTCGCAAAAAGTGCCAATAAAATTATCAGATAAGTGTTGGTAGTTTCTATTAAAGCTGCCCACGCCATGTTCGCAAGGTGGCCGTTGTTTTGCCCGTCTTCATGGTAAAAGCGGGTGAACACGTGCCCAAGACACGGAGCATGCACGTCACTCATACTTTGGTTTGTGCGGTGTCCGGTCATCTCTACCACTTTTTCACTTGTACGTGCGCAGTCAGCTGATTGGTCCACCAACAGAAGACGCCGTTTCGTATTTATGACGAACAAAGTAAGCTCCTCCGAGCGCCTGCCCTGACAATTTAAAAGCTTTTACGACAGAGGCACGCTTAAGTTTTGCTTTTCTTCAAAATTTGTTTATGACAATTGAATTGCATCTGCCTAGAGTTTAAAAACTACACTCTGCAGCACCCGCAAGACAACTGGACAATACAAGTCTCAGGTGAGGACTCGATTAAACTGCAAGCATTTGGCCATTCTCTCGCTATATATACTGCCTAACGCCAACGCATATTCCTAATAATTCTTTTAACAGATTTGTGGGAAGTCTAATGTGAGTAAACAGGAAGGGATGTGAAAAGATCCGTATGCTGTCCATAATTTACAAGCTAATTGGTAACGCCAACGTAAAGTTTTGTCTCAAAATTTTGATGGAGAGTGACAATCTAAGATATTACCTAAATAATTTATCCATTTTTGATTTCAAATGCCGCAGTACTAATTGTGTGGCCGGAAATGGATAACACTGTGATATCGCAACATGTTTTTACATATACTTTTGTGTGTAGTGTATAACGCCACTATAGGGGCACGTGTCTGCGTTATTGGACACTCGACAATGAATGATTCATATGTAATAGCTATATTAGTCCTTTAGTTGTGATGAATGGTATCATTCGAACTCTTCGGAACGCCTTCAAGACTTTTTTTCAATGGAACGCCTCCATGCTTACGTTGGATTTTTTAAATTCTCTTTTAAACCTGTTCAAAACGCCTTCAAGACGTTTTTGTTTTTCAATGGATCACCTCCACACAAACGGTAGGTTTTCAATTAAAAGAATCAGAGCAAAGGCTCTTGCAGCCAAACATCACACAAATACAAAGGAACTCCGCATTAAGACCACCTCGATAATCAGACCTCTCATAAATAAAACAGGACTTGTGGTTCCCATGAATTTTTAATGTAAATATATGTACTGACAGTTTCAGAGTATAGACGACCTTCAAATGAAGATCAGATCATAGGTGGTTTCAATACTAGGATTTCCCTCTACATAACTATTGCTATTGAGCGACAAACCAATATAACTGGCTTGGTACAGGTGCCTTATATCATGGTATATTTTAATTTCATTTTGTGTTTATTTGTTTATTTATTTATTTGATTGTTTGTTTGTTTATTTAATTATTTTCTTTTTTTTATTTTATTCTTTTATTTATTAAATTATTTGACAGTTTGTTTAATTATTTAATAATTTTCAATTTTTTTTTATTTTGTTTTATTTTATTTTATTCTTTTATTATTTTTATCATTTAATTATATTTAATTCTTTTATTATTTTCATCATTTTATTTTCATTCATTTTATTTTATTTTATTCATGGAGGCGAGGGATTATTCCTTAATATGTCGAATATCATTCACATATAAGCAGGGAATTCCTACCACTCTGACCGTCTGGCCGTCTGGCCGTCTGACCGTCCATTTTTTCCAGCCGGAATCCTGCGGTTTCCTGCACCACCACACAAAAAAGTAGCGCCTACAGATACTTGGCCATGAAGAGTGAGTAAGCAAATCAGAACCCGACATCTCCCAAAATCCACGAAAAAAAAAAAAAAAAAAAAAGATTGATGCATACAAATGTCGAATGCTGAAAATTGTGTATGATTTTGGTTTGTTTCGTTCTTTCTTTTAATTTTGCCTTCGCCAGGTGCAGTAATTGGTTCCCGACAGGAGGTCCCACAAGGGGATACACTGGAATATACCTTTGTAATACTCAATGTGAAAGGACGCGCACTGTGCAGCTTTCCATGTACAAACAAACTGGGTGTATCATAAAGCATCAACAGCGCCGCTCTCTTCCCACTTAACTGGTGCAAGAGCACCATATTTGGACACAGAAACCATATAGAGTACCCTAAACCAAGACTGCAGATTAATAGAAGCAGGCCGAAATTGGAACTGTTATTCAGTATATGAGAAACATGAAATTTCGATAAAAAAAATGATTGTAAGAGGAATTGGTTCTCTTAGTTAAATGATCTTAGGATGTTATTGCTTTACTGTTCAAGCACATACGTAAAATGTCTGCCTTAAGCTTCTCTCTAGCATTGTGATATTCAATTAGGCTCCATTTGTTCAACTTTTGACCACAAAATATGTCACCATTTGCACTCTGTGTATTTTGCGTGCCGTTGAACACTGCACGGTACATGTGTATGGTACATATGTATCAGTAAGTTCGCTCCTTAACTGCTGTAATTATTAGCTTACACTAACAGTTTGTTCTAACTGACGGTACATGTGAAATATAGAATGTTACAGCTCACATAGAATCCTGGATCCGACAGTATCGGTGCTCAGTGGACCAGCGAGTACGCGTTGGCCTGTCACCGTAGCGGCCCGGGTTCGATCCCCAACGATGGCACAAGTTGTTCGTCCCGGGAAGCTCCTCCGATGGGCGAGTCCGATTCCTCCGAGGGTTCGAATTTCGCGGCGTTTTTTGGCTGGGGGTTCGTGGTCGCATGTGGCAAGGTTTTCCAAACACCTGCTGAGCACCGCAGGTTTTCTCCGTGATCTCCGTCCTGCATTAAGTTTGGGATAATTGGGCTAAGATCTTGCCTACTGGACCCTGTGGAAGAACAGCCATAGGCTGATCAGGCTATCCAGTATAAAGATGTTCAATTATTATTATTATTATTATTACCGAAGATTTGGAAGTCTAAATTATGTAAGCGCCAAACAGGAACCCATTCCATGGAAAACTTTAGAGCTACTTGTGACGTCCCGTTTTGACAGAATGTCTTTTTTTTTTCGATAAAGCAGTACTTCCTGACACAGTGCCTCATTTTAGGTTATGGATTGCCCCGGACACCTAATAGGGTATCTTATTTCCAATAGAGATTTCCTCAGGCAATACATCCAGCCCAATTGCTTTATTTCTGATAAAAAGTACTATGTGAGGCGCTGCATCTTAAGAAGAGTGTCTTTTGACCTAATAACTGACCATAAAGTCATTCATTTTGACAAGTCATTATAATCAAACTGTTTATATATGCACTTGTATATAAGAATAGAAAAAACAGAAAGTCATTGAATGACAAGTGAGAGAGCTGGCGAGGGGGGGGGGCACTTTCTTAGACCAGATTCTCTTTTTGTAGGGAAAAGTTGATTCGCCAGCTTTGTAATTTCTCTCATGAACATGAAACAAAAACCAGCTATGTGAGTGTTGTAGTTTTAAATTACTATTGCATCAGTGTATCAACAATACAACATGACCGGACAAGATCTTTCTGTCAAAGAAGCTACGGCTACAGGCTCAGTTTCCCGGTGGAGAATGAGCTTGGCCTGGATGGTGGATACCTGAATGGCCTGAAACATGTCCCCAGCAGGGACGTGTTATAGATGGACTACCAACGGCGGGGCCCCATTTGTACCATCTATGTTGCCGCTGCTCAAGTGATCGGATGTTTGAGCGAGCACCTTCAGTGCTGAACAAACACAACTCCACCGTCCGCGCTGGCCGCTGGCAGTCTCGTGGCCAGGTGACGCGAGGAAAGGCGAGAATAATCGCGTCACCGACTGAAATGTGCAAAATTTTTCACCGTGCTCCACAAAATTTAGCGTTACGCCGGACTCAGCTACAAAAAAATGAAACCACCATCATGATTTTACTGGCATACACTATCCATCTAAAACTACATTTTTTATTGCTAATGACGGCGTAAGGAGTTATTACGCACGCAAGTTGTCTAAGTTTGCATCATTTTGGATAAAAAAAATGCAAAAACTTATCCTTCTATGGGACGATTTCAACGAAAAACACATCGATGGACTCGCACGGTTCTGATTCAAACGATGAGACTGGTTGCACACGCATAAAACTCTCCGTTTTTGAACTTGGTACAATAGCACACCCAATGTAAGCCTGATGTAAGTAACCCGATACAACCGACCGCGGAAACATAGATAGAACAACAATCGGACTGAGCAGGGGGGATTAACTTGAGCGGCGCTACTGAACACGCTTTGTAGTCGTCGCGCCCAGTTGACCACTAGAGGGATTAGCGCTCCCGTTTGTAGTCCATCTATTGCACGTCCCTGTCCCCAGTAAAGTTTAAAATAAACTGGGGCGGTGAAGCATTGATGACTGCAATTCACACCATGACCACGCACTGTAAGGGGAGAAGTGTCTATAGCATAGACTTTTTTCTTGTCTCTCTTTTTTTTAAATTTTTTTATTTTATTTTATTATTGTTTTACTAATTTGTTTTTGTTTTTATTTTTGCTTTTTTTCATTTATTTATTTTTTTTTACAAACTCAGGAACCTTTCAAAGGATGGGGTTGGCATCTTACTGGTTACTTTAATATTCTCGTATCCTCCTACAAACACATTTTACAGCAAAAAAATGACTGCACTGCCAAATGGGTCACACAATATACATGTAATGAGATATTCTTTCTTTCTTTCTCCGGCTTAGTGACCTTGGGCTGCAATAAATCAGATCTGAAGGAAAATGAACATGAAATTTCACATAATGGTGGGTGCATCATTGTATAGGGGGAAACAGTTCTCCCCCCAAAAATTTGTTTAACTTTTAGAAAATAAATTGCGGATTTTTTCAAAAAAATATTTAGCATCTTATAGGGTATGTTTACTTTTTGTCCCTTGCATGCTTGTATCCTTTTCCCATCCAAGACAACCACTGTACCATGAGTCTTTCAAACACTTACACACTAGAGGTATGTACATAGGTATGCAAAAACTGAAACATGTTCGGGTCCATCTAATTATTTTTGGTATACTGTAAAATTTTAAATCCCCTGGAAGGTGTTAGCTATGGAGATTTTTGTTTGTAGAAAAAGGGTCTGTGCGTAGGAAAAGTTATGACACAGGATGTTCTATTTTATCTATCTTCTTTTTCATACTTTTCACACCAGGATTAACAATGAAACTTGATTGTAAAATAACCAGTTGACTGCAGTAATAAGTTCAGCAAAGAGGAAGTATGATGTTGATACCAAGCAAAATATACACACAGCCATCTAGTGTGATCAATACATATAATACCTTGAGGTTTTTAGTTGTTGCACTGGCAGTAGAGTCATCAAAGATCTTCCAATGCAAAAGTGCCGTTGAACTACAAGTTGAATAAAACGTATCTGAGTGTGTATTGCACATAAACTCTGAAAGTTTGACATGTCCTTTGGTAGGAAATTGTCTCTACTGTGTTCATCACCATATTCTGCCACCAATTTTGCAGTACATTTAGCTGTCATGTTTTGTGGTGAAATGTGTATCTAGAATGATAAAAGAATAAAAAGGTAAACTTTGAAAGAATCCTGAATTATTTACAAAAATAAATAAATAAAAAAAAGAGAGACACGAGAAAAAGTCTATGCTGCAAACACTTATACCCTTATAGTGTGTGGTTACGGTGTGAATTGCAGTCCTCAATGCTTCACGGCTCCTGTTTATTTTACACTTTAGCGGGGACATGGTTCAGACCTTTCAGGTATCCAACATCCAGGCCAAGCTCATTCTCCACTGGGAAACTGAATCTGTGGCCAGAGGGTCTTTAAGGGAGAATAGATTCTATCGGAATACTTCGATGAACTACTATGAATGAAGGTGACAAAATCTCACCCAGAAATAATCCTTGCCAACAAAGGTTTCACGACTTAGTCCACACATTTAAATGGAAGACATATAAGTATATTCTGAGACTTAGTTTCAGTAGTCACGCCAGTAATGTTAGTAATAAGCGAAAGATCTAGTCATAAGTACGATGGCAAACGAAGTCAACTATATCTGTCTCCATCAAGAAGTTAAGCATGGCCTTTTTAGCACCAATTTGACCAAAATCGGCGTGCTCTGAATTAATACTGGATTCACATTCTTTGTGAAGCGACGTTTCATTTAAAGAACTGGCATGCCTGCCAGTAACGGGGACTTTGAGACAGTTGTAGGTCAGCAGCTTTCCACGGCATGCTCTGGGCGTAACTAAGGGCTTCGCGGAAAGCTGTTGACGTAGCCTGAGTCGCTGGCACGAAAATAGTTTTAAGGAACTAATATGCTGAAGTTTGCTTTTATATCTGTGTCTGAACACAAACTTCTTGTTTTTCCTCAAATATTTTATTTTTCTTTCTTTCTTTCTTTCTTTCTTTCTTTCTTTCTTTCTTTCTTTCTTTCTTTCTTTCTTTCTTTCTTTCTTCCTTTCTCTCTCTCTCTCTCTTTCTTGCTTTCTTTCTTTACTTACTTACTTACTTATTTACTTATTTATTTATTTATTTATTTATTTATTTATTTATTTATTTATTTATTTATTTATTTATTTATTTATTTATTTATTTATTTATTTATTTATTTATTTATTTATTTATTTATTTATTTATTTATTTATTTATTTATTTATTTATTTATTTATTTATTTATTTATTTATTTATTTATTTATTTATTTATTTATTTATTTATTTATTTATTTATTTATTTATTTATTTATTTATTTATTTATTTATTTATTTATTTATTTATTTATTTATTTATTTATTTATTTATTTATTTATTTATTTATTTATTTATTTATTTATTTATTTCGGCGTGCGAGTTTCTGGTCAGCTTTTCTCGGACACTATTGATCCGAAAAGTATAAAACTGAGCATGGGGATAGACCTAGTATTGAAGTTGTGCATATTGTTTGGAACAGTCATGATGTTAAAAGTCTGCAAATAAGGGGCAATTTAGATTTTGAAAGCTCCATATGTTCCAACCTTTTACAGTTAGACACAACATTAAAAGTAGTATATACAGGTTTGTGACACTTGCCCATCTAATGGACAATGTACACAAAACTGTAGCATTTCAAATTATGCTAATTAGGAGCACTTGAACTACTTGAAAGTTGAATATCTCTAAAACTATTATAAATTGAGATGGCAATCCAACTTCGATTTATAGGTTTGTGACAAACCTGCATCCAATCATCCAATGCATCACAAATCAAAGTTGTAGGATTTTATTTATGCAAATTAGGTGAATGCACAAAACCGAATTCTTCAATAACTTACAAACTATTATAGATAGAGGTGTCATTCCAACTTCAGTTTATACGTTTGTGACGAACCGCGTCCAATAAAACACGAACAGAAGTTGTAGCATTCTACTTTATGCAAATTAGGTGAATACACAAAATTTAAGTCTGGAATTACTTCAAAACGTACAGATAAAGGTGCCATTTCCATTTCAATTGGTACGTTTG
>OZ026620.1:78551578-78591578 GCA_964020975.1 Hermodice carunculata | reverse complement strand
TTTTACAATAAATTCTTTCCTAGGCTGCAAATTTAGCTAGTATCGACAGAGCTTAAACATGTTTAAACAAACATCGTTACAAACTTTTATTACCCTAAGACCACGATGCGAAACTTTCTTTCTATCTATCTATCTATCTATCTATCTATCTATCTATCTATCTATCTATCTATCTATCTATCTATCTATCTATCTGTCTGTCTGTCTGTCTGTCTGTCTGTCTGTCTATCTGTCTGTCCGTCCGTCTGTCTGTCTGTCTGTCTGTCTCTCCACCTGTTTTCATGAAAGCGGTAGGGCTTAGTGAATAGTACGGTAGGCGAAAGACGTGTTGAGAAATCGATAATTTACCACCTGATTCGTAGAATTCACACTTTAGGATTTTTTCCCGATTGCATGAAATATCCAAATATCGTGTAGATGCGGAACAGATTTACGTAACACCTCGTGCACAACAAGCACGCGACTTTTATGAAGCCATAGTACCAACTTTACGGGATCCATCATTGTATATAAAGTAAGATACAGTAACACGTGTGGGAACCACTGTGCTGAATTGGATTTTGTAAACTATACAAAAGTCCACAATTACAGAGAAAATGAACTTTACAAGGGTGCATGCTAAATATAACAGACCAATAAGAAGTAGAGAACAACTAAATGCACAATACCTGCGGATAACATCCAGCGTGCGCGGTGCTTGTGAACAAAAAAACAAAAAACAAAAAAACAAACAAATTGATAAAAAATATGATAATATATTAAGTTCAGTTGCAGTCTAAAAGTTGCTTGAATATCAGAAAAAATTTGAAATTTAATGATGAATTAAACACACACTTCTATAAAGTTTTGAACATCAACAAATTTTTAACTTAACTGTAAAAATCTATCCCGCGTAGTCAGTCATTAAATCATTCTGCATATGGCCTTAATATCGCGTGACTAGAACATGCAACCGGAGAGTTCACCTCCACAAAATCAGTACGTATTGTCACATCCCAGTTAGTCATAAAATTATTTGTCAGATCCCAGGAAACAATTACATGAACTTGAAAGTTCAAAATTAATATAGCCATTTGATATCAATATTCCACGTATACATAAAGCGGCAATATTTCTATTTCTATCTTTATTTATTACAATCACTATTATTAGTACCGGCTAACAAAAAAACCGAAAGGGTCATTCGCATTTAACCAAGATAAATAAAGAGAGATGTCAGTATTGCGGCTAGAATAGTGATTATTGCGGTTAAACATAGTCTCGCACTTGGATAACAATGCTAAAAACAATCGAAAAGGATTAGGGGTGAAATCTCTAATTTCCCTTACACAGACTCCGATGTCGCTTATTTCCAACTTTTAACTTGCAGAAGTAACAGGATCAAGCCATGTGCTTAGAATGTCTATTTTCATAAAGCTTCTGCCGTGAACTTAGTGATTATTAACCTGCAATATAAGAAAGAAAAGATAAAAAGTGGTATCTTTACAGCGAATAACAAGGGCTAAAGCTGCTCCAAAAAGTATTTTGTAAGTATCGAAGCTTTTATGGTTTGATCACAGCTTCATCATTTCTGATCTTTTTAACGGCGACAGTTTCATTTTGACAGCTGGTCCAACAGCAGGAAATAATGCAGTTCATTGCATAGCAGTTACATCTCGATGGGTCAATTACAGCCAGGAAATAACACAGATAATTCCAAAAGCGTTGGAGTAACAGCTAAACATCGCGGCCCATATTTCATCACACAACTTTACAGTGCTTAACGTTTTACTCCAGATGGATGATCGGTGAGACTTTGAAACTGCAGATGGACTATGATAAAGCAAAACTTGTGATCTTTCTAAAGCTTTATTTAATCCAACTCCTGATTTGAAAACTTGTTAACCATGCGTGATTGATCAGGCAATCCGTTGACTAAAACCGCAATGTGGTGACAGTCATCGTACTATTGAAATAATGACATGCGCTGTGGTAGATAAGGTCCTGCTTGATTTCCTTTGGTTCCACCGATCCAGTTAATCATGTAAGCTGCGCATAGTTACCAATAAAACAGTATGCATTGCTTCTTTTCAACGGGACTTTATCCACATATGTAATAAATACCAACATCAATTTTTTAAACAATATCAGCGGTATCGTTGTAGAACAAACTTTAAGTCATTCTAAAAAAGTAATCATCATCATCATCATCAATCATCATCATCATCATCATCATCATCATCATCGAACGGGGTGAGGGTCAAAGCCGCGCATACATATCCCGTGCACCATAGCAGCCTTGCCGGTTTACCTCCCCAGATCTACCGGGGGGACAGTGAGGTACACCTAAACCCCGAAACAGGCTACTGGCTGACCACATCTTTCGCCAATGTCCTTTCAGTGGTTTGTGGGCCTTGGGGGTTAACAGCTCATCCCTCAGGGGTAGTTTTGCTTGTCTCACGCAGCCAGTGTCACCATTTCTATATAGTTATGTTGTAATTAATTATGCGTATTTAAAAAACAAATGTCAACGGTCTTTCAGGTAGTTTATATATATATATATATATATATATATATATATATATATATATATATATATATATATATATATATATATATATATATATATATATATATATGTATGTATGTATATATATATTACGAGTGATGCTTCGAACAGCCCACGTTCAGCGTATTTAGGACCTAAGATGATATGTACAATTATGAGCGGTACGATCTGTAAATCATATATTTTCTGTCCGCATTTGTAGGTATTTGGAATGGAACGTGATAATATGTGAATCAATTTATAAACGTAGGGTTAGACATAGACAGTGACTGTATGGGGCTGTCGAGCGTAAAGAGACTGAATTGTGATTTTTTTTTTCTTTTTTCGTTCTGTTTGTTTGTTTGTTTGTTCAGAACGACTACTACTCTTAATAGCTCAGTTGCTATATTTGCAACGAAACGAAAACCGAATGTATGCCATTGGACAAAAATTGAAAACAAAATCCCTTTTTGTCTCCAAAGAAGTGCACTGGCACAAACATCTGGGTCTCACTAAATACGGGTGTGGTCAAAACACGTGGCAAACGTCTTATATGTTAAGGCGAAGACGAGGGCAAATTGCCTGAGAAGAATAAAATTTATTTTGGACAGGAAGTGTCTTGAGTGGTTATTTTTTCCATTTTATAAGGCCAATCTGGAGGATGGCAAAATTCTGTGGGATAACTGTAGTCAAGCATGTTGGTATATACTGGGAACCAACACAAAGCGTTAATAATACCTCACTATAATAACCTTTATTTCAAGTACAAATAACACAAAGAACATTAGCGCCCAAGCAGCTATTGTTTGACAGTAATATAAATTGAAGGGATGGAAGATGATGAATATACACTGGCAACAGATGAAAATATACAGCCAGTCAATCTACAGATCCATAGATTTCAAAATTAAGAGTTCAGAAAATTGAGTCAGACCGAAATTCTGGTTTTACACAGGATATATACAGATCATTTCCAGGACGGGCCAAGCCGTTTGTTAATCAGAGTCTTAAACTCATTTAAAGTAGTAACGTGCTTAAGAGCAGGAGGTAGAGAGTTCCATATCTTGGCCCCATGGTACCTCCGAGAATTATACACGTAGGTAACAGGACCATATTTGGGCAGAGAGAGAGCTTGTGTTCATCCCGAATTTCATATGTAATTCCTTTTTGTCAAACATATCGTCAAGGACAGCCGACATATTTCAGATTTAATTTTGTAAACTGCAATAGATAATTTTCCTAGCCTACCTAAATAAAGAGAGGATTTCTGAGAGTGCGCCAGAAGTTCGGCATATGTGCTAGAATAATGATTATACACAAATAGGAGAGCTCCTTCCTGTATCTTTTCCATTTTCCAAGAGTTTGTTTGCCCACATAGATGCCAGGCTAGTGGGCAGCAATTGAAATTTGCCAGTATAAAGGTATTGAAGATTGAGGGCTTTTCACTGCACGAGGAACTTAAATGGGAATCACTGTGCGAAAGAAGACAAAACAAAAATCTATGTTCAAAATAGTCAAGCCCCTATGTATTTACAAGAGAGATCTCCCTACCACCACCCCCTCCCCCTACATGAATTCGGCGTCAATACACAGCCTGCTCGGGACATACTCCAATTCGTTGCAGAACAGGACGGTGCAGGGACTTTTTCTTTCTATTATCAGCATATGGTCCAATTTATACGCGCAAACACGAAATTTGGAATCTCTAGCTAATTTTTGAAAGAAATTTGAAAAAGAATGTTCTCATATTCTACTTTCCCATAATGGTGGTAGCAGCAAAGAGGAAATTCGCCACACACTCATAAGAATAAATTGTTACACTATTGATAGCTATACGTGTTTATATTTTATACTATTACTTAGTCTCGATGTACGGGTTATATTTTTATATCTTATATATTTGCACTGATCATATATGAAAGATGAGTCTAACATGTCTAACAAGACTCCCATATGTCGATAAACTACTACTACTACTACTACTACTACTACTACTACTACTACTTTAAATTGGGTCTTTTAAACTCACCAGACCGTGCTTGTGATCCGCATTGTGAAACAATCAGTCATTTTCTTCTAGAATGCCTGGACTATGCTACCATCAGAAATAAATGCTTTGGTCCTCACAATCTGAATCTACAAATGTTATTATTTGGAGATCAGGATCAAAGCAGTGCCTGGAGAAACTTAACAGTTGGTTGTACTATTCAAAGTTGGAAGCAAAGCGTGTTCATGTTTTGCCACCTTCAAACAGGAAATTGAAATGCATGTACTTCTTCTTGTGTTAATGCAACTGTATATGGTGATAATGTATGAGTCTGTTAAATGTTATGTACAATTGTAAATAGGCCTATGTGTACGATATTTTGGGGTTATGATATATCCTTATCTTGTATGTATAATATATACTCGGTAAATGTGAATTGGGAGAGTGAACTAAATGATATTCGGGCTGGTTTTCTACACCCTTTCACGCTTCGATGAATTAAATATGTTTAAATCAATACTAGCTTTGCGGTGTGAAAATTAGATGTAAATTGTTCATCTTGTGTTAGTCCTATTAGGTGCAATTTTTTACATGTTCTACGTTGTTCAACTTCTACGTTGTTTAAATTGATTTTAACAATGTCAACTAAAACTAAGGAAGAGTATCATAGCCTTTATCTAGTTAATTTAATTGTATTTATCTATTCAGGCTAGCCCTTTAGTATAAATAGTTCCCTGAAATTATGGGTTCTTCGGAAACGGGGAGACACGGAAAATTTATATACAAAATGCACAGGACACGACTGTCACATTTGAAATGGGGGGGGGGGGGAATGAATATAAAAAATTGACATAACGTGCGTACAGACATGAATAACTAAATACAAAGAAGTGGCAAATGGTCCAGGGGAGAGATGGGGGAAAGGACAAGAAAAAAAAAACAGAGAGAGAGAGAGAGAGAGAGAGAGAGAGAGAGAGAGAGAGAGAGAGAGAGAGAGAAAGAGCAGGAGGTGGAGAAGACGCAAAACTGGGAAGAACCAGAATATGAATAGCCTTGTATCAACAATATACTTCTGAACAACCTACAATTGAATATTTGAAACACTGGGTGGTTCCTTACTACCAAAAAGAAAACTTTTGACTAACATATTACGTGCAACACGGATAATGAGACTGAGGTGGAGTCTACCAGCTAATCTGAATATACTTAAATTTGATATTTTTCGAGACTGTGAAAAATAAGGGCAAGAGAGGAGAAAATGCTTCTGATCTTCTGTGGGGCAGGGGCAGGCACATGTAGGGCCAAAAATGATACTGACCTTGCAAACGCCATAGTTGAGCCTAAAAAGGCTTGAGAATGACATATGTTCGAGAAGAGATTATCAAAAGATTAACAGTCATGTACAAAGTAAGGTGGCTTTTAGGTTAGACATTAAGATGCAGAGAGAAGGGGACTTTCTGATGACGGCAGGCAGATTGTTTCATAACCTAGGTGGTATCTGGAAACAAAGAATTATTAAAGCCCTGGCTTCTGTATTCGATAGGATGTACATAGCTACAGCAAGGACATAAAGAATGACCAGTGAATGAGGGAGGTAAGATGCTCGAGAGGTAAGTGAAGGATCACTACACATTTGATACAATGGGACTAAGTTAAAATATTTACGTCTGTTTGCGAGTGTTGACCATCTGAGTTCCTGGAGTAGTTCTAGTATGGCAAGTGTGTCATGAGGATCTGGTACATATTTTGCTGCTACAGACTGTATGGATTCCACAAGGTCAGATAGACCTTTTCCAAAGTTGTCGAGAACACAACCACAGTCCAGAACGGGTCGAGCTACGGGAAAATTAAACCTAACAAACGCTTTGTGAGAGAGTTTTTATTTGAGTCTGTGTAGAAGTACTTTGAGCTGACTAGCTTTATTGGTTATTTGACTGATTTAAACATGCCAGGACAAATTACTCCTGATAGTAATGCCAAGACTGGTGTGGGTGTTTGCTTCATGGAGAGTTGACTGGCCAAGATTGACTGGAGGGTGGTAGGATTTGGATACCTTGGCAGAGAAAACAACAGATTGAGACTCAACAACATTGAATATTACATGCCTAGTTTTCCACCAATTATGTGTGACAAAAAGATTGGTATTCAAGTCTCCAAAAGTTTCTACGGGATTCTGAATAATCTGTAGCAGGTTGGTCTCATTGGCAAAGAGGCTGACATTACAACATATGTTATTTACAAGGTCATTTACCTACACTAAGAAGAGGCAAGGATCAAGCATGGATCTCTGGGGAACTCCTGCTTCAATTGCCAACCAGCAGGAAGTCTGGCCATGAATCACTGCACGTTGGCAGTGTTTTGATAAGCTACTCTTAATCTAATGGACCAGATGAAAGAACGTACAAAGCTGGCACCATTTAAACAGGACAAGAATGTCTTTGAAGCATCTAGGAAGACCATTTCACTTTCTTTAAGGTGTCCCAGGCCATTGTAAATTTGAATGGTATACATGGTATGTTCATTAACAGTGGAATTGTTGGTTAAAAAGCCATGAATGTTGAGAGTGAGGAGATTATTTACTGACAGTACACATAAAGAGCATAGGAAAACAGTCTTTCAAAGGTTTGAACACATTCCACAACAGGGATATGGGGTGGTAATTACATTGAAACTGTCTGCTGGACATTCTAAATCAAGACATATATTATATCTCTTCAAATTTGGAAATTGAGAAAGAATTTGTGAAAATGTCAAACTTTTGGTAAGTGGTTTGCAGATAGAGATCACCGTATTTTTAAATAACATCAAATAGGTGCCTTGGTTCAAGAGTTTTTGCAAAGCTGATAGTCTTTCAAGCATAGTATGAACCTTGAAACTGGATGGACGAGGTTGCTTAGATACATGAGCAAAGCATGCCCGGGCACGACTTAGGCGGGTGCATGTGTTATTGTTTATATGGGACATAATCCACATTTTGTCCCTGGGTCGAATGGTTACTTCCTTAAAATAGGATGAAATCTAATGGTACTTAGGGATGGTTCAACATTATCATCATTTTTGAATTAGTACTTAGGGTACTAAATTTCATGACCCCCTCCCTCCCCCCAAATTAGTACTTTAAAAATGATGATTTTCCCCCCAAATCATAGCAAAATTGCACAAAACAGGCCAAAAATTGACCATCATTTTCCATATCCTGTGAAAGTGTACAGACCCATTTAACCCCCTCCCCCCTTGCGTACTGTAAGTACTAATTCAAAAATGATGAAAATGTTGAACCATCCCTTACAAGAAAATCAGAACAATATGATACAGTATCATAAATAGAATAAGAAATTTCTTGGACGGTATCCCAAGGAGCTTGAGAGAGAGGCTGTATTCAGATGAAGAAAAAGATTGGCCTCATTAAAAATTCCTCTAGGTCTTAGAAAGGTCCATCTTTGAACACAGAAGGAGAAAATAAACAGAAAACAAGAGTGGCCATTGTTTGGTGTTAGTATCAAAACACCATAATCCTGTGCAAGTCCCTGTGAATCAGTGGCCATAAGATCAAGTAAGCTATTACAGTATTCATTATGGTAAGTTCGTCTATGAGCTGAAAGGGGCAGTATTGAGGTAAAAGTTTACCAAGGAATATTCCAAGTTCACTCTCTGAAGCCCTCTACCTGTAAGTCAGTGTTTATAAAAGAGCAGTTGAAAATTATTAAGACGTAACAATTGATCTAGTAAGTCTTATCAAGCCACGCCTCAGAGAGGCTAGTGATGTTAAAATTTTCAGATTGGACCAGTAATTGAATTTCATCACGTTTCCCTGTACTTTTCAAGCTGTGGACATACATTAGCATTGCAGACTTAAAGGCAGTTATTTGGAAGATTATTATAAATTGGGACAGGAATCGGTTACATCAATGGTTAAGATTAAAAACTACATATCTTAATAGCCAAGAATAATGGCAGGGGTACCAAAAAAGAACCTATTATCTTAACATCGAACTAGAATAAAAGTAGACTTCCAAAGACATGTAGGTGTTGAGATGTTTTCTATCCACAATATGCTTGTATCTTCAATACCTTGGCGATCAAGCTTGAAAATCAATTTCTACATCTACAGTTTCTAACATCGTCTTCATATCTAGGTATAGGGAACCTGCTAACTGGCATTATCCATGTTTTTGAGGTTGTGATAACCAACACATCCAACAAATTTAACTGTTGAATGCCTTCTCAAAACTTAGACTGTTTGGTAAACACAGAATATTGTGCTAGTGCAAATATGTACCTGGCTGTTGTGTGTGGTTCTTTCAAGGGTTGTCATATATAGAGGCACTAGAAGAATGTGCCCATAGTTAGACGGCTCTTAGAAGGGTTCAAGTTTAAATGATGCCACTCAAGCCTTTTCCAAATTGCTGGGATACAGCCAGTTTTGAAAAAGGAATAAATGATAAAAATGGATGGTAAAATTATACCTCTGCAGAATCCTTGAGCAATCCAGAGAGGGTGTTGTGAAGACCTGTGGATTTTTTCGGTTTCAGTTTTTGATGTTGGTGTTTTTGCACTCAGTATGAGTTCATTTTAAATTCAAAACATATTCTTTGTATCTCTGGAGAAGTGCCTTAAATTGAGATTGATGACTTTCAAGGAAAAATTCATTTACTTAGAGCCAAGCATTTATATTTCGAAATTCTTCTTTATGGCGGTACATATATTTGTTGATTGAAGTTAACATTGGTAGGTAGTGTTGTGTCGTCCCCGTATTGAGTGGAATGAAAATAGTGTTGACAAGTGGAATGCTATTCATGTAAATTACAAAAAGAAAAGTGACAAGTATTGAGTCCTATGGTACTCTGTAATTAAAAGTGAATCAGAGTTTCTTAAATCAAAGTCAAAGCACGGTTTGACAAGTAACTCTTCACTACATTAAATAATGTACCATAAATTTCATAATAATTTAAGTTATCAGGGGATATTTTATGGGTTAGAATGTCGAAAGTTTTATTCAAACCGAGCATATTGAGTAGAACATGTCTGTTATCCATATTTAAATTGTATGGTAGGTTAACTGCTCAAAAATAGTTGAATGGTATTTCCTATTTTCCTTTACAGTAAAACTGGTATTCTTTGAAGTATTTGTGAATGTTTTAAGCACAAATATATCCACAATTTTCGAAATGATAGGAATTGTGTATGTAGGACGGTAGTTGAGTTTTTGTCCTTGCCGAAAGGAGATATCACAGTAGCTACCTTAATTTTTATTTTTCTGATCAGTTAAAGGTTTTGTAAACTTTGGTTTGCTACGGGAATGATCGTTTTCTTTCTAATTGTATGTAAAATATCGTTCATTGAAGAACAGGTTCTTGAAGGGGACTTATACGGTCCAAAAATAATCTGCTAAATTGGTGCTTAAGGTCAAATAAAGAAGATAAAAGCAGATAAATTTCTAACAAATTTTACAACTTCAATTGTCGAATTGTGTGCAAATCATATATAATTATGATTGTCACATGATATATAGTGCCAGACAAATTTTAGGGATGTCGATAGGTAATATCAGGTCAGTAGACAAAACTCGTTCACTGTGGGTCATTTTATATTGACTATTGGCTCTTTCTGTACAAATACAGTATGGTCACACCTGACTGAACACTAGTAATTACCATGTTTCGATCGCTGGGCTACATAGACAGTGGGATCCCCTCTACGAAAATGTTAGCAGTTGCATGCTTGTATCATGGATCATGACCGTACAAATAATTAATATTATTCAGCATAAAATTTCCCTTTCGTTTGAGCCTAATTTGACGCTTCTATGACATTATTTAAATTTTGACACTGTGAACCCTATATTTTAGACCCCATCTTGGATTTATGCAAATTAGGATAATTGCTGAATGTTGCTATTTGGGCAACTAAGCTAAACTTGTAGTATGACCTTATAAGAGTATATCTGGGACTAATTTAATGTCTCTATGACAGTTTTTGCTCAATTTGAGCTGTGTGATTCAGGTATTTTGGACACCATATTGGACTTATGCAAATTACACAAATTGCCCAAAGCTGCAGTAAGGGCAACCAAGATGAGTTTGTTCAAGAACCCAATCTTTGTACAAATCAGCAAAAAGTCCATAGGATAGAACATTTCTAGGTTGAGTATTGAATGCATATGAACGTCAAATGGACTAAAAATGGCTAGGGCCACGTTACATGACCAACTGCATAGATAGCAGCGTGCACACAAGATGGCGTTGAGCGTTATTTAAGGGATTAATACCAAAGATGAGTGCGTTGCGGTCGTACCCTGGACTGGAAGCGCGCACATGAGGCCGAAGGCTGTATCTGTTGTACGCGCTGCCAGTGCAGGTTACAGCCCCAACGCACGAACCTGCAGTATAATCCCTTTTCTATCCTGATAAAACGACTAACAGAAAATAAATAAATAAAAAAAAAAAAAAAATTAAAAAAACACCTATGGGCCTACATGCCCAAAAATGCTGGTTTCATCATCCCCTGTCCCGACCGAGCTACATGCATTCGTTAGTTGATCAGTGTGAATCATTTTGCCAAATGTGACAAAAAAAAAGTGAATTCGAATAAAAGGAACCGGAACAGGATACCTTCTACATCGCCTCTTTGGATTTAGGTCTACTTACATGTATATGCCCATAGTTATCCACATTATATGTATAAGATTCACACTGAATTCAATCAGAATCACAGTTCACATCTTTATATTTTGGTACGAAGATTTATCACGCTGAATAGTTATGTGATACGGTCTTCACAAATTTCAGTCCAAGCACTGAGGATCATGGCTTCTTAGGTTCAAGCGTTTTCTATTGCCACCGAACTATATTATATTAGTACCTCATAAGACAAACATAAACAAAACATTTTTTAACTTGCATGCGACTACATGTATCCATTGGATATTATCACGATTATCTATGAAACAGCAATCGCCTATTGCTGCGCTACCTGCCAACGGTTTACTTTAAATTCGAAACTGATTCCACATTTTACAACGACCGTCCGGATGTCAAGAGAGAATGGACGATAGTCCACCGCATCGTGCAGCGACGAGCAGTGAAATTATTCAGATGACATACCTATTTCAGAGGACAATAACTTTACTTTTAATGACCATGTATCGACCAGAACGCGATCATTTCGAAGGACATAACATACGTAAGCCATTAGTGGAAATTTAAGCCGCCGTGCTTTGAAAAAAAGACTGTATACATATAAATACATACATATATATATATATTTTTGTAAAGTTTATCATTTTAACCCCAAAACAAAGGAAATAGTACCAGTACAACAAATACGTATTTCCCTAATTTTCCAAAAAGAGAGATAATTTTAGTTAGGTCTGCCTTCATTTAGTTCCTTTTAGATCTGTGTCATAGTAATTTTTTTTTTTTTTTGCAATAATTACACTTTATCTAATATTCGACAGGGTCAATTTTAAACTTTAACGTGCCAGGAAAGCAGAAGATTATCCATTCACAAAACCAAGAAAAACAAAACGACAGACAAATAAATAAATAAATAAGTAAATAAATAAATAAATAAATGGATGGATGGATGGATGGATGGATAGATAGATAGATAGATAGATAGATAGATAGATAGATAGATAGATAGATAGATAGATAAATAAATAAATAAAAAAAAATAAATAAATAAACAAATAAATAAATAAATAAATAAATAAAAGTGAGAGGAAACTTATAAAACCAAGTTACAGTAACTGAAAAACCTCAATTTGGTGTTTTTGGAGCTTTTTTTTGGACATTTATGGCATGAATAAGCTTAGAACGTTATCTATCAATTGTTAAAATTTAAAACCACGAACTAAATTTATAATGTAATGAAAAAGGACAAAATATCAGTAGCTTTGCCAACTTTTGCAGGGCAGCCAGCCCCTGTTGGCTAGCAGCGCTTAGCATAGTGAAGCAAAGTCTGTCAATAAAAGTCATTGATTCCTGCAACGTTAAGACGGAATTGAATATATTTGTACCACTGATTCGATTTCACGCCATAGGCAAAATTATCACGAAATTTTAAAAGATAATGTATGCACATGGAGGTTAGGGACATACATTGTAAACAACTTGCTACTCACATTGGTAACCAGGTTTGGCTTGAAAGTATCACATTGATAATCTACAGCAAATAAGGACGCCTTAAACATCTAAGTATGGCCAAGCACAAGTGCATTCTTAACGGAATATTCACAATAATAAAGTTTACAATGTCCTACAAAAGTTATATTTGCTACCCTATGTGCAGATTTTCAATTTGATGTCAAATGGCCTCTATATTTTATACGCCTTTGTGGGAAAAAACGTGCACGATCTGTACGAGGATTGATTAAATGTAATCGAAGCCAACAAAGAGACATCATAAAGGAAATGGTCCATCCACAAACACTTGTCTCATCACCAAGGCAGATAGAAGTCGTGTATCTGTGTATGTTTTGTTTTGGGGGTCAAAAACAAAACGGCAAAGTGGTTCAAATCAAGGCCACTACGTGCAAAACGTGTAGTGCGTATTACCACAAAAGGGGGGGGGGGCATTGTTGACATATACTAACCATATTATAGAGGTCTGTCTACAGCATATTGAAGTACAGCTGTGTGTGAAAACAAATGCACAAGTGTATTATTTGACTTGTCCATTGGAACCCAATTGATGTTCCCTTATTATTTTACATTATATATTTTATACAACTTAACCAATTGGGAATTCAATCTATGATCCCGGGTCACGTTATTGCTTAATGTATGCTGAATTAATGTTTTAAATTGTGTTGACCTACGCCTGAGCAACATGTAAAGACACGGAAATATTATTAACCATTGCTGCAAATGGATGATAGTTGAGTGGCGGCACAACAATGAAACTGTTGTGTCTGCACAACCACCATGGAGCCAAAATGACCAATTTTTTGTTACTTAAGTGTACATTTGGCTTTATCTTCTGAAGTTAAAGGTCAATCTTAATGAAACTTGGCAGACAGTGAGATATGCCATACATATATTAAACTTGACTTCATTTGACCTTGAAATGACATCGAACACCGAAAAATAGCTGTAAACAGATTTCAATGACAATTTTCACGCAGATAATGATACACAAACTCAAAATGCCAATTTTATTTGAAAACAAAGTAGCCTGAGGATTATAAAGAAAAAAATGTTTGGCATAATTCCAAAAATTAACTGATCTACAAAATTCTGGGTGAACAGGGTATTTTTCTCAAACATCAGAAAAGTTTCGAATTGCATCATAAAAATATGTCCACCATCGGATGCAGCTTAAGGAGTAGATGATTTTGAAAAAAAAATCACGTGAATGTGTTTATTCTCTCTCTCTCTCTCTCTCTCTCTCTCTCTCTCTCTCTCTCTCTCTCTCTCTCTCTCTCTCTCTCTCTCTCTCTCTCTCTCTCTCTCTCTCTCTCGTGTCAGTTTATATGGCACGTTACTAGCTATGTCAAACATAGCTGTGTTTAAGCAAGAGGTTTAAAAAGGATGAAAAAATAGAAAAGAATTATCTCTATTAGCATTTAATGATGCAATATTTGCTTTTGTTGTGACAATTAAGTGCATTGGAATACTTTAATTCGAATTGCTGTAATATCAAATTCTCTCCCACAAATTGTCCCCAATCGCCAATGCTGGCACAGAGATTGTCGGCTTAATTTGTTGCGGTAATATAAAGCGTAGATATTTTGTCATGTCTGAAGACCGTATATGTTGAAGTGCACACCACATTAGACCATAAACAGTAAATGTTTCGTGGAATCAATTACTGTTTCGCAGAAAATCTACCAGAAAATAAAAGATAATAACCTAAAAATACCAGTCCAAACGTACCACACAGTACAAGCTGCACACAAATGTCAAGTGGATACTCACACTTTACAGTATCAACGATTGTCTGCACTTAACTTTCCACTGCTCCATATTTTGTCCATGGCATTTACCTAACCTTGAACTGTTTGTGATGAATTAATTTAGCAATACACTTTTTCTTCGGTTCAGTTTTGACCAATATGTAAACCAAAATAGAAAATACAGCTTTAATTTTGTAAAGGACTAGTTTCTTCAGATCATTTTTACGAGTTGAAATGAACGAATTTGCACACACTTTACAAACGAATGTCAGTTTTGCAATATATGTTTTGTGACCATGGAACAGCAACCTTCGGCACCAATCACCTGGCCTAAAACGGGAAACGCGTATATCAAATACTCATTCCTAAAAAGAATGGTTCAGTGGAGGCAGGTTTATTAAATAAAAGGAGCGCCGAAAACATATATTTTGTGACGACGGAACGGCCGGGTCTTAACCAGCAACCTTTGGCACCAATCACCTAGCCGTAAATGGGAAACGCAAACACAAACTGTACCAGATCCCTATGTAACAAAATTTAGAGCAGTTTGCTAATAGAAACATTGATAAAATGAGTATAATTTCAAAAAAATTGAAATTATTTGCTTTTGCATAATTTTTTTAGAACCGAACCCAGCCCGTTGAAAGGTTGATTTTTTTTTGGGGGGGGGGTTGTTTGTTTGTTTGTTTGTTTGTTTTTTTTGTTGTTGTTGTTTTTTTGGGGGGGGTTGTTTTTTTGTTTTTTTGTTTTGTTTTACTTTTTTTCGTGCAAGTTCAATTATGATGGTCCGTGTCCGGCCATTTCTGAAATACTTTAACGCAGCTGACCTCTCTTTAAATTAGACAGTGCCATTACCATGTCCAAACCGTAGTCCTAATGAAACAAATCCAAATCAATTCTGGCCGAAGGCAATGTTCCTTGGTATGTATAGCTGAATCACATAAATTTATAGTTCGTCTTTATCCAAAAGAGTCCAAAACTTATGTACAAAGGTTCATAGGGTCCAAAAAGCCATGTCTAGTTTTAACATGAGAGAATGCAAAAAGTTTCGTTTAAAATTATAGGCCTATTTCAGCAATTTGGCTTGAAAAGGTGCATCATTCTTGTGCATATAGGACCGTACAATTCATGAAAAGGAACCAAAATTTACAGCACATCAGACAATTTGTAGGCACAGGTTCCGAATTTGTTGAAAATGTCAATAAAATTCAGCATTTAAAAAGGTACTAGTTGCAAACACCATCTCAACAATGATCATCATCCATATAAGTCCACAAAGTGGCACTAACACCAACATCAATCCATCAGAAAAGCCTCCTAGGCCTAAAATGACCATCAACGAGAATCCAAACAACATGATTATACAATTCGATGTGTTTTAGACATGTAGTTAAAGGCATGATGTTTTTTTAAAGGAGATAAACTAAGAGTATTTCAAAAAGAAAAGTGTGTGAATGTGCAAATACAGTGATGAAAAGTCAATAAATTGTCAGAGTTTGCAAGTATACTGGTTCAAATGTTAAACATCAGTCTCAGGGAGAAAAAATAGTTCGCAGTATGGCTCTTTGCCATCGTATGCTCCGCATTTCAAACACTTCTGAGTATGACTTATAATCCCTAGTTGAATATGTTTTCCTTACCAGAAATAGCCTGAACATTATAATTTGGACCCATTTACTTGTGGCGGTAACGTTTAAAAGAAAACCCTGATTACGCTGCGGATGTGTCACACAAAGAGTACTCATAATCTGCACCTTATTGATTGACTACCTGCGTCAGATAACAATGAGCGCGAAGCCACAGGAACGAGGCCAATCGACTGAACAGCATCTTCGACGCTGTCAGTTTTATTAAAGTGTGTGTGTCAACACACTTCTCTCTCTCTCTCTCTCTCTCTCTCTCTCTCTCTCTCTCTCTCTCTCTCTCTCTCTCTCTCTCTCTCTCTCTCTCTCTCTCTCTCTCAAATATGTCCGACACTTTTCTCGGACATTATTGTACATAGTAACTCCAAACTTGGCATGATTGTACCTCCATACAAGGAGTGTGACTGTTTTATACAGAAGAATGAAGATGTTTAAAATTATGCAAATTAGGGGCACTTGAAATTTCAAATATTGAATATCTGCAAAAGTATAATAAATATAGAGATGTCATTCCAACTTCTACCAGGGGGTTATTGACCATTGGGCATCTAATGAATCTAAACCAAAAGTTGTAGCCATTTGAATTATGCTAATTAGCCGCATTGGAAATTTTAAATATTAAATATCTTCAAAACTATTATGGATAGAGATGTCATTTTAACTTCTACTGGGGGATTATTGACCTTTGCGCATGAAATGAATCTAAACCAAAAGTTGTAGCCATTTGAATTATGTTAATTTGCATTATTGGAAAGTTTAAAACTTGAATATCTTTAGAACTATTATAGATGGAGATGTCATTTCAACTTCTATTCGGGGGTTATTGACCATTGCGCCTGTAATGAATCTAAAACAAAAGTTGTAGCAATTTAAATTATGCTAAATAGCACCATTAGAAATTTAAAATCTTGAATAACTTCAAAGTTATAATAGATAGAGATGCCATTCCAACTTCTACTCCTGTGTTATGGAATAATTGTACATTGCCGTACCAATATGCTTTGAAGGCACACCCATTGATTTGCTATGCAGAAAATAATCTTTCCTAGCTATTTTATTTACTGGGTAACTGCTGGCATCCGCTCGGAGACAGGTACTGCTAGCCGAGGAGGACCACACTCTCCGACCGTCCACTGTGGCGCGGCTAGCGGGCCAATCGTTTTCAATGGATCTTAGGTTGAAAAGTATCAATGGGGCAGATATATACCAGTAAGCAAAAGCTATATACATGTACAATCTTCAAAGCGTTTGTACTTTTGATTTATTTGAGGCACTTCATTTCACATGACAAACATATATGTAGGTTATATCAGTAGCGCTCATGTCCCAACTAAGTTAAACATGTTCATGAGATGGGGATTCTCAACTGCAAAGAATGAGTCGGTGACTGACCAGCAGTCAAAAATTCCATGTATCAGATTAGAAGGCGGCACCTGTTCCTTTCTTCACATGACATTTTAACCAATGACATTTTTTTTTCTTATTTGTCCATCAAGGTATATACACCTGTAGCGCTTTGTTTCCTTCAGTAAGTATAGCGTAGTGTCCCCAACAGGTGACATTGATTTACCAAATGCTGCGGTGAAGCATAAGTTATTCAAAAGATATACCATTGAATTTGCAGTTCTAATATCAGAAATCTCAGTTAAATCCAGGTACAAAAATTGAATGAACAGAATGTAGTAATGCAATTTGTATATGTTCATTGAGCTAAAACATTCGATGATGTACTGTTTTCGGGGTTACATTATTTTTCGTTTTTACGTATACGTGTGACCTACAGATAACTTACTCGGTACACTGACCAGTGCATTTGCATGACCAGTTGGGCACAAGAAATAAGGATACACAACCTTTATTCAGTTGAGACATGGGGGTCATAACATTCACTTAAAGTTCTTTGCACTTCAGTGCCAGGCCAGTGGTAAGTCAAGTACAACATAATGCGAGTCCAGTGTTCGTACTTTCTTTGTAGGAACATAGTCTGGTATAATTCAGATGTATACCACGCACATATAGGAGCATGTCTTAAAATTTGACAGAAACTGCCAGCTTTAGGTGCTCATCAAGGTATGCTGCCAGTGCATGTGGTTAAAAACAAGAATGCAACATATCAGATATGATCCATTAATTTCTTCCTAGCAAAGAACGTTCGTCATATTGAAAAGTCGTCAGCTTTGTTTCACACCATTTAGTGTTTACGTTTGTTACTTTTCAAGAGTCACTCCATGAATAGATGGAGACTCTCTTCCACGATAATCTTTTATTCCCTCTATCTCAATGACACTGCTCACAGAACTATAGAACTGGTGGTGGTTCTCGTAAATGCCTGGGATTCTTTGTGGAGGAGTCTCTGCTTTTTCCAACCGGCGCAGGTCGGGAAATGTCCGTTACACCATCCAAGCCATCTAGTGCTGAAGTTCTTGCTTGACCTGAAAAGAAGACAATTTTCATAATAAACTGCATTCGGTGAAATGTATGCAATCTTTCTTTGGAGGAAAGGAGAATCGAACCCCAGTTCTCCCTCAGCAGCACCTGTGTTAGCTCGGAAGTCTTCATCTTACGTACACACGTAAAATGGTTCGTTTAATATCTGGAAGTAATTGTGCAGGAAGCATTCTGCTTTATTTATATAACCCAAGGTATTGTGTATGTGTTTGCAGGTCCACGAAATTAAAATAGGCCTATTATTCCATTCCATAAACCTCACTGAAAGGTCTGAAACGCCCACATCACTGGGAAAACGCTGTTGCCCAAAAGTCCCTTTAAATAATAATGACGAGGAAGAAATACAGATAAAGTTTTCTGTTTAGGGAAAAGTCAAAACATTGGACACCTACTACTACTACTACTACTACTACTACTACTACTACTACTACTACTACTACTACTACTGATGATGATGATGATGATGATGATGATGATGATGATGATGATGATGATGATGATGATGATGATGATGATGATGATGATGATGATGATCAGCATAACATCATGCATGTAATGAGTCCAAAGCATCCTATGATTTTTTTCTGATTTTACATTAATAGCAAACAGTCTATAAAAGCAAACAAGTCTTTCGAACTTTCAAACCAAAACAAGACGAAAATGGCATCGCATATCGAATTCACATTCTTCGACTTCAAGTAAGAATAAAATCATACAATTGGTTACTAGCCGTGTGCAATTTGATTTTCTCACCAAGATCACCCTTGGTAATTGGCAACTTCTTTTTGATTAGTCACTCTCTCAAGTATACGCCTATAGGCCTAATCCGAGTATCGGCGCCTGTACAATCATCGACATAGGCCTATATTTCTCCTCAATTTTTATGGTGATGCATGTCGTCAATAAACGTTAATGGTGGCAAGATTATAGGCCCAAATGTCTTTACATCCTTGTCCATCGACTGGGATAAGTCAGACATTGTGTTTATGTGCAAACTGATCAATGGGGCAGACTGTGTCAGCCATTTTGCTATCACATGTTAGGTGTTAACATCACTGAAGAGCTTTCACGGAGGACTCGGAACTACTGAATTGGGCCTGTATAATTATCCATTTCCTTCTATTTGCGATTATAATCTCCGCTACTCATGGTCGAGCCTCGTCAATGCATAGTCGAGCCAACAAATAAGATTCGCCCACAGTCGCCACTAGGTGTAGTTGAGGCTCGGTAACGCGTAGCCAACCAATAAAATTAGCGTACAGTCTCCACCACGCGTTGCCGAGAAAATATTCTAGAACGCGTCACCGAGCTTCGGCGATGCGTGATAGAGATAGACCAGGAGCTAGGCCTATATCAGGCCAAAAAATGGTAACATAAACCCTTCCGTGTTCATTTGGTTTGAAAGTTTCACCAGCTAGAGGGATACCTAAGGATCATTTTTATGCCTGCTGTACAAACAAATTGTGGTATCACTGAAATTATACAGTGCCTGAAATGTTGCGCTGAACTTTGCAATTTTTACCAAATTTTGTTTGTCATTATATGGGGTTATCCTATTATACAAACCATAAAAAGACATCAGGTAACAGTACGATGTGCAAATGTGGTACCCATATATATATATATATATATATATATATATATATATATATATATATATATATATATATATATATATATATATACTGGTACTTTCTAACGATAAAAGAAGTTTGAGATCAAAGTTCAAAGTTACAGGTCAAGTTCAAGGTCAAATACTGTAGCCATCAGTTTCGATTGGAACCGTCTCAGAGTATAGTCTTGTATCACAGGAGTATTAACATTATTATTTCCAGCAATCCATAGACACTTAACTATATAATATTAAAGATCATTGAATACACTCTTAAGTGCACAGATCTTAGGTTTGTAAGGAAATTGAGCCCTAGGTTAAGGTTAAATATGTCATTTTGGTGAACCTGCATATGGTTACATTACATTGACAGTCAACTTAGCTAAAATGTTCTGTGTTAATTATGAGCATCACTTTTGATTCACACCTATCAATTATGTAGGTTGATCATTACTTCAAACACTGGCATTATTTTTCACAAGTTCAAATTCATAACCGCTCTCCTTTTGTTTTCTTTTGTGCATACCCACAGGTAATCATAGCCAAACTTTTTTCTAATTCCTTTCTCAGCTATCTGATGGTGTCTATGTCTAACAGTAAATCATAGGTCACTGCGGGCATTTTCAGAATGGCATCCCAACCCAGTCCTGTAGTTGTGAAATAGTGAGCTGGATCTAACCAGCATTCCCGCAATGATAGGTTGTTGAGATTCTAGTACACGTCACATAAAAAGGACATCTGTTAATAAGTGTAGATCATGATATTCTCCTAATATGTTAAAGTCAAACATAGTTTACACTCTCTGTGCATGAGCATAAGACGCTTCACTTCTACCTTGTCCTCATAGGGATAGACTCCCTTCCTAGTCAATAGTTCTTGCTGAAGTTCTTCAAAACATCAGCCCACATTTTAAGTCATTCACGTCTCTAGATATTGCATCCAGACTACGATCTTGAAACTGCAATGAATCGATAAACCAAGTATTTCCCAATAAAAAAGAAATGAACTTTTCACAACTTTATGGAATGCATTTCACTTCGCCCGCTTCAAATTTTCGAAGAGCTTCCATCACTACATGAGCATCATATCCTTATAAGTTGTGAATATGCACTGGGATAATGAATTTGGTGTAGGAATTTCTCTTCGTGGTCGTATGCAGCATCTTCTCCTGGTTCGTATTCCCTTTTGCCCTTAAACACACAGTCCAATATGTCTTTTTACAAAAGTAATAAGCATGTATTAGTTATATGTTTTCGTCTCACTCTGTCAGCGTGATAGGCGCAGGACCATCCAGCATATCGAAAACTATGCAAATTTCCAGCTTCAGTTGTTCCAAAAATGTCGTCTTAGCATTGTTTTTCCAACCCCCAACCCCCCTACAAACCTCTGCTTGTCTGAGGAAAAGGCATATGCGTAAAGCGCACAGGCAAAATATTGAAGGAAAGTGAAGTTTCTTATTTAAAGCTTGAGTGCCGTGGCTTTCATTGAGTGGAACTATAATTGACTCAAAATCAGTCTAAATTACAAAAGGGAATGGCAACTTGTTTCCTATATCCTTGAATCTACAAACACTGCCTGTTTTTTCCATCTTAATTTTCTACAG
The DNA here is from genome assembly GCA_964020975.1 of Hermodice carunculata. NCBI lineage: Eukaryota > Metazoa > Annelida > Polychaeta > Eunicida > Amphinomidae > Hermodice > Hermodice carunculata. The sequence continues at coordinate 78,569,860 of OZ026620.1, read as the reverse complement.
TTCGTATGTTTTGCCCGTTGTTCTTTTACAAAAGGTGTTTTGCAATACGAACATCGTCCAAGATATTAAACCATACAAAAACTGTAAAACAATTTTAATCTAGATGACTATTAAGAAACCAAATACCCATGTCCATGTCATAATTCACCTTTTATTTCATATCATAATGGTCATGTGTAGACAGTTTTATTATCAGGTTCTAAATGACGAATTAGACGTGTTGACCTACTCAAATTCTCTCACATATGATAAAGTAACTGAATCGTTTGATATTATTTTGAACAAATATCAACAAGTTTTATCTTCATTTGGCCTGACATTTTCTGACGTACATGCCCATTTACCCAACAACTTACTTCCAAAACCACCTAAAAATTCTTATAAGCTACGATATAAAGCAAGTTCCAAATTTGGCTCTACTAAAGAACTGTCAATTTTGTTGTCTATGGGTTTGAAGAATGTACCAGAATTTTAGTTTAATTACTGTGGTCAGAAATAAGCATCTTCTGGTATTTACAGATGTTGGATATTATCTAATTCGAAGATCCTATTGGAGCAGTTGAATGGTACTGATAACCATTTACCTTTTTAAACAGATTTCCTCTTGACACAAAACTATTCTTCATTCTGATTTGAAAGAATGTATCAAGCTTTCCATATTTAAAACAGATGAGAAAATAACTTTCAAAGGAAGGTCATAGCTTATAAAGGTGAATATTTTGGTAATGATATGAAGGACGTCCCATCTGTGATAATATCTTTTGATAATATCAGGCTTGTGAACATTTGGTAAGCCGTCTAAGGTTACTGGTTTTTAGCTCAGCTGACTTGTCAGTCAGCTGAGCTTTTGTGAGGTTCTGTCGTCCGTCGTCCACAATTCACATTTTCGACTTCTCCAAAACCATTGGCCAGATCCACTTCAAACTTGGTGGCAATGTACCTTGAGTGGGTCTCTGCCAAGTTTGTTCAAATGGTCACGCTCCAGTGATTTTTGGATTTTTTATGATTTTTTTTTTTTTTTTTGGTTCTTTTTGGGGCAAACCTTGAAAAAATCTTCTTCTCCAAAACCGCTCACCCGATTGCTTTGATATCACATAGGACCACTCCTGGGGACTCCTGGTTCTTAATTTGTTCACCAGGTGGCGCTGCGATTTTTCTGTAATTTTTTATGATTTTTTGTGTGTTTTCGCAATTTTCGACTTCTTCTCTAGAACCGTCACACAGATTAAGCTGAAACTTGGTGGATATGTTTCTTGTAAAAGGGTCAGACAAAGTTGTTCTCTAGATGGCACTGCTGTGGATTCCTGATTTTTACCGATTTTTTCAATTTAGGTACTTGTCGGTAAATGCACCTTTCCTATTGATTAATATGTAAGTCAAAGGGCATTCTAATGCTAATTCACATTTTCGACTTCTTTTCCGAAACCGCCTGCCAGATTCACTTCAAATTTGGTGGCAATGTACCTTGGGTGAGTCTCTATCTAGTTTCTACAAATGGTCATGGTCCAGTGATTTTTTATTTTTTGATGAATTTTTTTTTTTGGGGGGGGGGGGGCAAATCTTAAAAATTCTTATTCTCCGAAACCGCTACCCCAATTGGTTTGATATCACACCGAAATACTCCTAGGGGCTCCTTGCTCTGAATGTGTTCACCAGGTGGCGCTGCAATTTTTTTCTATATTTTTATGATTGTTTGTGTGTTTTCATTATTTTGGACTTCTTCTCCAGAACCATGACTCAGATTGAGCTGAAACTTGGTGGATAGCTTTCTTGTGAGAGGGTCAAACAAAGTTGTATACTAGGTGGCCCTGCTGTGGATTCCTCAGTTTTAATGATTTTTTTCAATTCGGGTACTTATCAGCAAATGTACCTTTCCTATCGATTACAATGTAAGTCAATGGGCATTCTAATGCTAACACACATTTTCGACTTCTTCTCCAAAACTGTCAGCCAGATTCACTTCAAACTTGGTGGCAATGTACCTTGGGTGGGTTTCTACCAATTGTATTCAAATGGTCATGCTTCAGTGATTTTTGGATTTTTATTGAATTATTTTGTGCTTTGGGGGGGGGGGAAATCTTGAAAAATCTTCTTCTCCGAAACCGCTCACCCAATTGCTTTGATATCACACAGAAACACTCCTAGGGACTCATAGTTCTTAATTTGTTCACCAGGTGGCACTGCAATCTTTTTCTATTTTCAGGGGCTAATTGGAAAATACACCATTCTTATTGATTACTATGCAAGTCATTGGTCATTCCAATGCATATTCACACTTTTGACTTCATCTCCGAAACTGTTTGCCACATTCACTTCAAACTTCCTGGCAGTGTACAGTAGATGTGTCTGTACCATATCTGTTCAAGCATAGGTCAGCTGAGCATGGGCTGTTCACACAGCCCTCTTGTTTTATTTGAGACCGCCCAGATATTATTTTTCTTTCGTTGTGAAGATGTCGCGATGGTTGTTGATAATTTTTCTCAATTCATCACTTACTTTATTTTTTCTTTCGGGTTTGCATCGCTCATCAAATTGATCATCATCAAGTACGTTTTTTCAGCATAGTAGTCAGTGTCCATAATAACGACTGCTGCACCCTGGTCAGCCTATTTTATTACGATAGAGTTGTTATCTTGCAATTCATTCATAGCTTGCAGCACCTCTGTGGTTACATTATTTCTGTTGGTGGTTAAATGTATTTTCTGGAGAGAGTAAGCAATTTCTTTCAGTCTGTCAATACATTCTTCTAATGTCTCGTTTTGACTTTTAGGAGCGATGAAAGAGCTTTTCCTTTGACCAGTGATTCATCCCATTTATTATCTGTATTTTGGAAACATTTTTTAAGTCGTAAAATGTGACAAAATTTTAGAATACCACACACTTGTTCCTCGGTATTTTTTTCTTTGTGTTGGCTGGTTGGTGTGAATTTCAGTCCCTTTTTCAACAATTTTGTTTGTTCTTGCGTCAACTCTTTGCTTTATAAGTTTATAGTTTTAACAACAGACGCACTTGAAGTTAATATCTTCTTGGTTCATGCTGCGTTCGTCCTAGCTATCTGTTGTACCTTTGCTCTTTTGGGTATAGGTGACTTGGTTGTCTTTGGTTTGTTTGTGGTCTATCTGGTCTTTGGTTTGTGTTGCCGCATTGCTCTTGTAGAGGGCGCCACCGTGTATTTGGGCGTGGTCCTCTCTCCAAAAAACAGAAGGTCTTCTTCATCGTGTACATTTATTTCACATCTCTGACCTTGGTTTTCTCTGTCCAGTAGATCCGTATCATCTCTAGGTTGAAGTGTTTGAAATCTGTTGTATGTAAGGAAGGCCACGCGTCTTCTGTTCCTTGGAGGAAGGTTTTTTGGGTCTCGTTCACCTTTTCTTCATAGTTTTCAATTTTCTGTTCCGTTATGTGCGTTAATTTCCTTTCCTCTTTTTACAATGTTTTTTCCGAAACCCAATCACCTTATTTTTTAGTTGAACAGATGTAAATTTGCCTATGTCGTCTTGCATCCGTGTATCAAGCAGATAATATTTCTGTGGGTCGTTTTGCTTTGAATCTTCCGTTTCATCATCGGACTTCATTTTCTCAATTGCCAGACTAGTTTTTATCTGCCTCTTGCCATCTTTATTCACATGCTTTGATTTGAATTTGTTGGGAATGATGGGAGGTGCATTTTTTTCAACTGGGTGTACAAATCTGCAATTTCATTTTCCCGTGTTGCTTTGTGGTATTCCATTTTTCGTGGATTTAGGGTTTTAGTCCACAAATCAAGCATTCTCTCTTTAACTCCGCGTGCTTCCTTTTCCAGCTGTTGTGATACAAACTCCTTAATTTCTTGTGGTTGATGTAGACCTATTTTTTTTTAAATTATGAACCGTGTCTTCTATCTTTGTTACCACGGTAAATACGTTTAGGTTCAGACCTTCTTGTGAATCAGTTGTACTGTCAGCTTGATGCATTTCCGTCCATTTTTTTTTTATTTTTTTTTATTTTTATTTTTTTTTGTTAATCTCGTCATGGAATATTCTATTTTCTTGGGGTATTTTAAAAAGTAAGGAATTCAAAGTGCTGAGTTTTTCAGAAATCATGGTCAGTTTTCCATTCATGTCGCATAGTATTCTGGTGTCTTCTTGTCTCATCGATCTGGTGATCGTTTGGCTCTAGCTTTGGATTTGGTTTTGCGTCATCTGCTATTGTTGCGTACGATAGTAAGTCCAAACACCGTAGGAAGATCCTCCTCGTTCATAGATGATGTATGCAAATAAGTATTAAAGCATTTTCTGCGTTTCAGACGCGACTGGTTTCAGCATTGTCAAGCTCCGTAACGCATACATGTAGAAATAATGTTCAGTCCAATTTATTCATATACATAGTCCAATCCCTTTATGGTCCATAGCCAATCCAGTCGCTGCCTATGTCTAAACCTATACTTTAATTGATCAATATTATTACATTCGATTAAAAAAACTATAATTCAAGGATTAAACAGCATTAATAAACTTGTCATTTGCGGGAAACTACCAACCATGTTTCGTAGCCTTAAATTCCTTTATATCCTTCCTTTGGTGGCTACTTGCCTTTATCTTGCATTTGGTAAAGACAACCCACAAGAGAATTATGAACATGACATAATTCCACATACGTAAATATTTAGTCAATTAAAAGTCCTTGCATATGATGGCAAGACTTCGAGAACTTATATAAATTAGTATATTCACCAATAAACGAAAAATAACAAAAGTCAAATATGTCACGCATGAGGACTGGCTTTTTCAGTCACGTTAGAGAGATAAAGGTAAAAAAATCAATAAACACACGAAGGGACCACTTTTCAACATGTATATTCTAATTACATGGGGGCCATTAAAAGCATATTCCAGGGCTCTAATTAATGTGCTAACTTGAAAAAAAAATACATGTAGAAGTTGTACATGGCATCAGAAAATGTTAAACAAGTGCACTATCATGCCAATAAGAAGACAGTTTACCTTTCATCGCAGGTAACAGATTTTCTAATAATAAAACTCTGGCAGTAAGAGTTTCGAGATTCGACCTGATGCTCTGCACGTTGTGGCGTAAGTTATTAAGCTCATTCCTAATGATGTTATGATGTGCCTGCAAAGGAAATCTCATATGAGTGACAGATAGTATATTTTATAAATATATATATTTCAACATGATATTTCAATGCTGTTCTATTCCCAGTGATTTTTAAAAAATTTTACATAGGGTCCTTGGAATACAAGGGTACCAGTTTTTACTCTTCGAGTTGTCAGTTGAAATAGAAACATCGTGGTTGGACATTTCCATGCGTCGCCCTGATGAGACATATTTATGATCCCATTAGAGCTGAAGGGAGAAGTAGTTTTAATCAAAGCCATCATTACAGTGCCGCAGACCAGACAGTAGTCATGCTGTAATAATAGGCATCATTGAACCATAATAAGATACAGCCAAGTGGTCTGTTGGAACGCCATAGGTATGTGGCGCTCTCTAACGCCAGATTGAAGAATTATTGAACAGAACGATTCCATGCGGTGATCGTGTTTGCAGAGGTGATCCGATTCGTGTATATAGTGATCAGATTCTGTGAACACGATCAACCACATGAATCCGTTCTGTTCAATTTTGGGTCTCTTGACTTCTATTTTGGAGTTGGGCCCTGGAGAAGAAAGTGCATTCTGACAATTAGACACTCATCAGACATTAAACGCACTCGACATGTATTGAGCAGGCAACTGGGAGGTGTTAACATCTGTGTACACTTGTGGTTGGCCAAGAGAAGTACCTTCAACCAAGCATACTCTTATTATTAACTGACATATTTTATGATTTAATTAATATTGAAAAATACGTCATGGTGATTATGTCTGTGCGTCAACACATATACGTTTTCTTAGAATTCTTTATTTCGTTTTACTTTCCCACCAAACCTTGTCCCGAGTTTTTTTTCTCCGAAACTATGACACCCAGACACTGTAAACTTGACTTGGGGAAAGCCGTACAAATTAAATTTTATATTGACTGCATCTTCAGAAGTAAATTTACCAATCCCAAAGTCTTATGAATAGAACTTGGAAATATATACAGCGAAACCTCATTATAATGACACCATCTGTTCCCTAAAATTGTGTTAGATAACTGAGTGTGTCAGATAAAAGAATCACATAGCATGGAAAGTGTACTTTTTGTTTCTTCTTAAAATGTGTGTAGTTGAGTGAATACACCGGATATCTGAGTGTCGTTGTAATGAGTTTTGACCATATATATTTAATTTGTATTGAAACCTCGCCATGTCATGGCTTTGAAGATATTCAATGTGAAGGTTTTGTATATATTGGCTTAATCTTTCAAAAATCAAATTTTATTTCGGTTCATCATTGGATTTACCTGCAACTCAGACATATAAGGTTAAAATGACACCCCTGTCCATAAAAGTTGCGAAGACATTCAAACATTTTATTTTTGTAAAATTTACATAAAATAAAAATTAATATGCTGCAACTTCATTCAGTGTTTTTTGGACGTACTAAAAGCCCAAACCAATGAAAAGAACTTGATTTACCAGCTCTATTCATTACATTTTGAAGATATCCATATGGAATAGTTGAAATGCCTACTATTATACAAATTATATGCAAATGAAATTACATATCAGAAATATTTTCGATAGTGTAATAGATAAACACAAAACATCGACACCTACCTATGTGTTTGAAACAACTAAGTGCCAAATAAGTATACAAAACATACCCCAGTCCTTAAATGTATGCTAATTAGGCTGGGCATATTTCAAAAGTAAATGTTGAATATTTCCAAAAGTATTATAGACATGAACTTCCAACTTCTACATGTAGGCTTTGATATAGGGGCATATAATACATGACCCAACTGTCGATCTTTGAATTTTTTTGTTGATTAGGAGCAATGGAATGTTTAAACGTTAAATACATGTATCTACATTCCATGCCAACAAACAAAAATTCCAACTTCCACACCAGTACTTTCTTATCTTAATGATGTTTTTTCAAAGCATACATATGGCGACAGCACACTTATTTGGGCTACTTATTGGTTAGCATATTTTTTCATTAAACTTCCAATAAAAAACACAATGCTTAATTAGTAATTAGTATGTATTTTCATCAACCAGGCAGAAACTGCAGGGGTGGTAGCGGGGCAGTACGGAAAACCAGACTACGTAGTCGGTACTAGGGAATTTTCAAGGGAATACGGGCGCAAATACAGAATAAAATGTCATCTTGTGTAGTCCCAGTGTTTTTACACATATTTAGTACAAGAAGGAAAATATAAGAACAAAATGTTGTCAAAATGCTTCATGTGCTGAATGTGAAGGGCAAAAAAAGCAAACATTGGTGTCCACCAATGCATAATATTAATTTACGCTTCTTAAACAAAGATAAAACCTGGAAGTGAAATATTGACACTTCTGGCTCATACTTAGAAGGACAGAAGGTGTAAATAAAATGCTGATAAGCGTTCACAACTTTGATGTTTTGCATTCATGACTTTTATCGGTAATATATTAACCCTTTCGGTACGGCCCCTAGCGCTCCCCTGCAACTGCTCTCTTTAATGTATGCGATCCTTCATTTGAATGCTGTTATTGAAAAATCACCGGAATCTTTTCTTCTCAGCCTAGCTTTATGGACTACTGCAGCTCATTGGCGTAATTAGGCGATCGGTAGCATGCCGTGCCTGGGCAAGGAGAGAAAAGTCTTTGGCGGCGAACGAAGGCAAAACCGACGGTCACCGCCAATCGCCGCAGCAGTCCGTTGAAAGTGTTTATACTCCATTCCTCCAAACATTGTTACCAGTGATATGAATAACCAAAAAAAGAAGTGCCCAGTAAACATACATACAAATGAACCATGCCGGCAAAGAATGCCAGTGCGAGATGCAGAACATTAATAAAGTTAGCAATTCAGAATATTGATAAAGTTGACAATGACCTCGGTAATCTCTTTTGGAACTCGTGCAACTACACTTTGACGCCTCTTGGCACGCGCACGCAAAAAAAAATCCTGCTTATTGAGAGTTACAACGTTTCACGATGAAAATTCCTCACTTTGTCCCTAAAAATGCGCACAGGGAAGTTGGTGAATCGGTTCTACTTTCAACTAATCACTGCAAGGGTTAACATTACCTGGCCCTCTTGGAAACGCACCCGTCCCGGCGGAGGCACCTCTGCATATGGCAATAAAATGAAATACATAAATTTGTAAAAATATACATTTATGAAATCATATTAGAGAAACAAAAGTATCAATCTGAACAAGTGACAACGAGGTTTCTTTTTTTAAAATGTAATGTCTTGCTCGTTGTCATTGCAAATATGACTCTGGGAAAAACAGTCACGAGGCCAGATGGAGGGACATCTTGATGACGTTTTGGAAGCTCTTGATTGGTAATTACGTAAGTTATGTATTGGGTCTTCTTTTTTCTTACTCTACAAGCCCGTATTAAAGAAAATCTCTCTGACCACAAGGGCTGAAAAAAGCCATTCTACACAAAGGGTTTTCTCTGCCTGAGTGGCCTATTAAACTTTGCTGTGGAATATCCATCAGTCAATGTTGCCTTTGATCTAGTGTGGTCCCATGGGATGTCTTTTTCTCGCAAAGGAAGCCCTTGTTTAATTTTTCTTTCTTCTGACTTGCTTGTGTGAAGAGTACGCCTATCGCACAATCAATGCAGCAGTCATTCATTCAAAACATAATGCAACGAGAACCTAACTACATGCATTTTTTTCTGTCAAGACCACGTTTATTCGTTCTTTAACGCCGTGTTTTCCACGTTATTTGACCTTTGCTGAGAAAAACCAACTGTTTTCTGTGACTATCATAAGAAATACCAACTCAAGGTGTCTTCTCGTTCTACTGCATGTATATTTCATTGTATGGATGTCTACCGACTAAACCCTGCCGTATCGGTGGTAATGCAAACTTGAAAAACAACAAAATTTATGAAACATGTTTTTTTCCGGAGAAGGGGGGGGGGTGTCTTACAAGGAAAGTCATTGTTGTATTTTAAATGTAACATCTCCAGAAAGTCGCCACGTGCAGTTCTTGGGTGTAGGGGTTATATGTACATTGATAAAGGACAGAAATTGTCCATTTGCTGACCTTGAAGAATTAAGTCGACTTCAGTTGCCCAGTATTAAATACATGTATATGTCTATGTAGAGTCCAAACACAAAATAATAGGATGTATGAAAATCAACGTACACGGTTGGTGGTTTTCATATCAGCAAAATGAGTTGAATGTGAAATTCAAGGCGCTACGACACAGGAAGTAGAGGAAAATGAAGTTGTCAACAGCCAAATAGTATACCCCTCTGGACACTTTAAGAGCTTAATGTAAATCTACTTAATGACCAATTGTTGCCTTTTACACCTTTCGTTTATCAGTGGTGAATTACACTTGATACTGAGATTCTGGCAGGAAAAAAATGTCCCTTTCCTAAGATGTATTTCCCGTGAAAAGCCAAGTTAATGGGTTTGAATGACTGGTAGTGGAGTGCTAAAGTACCTTGTGGGCAGATACATTTATGTTCAATAACAAAATGATAGCATACTCTACGAGCTTTGCAAAATACTTGCTGCCTTGACTTCTGGTCTTTGAAAAAAAAATCTTGCCATCCCTAACGGTGTTGTAGGATTAAATGAAATAAAAGTAAAATGGCCTGCGTTAGAATTACCTGTTTTTCGTTTGATATATGGCGATGGTGTAGCTACACTGATTGCTGGCTGTCCTGGAGGACCAGGTGGTCCTTGGTTGCCTTTGTCTCCTTTTAAGCCCGAGGGTCCAATTGGCCCCCTGTACCCAGGTAGTCCACGAGCGCCCTTGTGGCCTCTGGGACCACGAATGCCCTGAAGGCCCGACTCCCCTCTGGGCCCTGGCTTTCCTGCGAAGAAAGGGGCTCATTAATTCCTAGTGTTATCATGAATATGGCCAACATCTGTACGTTTGAAGGAGAAAAGGCAAGGGATTATTGGCCAGTTCAGCATTTTACAACACATAAGGATGGTGTTCGCGATGTACACTCAAGTCGTTCCATTGTCAACTCATCCGTGACCATCTTGCCCCCATGTAAATTTTTTCCCAAAATCAAGTCGCGCCACTGCACCAATTTGTCCCAATACCACCTCTGCCCATGACCAAGTCGTCACAATATCATTTTTTTTCATTCCTAAATGGTGCCAATATTAGCTCCTCCCTGGAGAAACCTTCCATTCCTTCAAGGAAGTCACACATGCAGCCTTCTTGATTACTTTAAATATGCTGTTGGTCATGTCTGGGCCTGAAGGCTGGATGGAAGCAATGTTGTGCATCCTGACAATGTGTTCGCACAACGGATGCGTTGAAGCAGAATTATCGGTGCATGCCGACAGCACAGCACTGTTCAAGCAGCTTAATAATCATTTGTGACATTTTGTGTGTGTGTGTATATATATATATATATATATATATATATATATATATATATATATATATATATATATATAAATATATATATGTATATATATATATATATATATATATATATATATATATATATATATATATATATATATATATATATATATATATAGTGTGGGTGTGGGTGAAATTTATAACAGAACTACTTATCGTTTAAAATATCAGTATGAGTAGTTAAGAGCCTAATGTGATGATACAAAAGTACTTGTCTTTTAAAAGTAGTCCTAACAAAAGTAGCCTACACCATGGCAATTTCTACCTTCCGTGTGCGAGTCCATTATGTTTTCAATTTATTTATTTATTTATTTATTTATTTATTTATTTATTTATTTATTTATTTATTTATTTATTTATTTATTTATTTATTTATTTATTTATCTATTTATTTGTTTATTTATTTATCTATTTACGTAGACGACGTTTAGTCAAATATACGGAACATGACCACTAAAGACAAACAATATCACTATCGTTAATATTCTAGCGTGTGGGGTTTTTTTTGTTTTGTTTTTTGTTTTTTTTGTTTTTTGTTGTTTTTTTTGTTTTTGTTTTTTTTTTTTGTTTTTTGTTTTTTGTTTTGTTTTGGTTTTTTTTTGTTTGTTTTTTTTTTATATATTTTTTGTTTTGTTTTGGGGGTTAATTGTAACCGATGCTCCCTTCCAGCGATGAGTTTGAATTGGTATGAGTTGGTACTTTGACGACTTGACAAATTGACATGGCAATGGGACGAGTTGGTCGCAGGGCGACGATTTGACATAGAGGCGATTTGGTTGAGGAAGAGATCACCCGGGACAACCTCGTTTCGGAACCATTGGACCTCTTACCCTGTTTGGTGTATTAAAATCATTCCTGCATAATGTAAATTTCATGCCGAAATATTACTGTGCATGAACATAAAGGACATTCATCACAAAATGATTATGTTCAGTCGTGTTGGATAGAGTTCAGCTTGTTCTGAATGTAGAAATATGCCTAGAGGTGAAAAGATAATGGAATACCACATTTACCATGATGGGCATGTTCATGAGGCATAAATATGTCGAACTTGTGTATATGAGTTAAAGTAACTCATCGTAAACCTTATTGGCCAAAACCATGTGCCTGAAATTAGCACAAAGTGACCAGTAACAGGCTAGGTAAGAAACCGCGAGGGCATTTGAAGTGAGACCCCCTAGAAAATCTTGTACGGATAATTTAAATTTTCAATTCTTTCCACGAAATAACAGAATATATCATCGACAAGCAAAGTGTAAAAGAAATTATAAAAAAGGGCATTTATATATGTATTTATTTATTTCCTTTGATAAATGAACACAACACTTGAGACTTAGTATGCTTTTCGAGCAAAGTTCCGAAGGTACGCATCACTCTGGTTATACCACTTTTTGTTAGAGATTAAAAAGCAAAAGTACACTGCCTTACGGCAAAATGTAAAATGAAACAACTATAATATATTGATAAAGAATAAAAGTACATTAAAAAGATTGTGTTCCACAGCGACAAACCTCTAAATCCTGGAGAACCAATTGGGCCCCTAGGGCCCACTGGTCCAGGTTGGCCTCTGTCTCCCTTACGTCCTGTTGGACCTACCGGACCCGATGCGCCTGGGGGTCCAACAGGTCCGACTGGGCCTCTGGGTCCTACGGGACCTGGCTCCCCAGGCAAACCAGGCAAACCAGTTTTTCCCATTGGTCCTCTTTTTCCCGGTGGACCTCTGGTATTTTCATCACGCACAAACCCCCTCTGCGTGGCCGCCTTCTTAATTGTTGCTTGGGTAGTGCTCAACAGAGACTCTGATACTGGAACCTTTATTATTTTTCCTGGGGCACCTGGAGGTCCCGGCGGTCCAGTTTTTCCTGATATCCCTCTTTCACCCCGATGTCCCGGAAGACCCTGAGGACCAATGGGACCGCGTGGACCCTGTTTGCCCCTCGGACCAGCTGGACAAGCACATTTTGTGCTTAAGTGTGGGCCGCTCCGAAGTAATTGAGGCTGTAAATGGATGTAAAAGCTATAAGTGGGTGAAATGGGTTACTTTTATGCTACTTTCAGAATACAAGTTGCATGTAGAGATGCATTATCTTACAGATGACGATCTTTGTTCGAGTGTTAACTTTATGATAAACTTCTGATTGCCATAAAACGCATTAAAACAAATTTCCTGTGGTTATAAATTGCGCTGGATGGTTACCAATAAGCCAGGCTGATATCACAGAGCAGGTAAGTACTGGATGTCATGGAAGCTCGTTGGTGTTGTTCTGAGCTATTTTCCCCCTCTGGTGCCATAGGCACGTATCCAAGACTGTTTCCGAGTTATGTATCTCCTACCAATTGTATTGTTTAGTCCTGTGTGTTATGTGTATACTATTTGCTTTTTGCTCGTCTGAAGAGCCTCCAGATTAGTCTATGTACTACCTCGGCAATTCAGTTTAAATAAATATGTTTAAATCAAATGGTGTCTACCTAATCTCTCTTTTCTTGTTGTTGTAATCACATTTTTTCTTGTCATAAGGAGAAAAAAAAATTTGTTATTTCTACTTATTTCTTGTTATAACGAGAAGAAATAGTGTTAAGTCAAACTTTTTTCTTGTTATAACGAGAAAATAATCTTATAATGTTAGTTTCATGTTTTTGTTTCTTTCTTTCTTTTTTCTTGCTGTAACGAGAAAAAGGCGTGTTATTTCAACTTTTTCTTTCTTGTTATAACTTATCACAGGCAGATGATCACTTCTTTGCATGTTCAGGTGAAGAAGTGCTAGGCTGGATACGACTTGACTACGACTTTTGGAAACATTAAAAAGGTATAGCACTTGCCCGGTAGAATACATTATAATTCTCCCCTCATATTACCAAACCTCTTCCTGGTCCTTTTAAAAAAAACGCAAGATTTTTCTCTCGTTATAACGAGATTAAAAAAAGTTAACATAACAAGAAAAAATGTGCTTGTGACGATAAAAAAAATTGAAACAACGAGATTGTTTTTGTGTTATGACGACAAAAAATGTGGTCATATCAAGAAAAAAAAAAGAAAGTTAAGGTTGACACCGATGAGCTTCCGTAGGATGTCGGTCATTGGAGTAAGTAAAATTTTCATGAAAATAATTCTACAGAATGTTCGCCACTAAAAACAAGTACAAGAGACACTTCTGCCAAAGTAATTTCTTTCCTAAAATATTTCTCGTGACATATTTTTAGTTTTTCGCCACAGCTGCTTTCTATGGTTATTAGAATTTGTTCTTAATGACCTGCAGCTGTAACCCGATTAGATGTCAAACTGTGACTGAGCATGCGGAGTGCAGGTGGTGGTTCACTTCGGAAGGTTTCTATAGTTGAACGGTTGCGTCCTCTGTAGGACCAAGTGTAAATGACACCTTTGACAGAGGAATACAGATTTTCTTTTGCTTGTAGCATAACACAATTAATTTTGTTCAAAATATCATATGAATATGACAATTAATTGTATGATTGATTAATTAATTTGATTAATTGACATACTAAGAAACTGTGTTGGTACGTGGCTACTTGGACATTCGTGGTAGATTATGTAAATTTTGCTGGACATCTGACTTAAGATTCTAAATTGAATACATAATGATTATACATGGACTACTTTTCATCGCATAAAATCTTGAAAACAGTCTTCGATACCCAAGAATAATATAAAATGTACAGTATGCACTTGATTCTTTGATGGTTCAACTGTTAAGTATATCTGAAATGTCATTGCCTCTTCACTGAGTAGCATAAAAGAAATGACAAGAAAAAGAGTCTTGTTCAACTTCTAGTAAACTCTTGCACAGAGTAGCGATCAGGCTGCAATAGTTAAAAATTGGCGGCGGGACTCCATGGTTGGGGCTATGTATACCTTGGACTACATAATTTATACCTTTCATGACTGAGCCATTCCGTATTGATAATTTTTTGGATTCTTAATTTAAACTCATGCTATTCATAATGTGGAAACACAACACAGTAAAACTACCAAAAATGGTCTGGTGCTTAAAACAGGATTATCTGAAGGCTATTGAGTTTCGCTCTACCTGTCGTGTAGTGACGACCGATTTGAGTTTTTGTGTCGTCGGGTGACCTGGGCCGCCTGTAAAACAACAAAGTTTATTAGCAATCAAGAAAGAGGATGCAAACATTACTTGGATAAATCTAATCAGGCACTTTACCCGTTAATTATAGCTGCATTACTAGCATGCAGAAAAAAAAACGGAGAATACAAATTGGAATATATATTTGTCGATATCCTCCGGCAGAAAGTTGGAACTACTTTTTTTTTTTTTAAACTGCAAGTCTATGTTTCGTGCGAAACAGACGTTAAAACTTTTTTCTTGCATGTCTTATTCTATCATTTCAAAGTTGCATCTGGATGAAAAAGCAGATGGCATCGAAAATACTATACACCCGACTGGCCTCGTTCTCGTGGCGGATGGCTCGTCGTGTTTCGCTGTCGGACTTATGCGCCACAGGAAATCGGCCAGTTATGTGATTAGTATTCTCGACTTAGTCAGTTTCATTTTTTATATCATTGCATAAACTGAATGTATTTTACAGTATTTTCTTCAAATTTAAAATGATTTGGAATATGAGTTAAAACATTAATATGTACTGACCTATGTTCTTATCTCTGGTTAAATAACTGTTTTGTTATTTTCAATTATTATTATTATTGTTATTATTATTATTATTATTATTATTATTATTATTATTATTATTATTATTATTAGCATCATCGTCATTGTTAGAACTGTTATTGTCAGATACGAAGAGAGTTGCGCAATCAATAATGCGTAAAACAAGTACCCGGGAAGACAAATCTTGTGGGGATATCACAGTTTCTGCCGCTATAATGTGGACAGCAGCGCCATTCTTTGCGGTGGACATTTTTAAAAATAATCTTGTAGGTTGGTCTCTGGTGTACTCTGAAAAAATAGCAATATAATAGCGTACAAAGTTACGTTTTTTTTTCTTGTTTTTTTTTCTTTTACTCTTCAGAAATGTATCATTTGTAGCACTTTTTGTTTAAATCTATCGATTGAAGATATAATTATGTCTGTGTGCCAACACAGATATATTGTTTTTCCGGGAATTCTTTCTTTCTTTCTTTCGTTCATTCATTTTCTTTTTTTCTTTCTTTACCGGAAGATTTGTCCGACATTTCATTTGAAAAATATTCTACGTAGAAACTCAAAACTTGGCATGATTATGCGTCCATACATGAAGTCTTGAAGTTTTGTAAAGTCGTTCGAAAAGTTTTGAAAATTATGCAAATTAGGGCCATTTGAAAATTTAAATCTTGAATATCTCCAAAACTAATATAGATACATTTAACCAATCCAACTTCAATCATACGTTTGCAACACTGCAAGTTTTTTGTCATTCACATGCGACCTCTAAAGGTCAAGGTCCTTTGAATTTTTTTCTACCCATAAATCCGTCAATTCTTATCCAATTTTGATCATGTTGGGCTCAAATTGTAGCACTTGTAACACTACACATTTTTGTAATTTACATGTGGCCTGTAAAGTTCAAAGATCTAGGTCGTTTAGACCGTAGAAATTTTCTTCTAGCCAGAAATTGAGCATTTTTAATCTTATTTTTATCATGTTGGACTTACATTATGGCAATTGTAGCACTGCACATTTTTGTAATTTATCTGTGACCTCAAAAGGTCAAAGATCAAGGTCATTGGACCTTTGAAAGTTTCATCTATTTATAATTCAATCCATTTTTACCCAAATTTGATCATGTTGGGCTCAAATTGTAGCTATTGTAACACACCATATTTTTGTAACTTACATGTGACCTCTAAAGGTCAAAGGTCAACCTAATTTGGACCTTTGAAATTTTAATGCAGTCATGACTTGGTCAATTTCCATTTTAATTAAATTTTATATCATGTTGGACTCAAATGGCAGGTATTAAAACACTGCACATTTTTGTAATTAACATGTAACCTCTAGAGGTCAAAGGTCAAGGTCATTCAGCCCTTTGAAAGTTTCATCTAGCCATAACTTGGTCAATTTTCATCTGATTTGGTTCATTTTGGGCTTAAAGTGTAGGTATTGTAACATTCCATTTTTTGTATTTTACATGTGACCTCTGAAGGTCAAAAGTCAAGGTCATTTGGACTTTGAAATTCTCATCCAGCCATAAGCTTAATGGAATGTGAATTATTAAAGGACAAAAGTTGTAGCATTTAATATTTAAAACTTTTGAAGGCACAAAGGAAGAGGTGCTTTGAAGCAAATCTTTTCTAGTTTGTACATGTTTTCCTGAACCAGTTCTGGACCCATATTTGACTGGGACCGGGAGAATCTGACCTCGGTGAGGAAGCAATGAAGGTTGGCTCATGTTGAGCCAACGTAATGCGAGTTTGACCTAATATTGGGCCACTCTTCGTTGCTTGCTGGGTTGGTGATCCAAATCCTCTCGTATAATACTGAGCTTGGATATAGAATTTCTCTTAATTTATGCATCAGGCCAAAACAAGTTAAACAGGTGGAACTGGTACAGAAACATTACATTTCTCCCACACAAACGTTCCAATGGTTACCATAAGAAAACCTTCAGCTTATAATAAGTCTGTCTGCAGACAAACAAGAAAGTACATTACAATGTAAAGAAAAGATGAACAAACTTACCTGAAAGAGCCACACTGATATTGGTATGTACCGTACCAACATGTTTTAAATTCCCTTGCTAAATATGACTGGGTACCATTCTGAACCTTGCATGACACTTGCCGTGTTACTGTATAGGGGCACCAGCGCCTTGTAAGAGAGAGATACGTCATTTTTATTTAAGATATATCACATACTGTGCAATTTTGCTTCCAATAGCATAATTTTTTGTTTGGAAATGTGACAAGCATAACTGGTTGCATAGTCCTTATTGACTGCATGTTAATTTTTCCAAAGATAACTGACATTAACTATCCCTTAAGTTGTATTTCTCTTATTTACATATGTTTTTCTGTATGTACTTGATATGCTTCTGTACAAAATATTCAGCAATATGGCACGTCTAAGATAAAAGGCTCGAAGATTTAGTACTGTTCGAAGTGTTAGTCGGGCATTTGGTATAAGACCGGCGATATTCCAGATGCAATATTATACAACAAAATAGTGGAAACATCAGCATCACTTTATTGCAACTGGGCTACATGTCTGTTTCAAGAATTGTATTCGTATGAAAAACCTCCACACAATTAACATGGGATTGAAGTATTGCAATGTGCAGAGATATTGCCAAATTACCACCTTTTAAACTTTGAAGTAAACTGTCATGTGATGTTTTGAGTACACTAAGGCAGTTCAAAAAGTAATGAATATCAATATGAAAAAAAAAAAGATGCATACAATTATTTTATTGTATCAAGTTTCTACATAATTCCTGTCAGGTAATCTATATGCATAACACCAAGTCTGTCTCAGCAAGCAGTGACCATAATCGTCTTGGTGGACTCGAACTCTCTGGCCCCAGGAGAACCAGCTTGTGTCCATTCCGCAGACTCCTGTTTGGTTTCAGAGTCATGAATAAAAAAAAATATCGATTGTAAGCGTATATAAAAATCTTCAGGGTTTCTGGTATACCTGGTCAACAGAGCAATGAATATATTGAATCCGGTCGCTTTCTTGCCTGTAGTCAGCATTTTGGGCACCCATCGTGCGCAAACCTTGGACATATGCAAATGTTCATGTAGGATGTTATCGATGGAACCAGTTGAGGAGCCTGGAAACTCGGCTAGCTCATGCACAGTTACTCTACATTAGCTTAATT